>JASVEL010013782.1:0-296680 GCA_032618575.1 Nicotiana noctiflora | reverse complement strand
CTTCGTAGGGATAGGGCTCAGCAGAGGGATCAGCCCTCCTCTTCAGCACCATCTCAGGCTAGTAGAGGTGGAGGTCAGTCTTCTCGTAGTCGCCCTAGAGGTGAGGAGCGATCCAGTGGAGGCCAGGCACGATTCTATGCACTTCCTGACAGGCGTGATGCAGTTGCCTCCGATACAGTGATTACAGGTATCTTTTCTGTCTGTCATAGAGATGCCTCTGTTCTATTTGATCCCGGGTCCACATATTGGTACGTGTCCTCTTATTTTGCACATCATTTGGGTGCGACCCGTGGTAGACTTGATTTACTTGTTCATGTATCCACCCCCGTGGGTGATACGATTGTTGTGGATCATGTCAAAGATCCTGTGTTATTTCTATTAGGGTCTGGAGACCCAGGCAGATTTGTTATTGTTGGGGATGGTGGACTTTGATGTTATATTGGGTATGGACTGGTTGTCTACGTACCATGCTATATTGGATTGTCATGCTAAGACAGTTACGTTGGCCATTCCTGGTGTTTCTCAGATTGAGTGGCGGGGTTCGACTGATTTCGTCCCTAGCCGTGTCATTTCGTTCTTAAAAGCTCAGAAGATGGTTGAAAAGGGGTGTTTGTCGTACTTAGCATTTGTGAGAGATGTGGGAGCTGAGTCTCCTAGCACTGATTATGTACCTGTTGTGAGGGATTTTCCAGATGTATTCCCCTCAAACCTGATGGGCATGCCGCCGGACAGGGATATTTATTTTGGCATTGACTTGGTGTCGGGCACTCGGCCCATTTCCATTCCTCCTTATCGGATAGCACCAGTAGAGCTTAAGGAATTGAAAGAACAGCTTCAGGAGCTTTTGGATAAAGGATTCATTCGCCCTAGTATGTCTCCGTGGGGTGCACCGGTGTTATTTGTTAAGAAGAAAGATGGTTCCATGCGGATGTGTATTGATTATAGACAATTGAATAAGGTACCAGTGAAAAACAAGTACCCTCTACCACGCATTGATGATTTGTTTGGTCAGTTACAGGGTGCGAGAGTGTTTTCTAAGATTGATCTTCGTTCAGGCTATCATCAACTGAAGATGAGGGACTTTGATATCATGAAGACTGCATTCAGGACTAGATATGGCCACTATGAGTTCCTTGTGTTATCGTTTGGGACTGACCAACGCCCAACAGTGTTCATGCATCTGATGAACAGTGTATTCAGGCCCTATTTGGATTCATTTGTGATTGTGTTCATTGATGACATTCTAGTCTACTCCCGTAGTCAGGAGGAACATGCTCATCATTTGAGTATTGTGTTGCAGAGATTGAGGGAGGAGAAGCTGTATGCTAAATTCTCCAAGTGCAAGTTTTGGCTCGCGTCAGTAGCATTTCTGGGTCATGTGGTGTCTCATGATGGTATTCAGGTTGATCCGAAGAAGATATTGGCGGTGTAGAGTTGGACTAGACCATCCTCAGCTACAGAGATCAGGAGCTTTCTTGGCTTGGCGGGATATTATCGCCGGTTTGTTCATGGATTTTCATCCATTGATTCTTTATTGACTAAGTTGACTCAGAAGGGTGCACCATTCGTGTGGTCAGATGAGTGCGAGGAGAGCTTTAAGAAGCTCAAGACAGCTTTGACCACAGCTCCAGTATTAATGTTGCCATCATCTTCAGGTTCATATACTGTATATTATGATGCCTTGAGAGTGGGGATAGGTTGTGTATTGATGCAGGAGGGTAGAGTGATTGCTTATGCTTCTCGGCAGTTGAAGCCTCATGAGAAGAACTACCCTGTTCATGATTTGGAGCTAGCTGCCATAGTTCATGCCTTGAAGATTTGGAGGCACTATTTGTACGGCGTGTCCTGTGAGGTGTATACCGATCATCGTAGTCTCCAGCATTTGTTCAAACAGAGGGATCTTAATTTGAGACAGCGGAGATGGCTTGAGTTGCTCAAGGATTATGACATTACTATTCTATATCATCCGGGGAAGGCCAATGTGGTGGCCGATGCTTTGAGCCGGAAGGCGGTTAGTATGGGCAGTTTGGCATATATTCCAGCTGAGGAGAGGTCATTTGCTTATGATGTTCAGGGCGCTAGCCAATCGACTAGTGAGGTTAGACATTTCAGAGCCCAACAGGGTGTTGGCTTGTGTTATATCTCGGTCTTTTTTATATGACCGTATTCGTGAGCGCCAGTATGATGATCCACACTTGGTTGTCCTTAAGGACAGTGTTCAGCATGATGATACTAGAGATGTAACCATTGATAGTAACAGCATATTGAGGATGCATGGCCGGATATGTGTGCCCAATGTTGATGGCCTTCGTGAGTTGATTCTCGAGGAGGCCCGTAGCTCACCGTATTCAATTCATCTAGGAGCCGCGAAGATGTACCAAGACTTGAAATAGCATTACTGGTGGAGAAAGATGAAGATGGACATAGTTAGACATGTAGCACGGTGCCTCAATTGTCAGCAGGTTATGTATGAGCATAAGAGGCCCGTTGGTGTATTTCAGCGCATTGATATTCCTGAGTGGAAGTGGGAAAGGATCATTATGGACTTTGTTACTGGACTCCCTCGGACAGCGAGGAAGTTTGATTCTGTTTGGGTGATTGTGGATAGGCTGACCAAGTCAGCTCATTTCATTCCTGTGTGTACTACGTACTCCTCAGAGCGGTTAGTTGAGATATTCATTCGGGAGATCGTTAGATTGCATGGAGTCCCAGTTTCCATTATATCAGACAGAGGTACTAAGTTTACTTCACAGTTCTGGAGGACGTTTCAGCGTGAGTTGGGCTCCCAAGTTGAGTTGAGTACTGCATTTCATCCTCAGACGGACGGACAGTCCGAGCGTACTATTCAGATCTTGGAGGATATGTTGCGAGCTTGTGTTATTGACATTGGTGGTTCGTGGGCTGATTACTTGCCTCTCGCGGAGTTTTCCTATAACAACAGCTACCAATCCAGTATTCAGATGGCGCCATATGAGGCTTTATATAGGAGACGGTGTAGATCTCCAGTTGGTTGGTTTGAGCCCGGTGAGGAAGGGTTATTGGGGACAGAGTTAGTCCAGGATGCTTTGGATAGGGTGAAGGTTATTCAGGAGAGACTTCGCACATCTCAGTCGCACGAGAAGGGTTGTGCGGACCGGAAGGTTCGGGATATATCTTACTTTATGGGTAAGAAATTCTTACTGAAGGTTTCGCCGATGAAAGGCGTCATGAGATTTGGGAAGAAAGGAAAGCTCAGTTTGAGATTCATTGGTCCTTTTGAGATCCTTAGGAGGATTGGAGATGTGGCGTATATGCTTTCTTTGCCATCCAGTCTATCGGGAGTTCATCCAGTGTTTCACGTGTCCATGCTCCGGAAGTATGTTGGCGACCCATCGCATGTGTTGGAATTTAGCATTATTCAGCTTGATGATGACTTGACCTATGATGTGGAGCCTATAGCTATATTGGGTCGTCAGGGCGAGGAGATTGAGATCCAAGGACATTGCATCAGTTAAGGTTCAGTAGAGAGATCGACCCGTGGAGGAGGCCACTGGGAGATCGAGCGGGAGATGCGGAGCAGATATCCTCACTTATTTGAGTCTTCAGGTATGTTTCATGACCTGCTCGAGGTTTGCTTAACTGGGGGAGAAAGTGACGACCCGGCCCGTCGTCACGGGAATTACCACTCCGTTACCCTACATTTATATATATGTTTTATGCTTTTATATCAATATTAGAGTCTATCGGGTGAGTTAGGAGTGATTCGGGTTGAAAATGAGGCAAATAGCCTTTTTGAAGGAAGCTTGAATATGGAAAGTGAACCTGGAGTTGACTATTTAGTTAGAGTGCTCGGAATCGGATTCTGATGATTTGGTTAGTTCTGAGAGGTGATTAGTGACTTAGGGGAGCGATCAGAATTGAATTTGGAAGTCCGGTGTAGAAATAGGCTTGAATTGGCTAAGGTTGAATTTTGGCGAAATCCGAAAGGTAGGTGAGATTTTGATCCGGGGGTCGGAATGGAATTCCGACAATTTCTATAGCTTCGTAATGTGATTTTTGATATGTCTGCAAATTTTCAGGTCATTCGGGCGTCGTTTGGTAGAGTTTTTTATTGAATTTTAGTTTCGGAAGTTTGAGTTGAATCCTAGGCTTGAATATGCTATAATTCGATGATTTCTGTGTTTAAGGACGTGTTTTTATGATTGGAACAAGTTCGTATCGTGTTTTGGAGTATGTTGGTGGTTTTTGTTGGGGTCCCGGGGGACTCGGGGTGAATTCGGACCATCATCCGGGCATTTTGAGACTTAGGAATCTGCCGAAAAATTGCAGAAAACTGTGCAGAATTTTAAGCCTTCGCGTTCGCGAGGCTAAGGCCGCGTTCGCGTAGGCAGGGTTAAGATGAGCATCGCATTCGCGATGTTGGGCGTCGCTTTCTCTTAGGAGGAAGCAGGGAAGCTTCGCGTTTGCGTCCCAGATGTCGCGTTCGCGTAGGAGGAAAATGGGAGGCATCGCATTCGCGTCCCTGAGGTCGCGTACCCGTAGAGTAAAATTTGGCGGCTGGGGAAATTGTTCATCGCGAACACGTGGTGCGGTGTCGCGTTCGTGAAGAGTAAGCTGGACTGTGCATCGCGGACGCGTGAGAGGTAACGCGAACGCGTAGAGTTAAATGGTCGGGCAGTGAATTAAATTACAGAAGTAGTGCAGTCGCGGGTTCAGTCATCAAACCTCCATTTTTGAGTCTTAGATAGAGAAACTCACGGAAAATTGCTGGGAATTCATCGGGTATTCGTCGGAGGTAAGTTTTATGGCATAATTACAGTATTTTATCATGGAATCCTTGAGTATTTCACTGTTAATGGAAGATTAAAGGGGGATTTTAACCCTAGGCCTAAATTATGGAAAATCATTGATTTGAATTGGCATATGGAGTCCGATTTAGGTAAATTTTATATTCATAGACTCGTGTTGAGACGAGGGTTCCGAATATGTGACTTTCTTAATTTTTGGAGAAGCGTACCGAAAGTCGGGTTTTGGCAACTTTGTAGTTTTTGGTGTAAATTGAATTGTTTTGACTGGGTATCATCCCATTGGCCTATTTTGATGTATTTTCACTATATTTGATCATATTCTATGCATGCGGAGGTTGATTCTCGTGGCAAGTGCATCGCGGATTAGTTGTCGAGCCGAATTGAGGTGAGTAATGGATGTGGGTAATGACCAGCGGGTTCGAAACCCCGGTATACCACTTGGTGACGTTGTATAGCGGCGAGACACGTACTCTCCTGTGAGTGCTGGGTCGATTGTGATTGGGGACTATGTCTTAGTCCGACCTGTTGATATTATATTGTGATATTGGCTATTCTTGAGCCGGTGAACCTCCTTCTCGGATGGTTGTGTACTTTTATGGGCTGTGAGCTAGTTATTGGTATCCTGCAAGGATCTTTATCATTGTTTCTGTGATATTGACATGCTAGTGTTACTACCAGTCCAGAGCTATTACTGTTAGTATGATTTTCCAAACTCTGGAACTTTGACATACTGTTTTCAACTGAAAAATGATAAAAGAGTTTTCAAAACTACTTTTGAGCCTGCGAGGCTGCATTTGCATATTAGCTGACTGGTAGTGGATCGGGCTGCGTGCCGCAACATATTCATGATATTGTGCTTGGGTTGTAGGAGCCCTTCCGGAGTCTGAACCCCCACAGTGAGCACGTGTACCCAAATTGATCGGGCTACACGCCGTAGCGGTCATTTCATGCATTGCATTGCATTTAGCTACATCTGATAGTTGTTATACTGTTGTGTTGATACTTGTTGGTACAGTTACTGTTGATATTGAGACCGTTGCAGGGTATTTGATTACAGCTTTACGTAGTGCTATATTGTGATTTCTTATCTACGTTGTCTTACCCCTGTTCATTACCACCGAGTCTAGAAGTACTCACTTTACTCCCTGCACCTTGTGTGCAGATCCAGGTACGTCTCAGCAGACGTGATCCGGTAGCTGTTCAGAGGCATTTTGCGGGATAGTGAAGGTAGCTGCCACGTCCGCAGGACCTGACTCCCCTTCCAGCTGTCTTTTCATTTCGTATTGTTATCTATTTCCACACTGAGTATTGTTGTAGACACTATTGCACTTTTATTCTCTTTAGAGGCTCTTGATTCTTGACCCCTCGGTCTTTGGGGAGTTGTTACTGTTTGGGGACGTGATCCCCGTGTTTGGTATTTCTATTACTGTTGAATTATCTCTGTGTATGCCTAAAATTACTAAAGTGAGCTCATAGCTCCGTAAGTGTTGTTGATTGGTCGGGCTGGCCTAGCAGTGTGCTGGGCGCCATCACGACCAGGTTTTGGGTCGTGACACATAGCATGAATATAGGGGACCACATTAGGGTATCGGATACCTTAATATTATTGGTCGGGTAATTAGTATTTCGTCGTTGGAACTAACCTACAATATTCACGATGTATCCAAATGTCCAGTCTACCACGATTGTGATATCCTATGTCGTATGCTAATCTTCCCCTATTTATTGTTGGCTAAATTATTATTGAACTGCAAGGTGCCTATATCAAGTACTTATATGACTAAGTCGCTCATATTTGAATAGTACGCTCGAATATTAAGTATTTGACCGAACCAATGATAGTCCAAAGATTAAACTCCAACCTATGATATTCATTTTGTTCAGACTTCAAGGAATATTGTGGTTTTTACATATTGTGGTTTCACCAATGGTGATACGTATGGTCCTTCATAAATAACCGTATCAGGAATAGAAATGTATTAGGTCCGTCTTCCCAATACGATTATTGACTCATAAGATAATGTACACCCGTATATGGGACCGATAATCAATTATGTCATCGTGGTTGGAACAGGACTACTACCGTATTAACCAGTGGAGGCCTATTAATGACGTCCTACATATAGAAATACTGAATGGTTTACGGGTATGGTAGGGGGATTATGAGTCAATACCGATTTCGGATGTTACTGCAGACTATGCTCCCGATAATATGACCTTGAATGAAATACTTGCACAATAACTAATACCTTTGGGTTCACTATCTATGCACGTAGTAATTGCCTATACATAAGTATAGCCAGAATATGTATTAGTATCCGTACATAGATCCACTACCTATGGCCCATAACGGAAGGATAAGTCATAGATGTGGGGCGAATTTTGGTCATACTAGTATACGGTCAATTAATGCGATATGCCACTCGAGACAAAAACAATAGGAAATGATGACCACCACTTAAGCACATATCATTAGGTTACTAAATTTGTGGGATACGTTGTGGTATTATTGACGATGAGGCTCGTTTGGTACATAGGACATATTCCAATAGTATATTATTTATACGTAGAACCATTCATAGACGTGTGCCTTGATCAATTATACCTGTAATTTAGGTAAGTGACGTAGGGACGATATCATCTTAGTGCACCGAGTATTAAACTATGAACCAATGAATATGTCATGTCATTATAAGTATATGTACAAGGACTTAGATTACCTCAATGGACTTAGGCCTACATACTTAATATGAAACAGTAACGTTCATACGCCCTACTTAGACATGGTATGATGGTTACATACGAGTAGGAGTAACTACATCGGCCTATAGCAACCATATAGGCCTATTTACTAATATGATTACCTATGCATATCTATAATAGGTAGGCCTAAATGTATGAAGCCACTTTGTTGAGTGACTACACATAAGTCCATTGGACTAATACTCCTATCATAGTGAGTAATCATGTTCATACTGTGGGGACTATAGGGACTAAGGATAGGCACAGTGTAAGAATTGGGGAGGTTATAAATCCAGTTGAGGAACTCATCAGGTAAAATGATTAACTACTGAGTCCCGGCTAGGGAACAATATTATGCATCAACCGTATGTGGATCCATATGTCATTCGACCTATAGTCCTACAAAATCATTAACTTAGTACATTATTAGTGATTGGTTATATACTCATTTGCTAGTCCCATTACTATTGGGACATTACCCATATTTATTGATTCATTGTTTAATGTAATGTCATACGTATAATATACTAGGAGTATGCACGGGCCTTTTGAGTAATGTCATACGTTCATACTAACACTATAGAATGTGATAGTATATGTCAGGCACCACATTGTAGGTCCAGGACAATAGTACAACAAGTAAACTAGGTCATACGAACAGACTAAAAATCGACAGGTAATCTCAATATTGATCCCAAAGGAGAAAAATGACACTATACCCCTCAGGCCTAAGGTATTTAATTCAATCACATATTGACATTGGTCTACTCTTAGTATGAACGTATGACATTACTTTCATATAATGAGAAACGGTCTAGGCGTACTACCTGATCTAGGGCTTAAAGTGACCTAGATCAGGTTCCAATGGGTGTACACCAATGTCATATACGATTGTCATGTAGTCTGGATTCCGACATATTTGATTACCGTAGGCCGATGAGTCCTAGTAGTTACCGAGTTCATGAACAGTTGGACTAGGTAATGACCTGTGTTTACCTATGCATATAATCATGAACTCACTATGCAAGGACTATTCGCCAATTTGGATTGTCCGTTGTATTAGTCCCATATCAATCCGTTGGAACTAATACGATAGTTAATAAGCTACGGCGTCCTAGGTCCTGTAAGCCCTTCAGTCTATATAATACAATGGTCTAGTAATGGTTATATAGTCTATTGATTTTAGACCCTATTTTGAACCTAGGATACTAAAATGTCCATTAACAACCGTTCATCATAGGAAGCCAATAAACAGCGCAAGGACCTATATCCAACTAGTATCATAAGGGAGTCAATCGTATTATGTTGGGCATAGTTATTTACCTATAAAGATTGTCTCAATGGCCTACTATCATGACCCTATGGTTGAATGACTATTATATGACAGATTCACATAAATAACAACCATATATTCCTTTGGTCCTTGGAGTAATTAGAAAGGCCATAACGGCCAAATCATATGCATTGGTTTCCTCCGTTTATCAGGTCCAGAGTATTAGCATATAAGGACCAATTTAATAAGTCCATAGATGGTCAATTACTAATATAGGGTCTATTGATGTATGGCCCAGTTCCTATTACTACAATCGTATTAGTCAAATGGACTTATGTGGTTGTCGTAGGCCGATGCGTCCTAGTATGAACGTATGACATTACTTCCAATACGATATATAAACAGAAGTTCCTATGACTACAATCGTATTAGTCCAATGGACTTATGTGGTTGTCGTAGGCCATACAATGATTGCATTGGCCATAACGTTATATGGTCATCACAAAGCAGGCAAAAGTCTTTTCGTAGGCCCTAGACGGATGGTAATCATATGTGTCATCCACACTAGTAATATAACCATACTAGGGGGAGGTCATTCCTTACTGGCCCTCAATGTATGGTTCCTATTACAGACTCCTATATCGGCCGAATATGCGTCCTGAACTACATAACTCATAGGATGGTTCCTATGATATACGTGATTAGTCTTATATCATAGGAACCATCCTAGTATGACAAAGTAATTCCGAATACATGAGGGACTGCGAGTGATACCAGCTCTACGATTAGAACTTGCATTATGAGTTCTAGATGCATGACATATATATACTCTCGATCTTATGAATACTTCATTAACTATGTTAGTATATGTTCCATTTGAGGTTGAGGACAATAATCTTTCACCTCATATGCATGCACATTTATACGTTTCAATTGCATTGCATTTAGATATTGATTCCATTGACATAACCCATATATGTCATAGTTAATGAAGTATTACAATATTTAGTATGAGAATCCAACCATATAATACAGTATGACCTTAGTATGAAAGTAGTAAATACCGTAGTATATAATGGGTATGTCGTAATATGAGGAACCTATAATAGGATGGCATTATGGAGTGTCCTGATGCACCTCTTTACTGATAGGAATACTATAGCCAAGCACCGTTTATAATTTGTTCGAAGATAACATGTATTATGACTGGTGAAATACTATGCTCATACAATATATCAGCCGAGACCATATATGTAAACATAAGTGTTCGGACTATACACATATAGTCTCTTGGTCATCTTGTAATGTCCTAGTAATAATATTCCGTCCATTAGTAGTCTGCTATGACCGCATATATGATTATCACATAAGGATGTCCATGGTTAATATATCATTTTAGTTATCCACCAATGCACTAATGGTCTATTGACTCATCCGATTGTACATTAAGTAACCACAATATAACTATAGCAACCATACGCCTAACGTTAGCATATACATCATTAATGATTGACAATCACATAAGTCCTAGCAAGTACCCATTGGAATCCAAGGCACTATAAAAGTATTCATATACAGGGTCGAATCCTTGCACATTAAGAATAACATCAATAGGTAAATGGCATTCCGATTATATAATTAAAGTCATTATTCACATTGATACTTGTGCTATATACCCTGTCTTAATACTAATTTCCGGAATGATTAGGCCTACATATTCTTCAAACTAATACTAAATACCTACTATACCACATATATTAAAATATGTCTCTCGTTCATTTTACTATACATAGACGGTCTCCCGATGTAATGATTAGCTAATATGGGATAATATGAGACGTCCATGTTAGGAATTATGATCGCCATAACAAATGGTAAACGTTCATATGATATGGAGTAGTCATCCCATATGTGACTTATGAGTCAGGCTAAGATTAAACAGTAGCCATAATCATATCATACGTTCATAATAGATGGGTGTCTAATATGATACATAGGACCCTAGTATAATGCCTCGGTATTGACAGTATGAACGGGGCGGTATGTGGTTATACATGGTCTATAAACGTATGAAATGTCATCGTATATACTAACTACAATCGTATTAGTCAAATAGACTTATGTGGTTGTCGTAGGCCGATGCGTCGTAGTATTAACTTATGACATTACTTCCAATACGAACGACATACTGTCTATTGATATTCTGTCGTGGACTAGTATAATATCCATTATGGGTCTAGCACCGTATAGGTAATATTCCTAGCCTAATGGACTAATTCGGATTTAAATGACTATCGTAGGCATGCCAAAACATATCAGTGACTTATCATATTTGGACATATAATGGATATTCTTTCCCTCAGGCCTATAAGAGTTATATCGTATCATTGGGGACCAGTATTGATATTATGCTGAATATTATGTGGACGTTCACACTAGGACCGTGTTATCATATTAGTTTAATGGACCCAATTACATACCAATAGGGTGCCTCAAATGGATAATTCATAGTGGTCGAAAATTTGAAGTAATCTCTTAGTAAATAGGGTAATATTCGATTGTCGGTGCGGTATGTCTGACTATTGGACTAATATTATTATACCCTTACTGGGCTCTATCTCAATCTAGTTCCTTATGTTCAATTACTAAATAACAACCACGATATTTAAATGGAAGGTCCTATGACTACAACCGTATTAGTCAAATGGACTTATGTGATTGTCGTAGGCCATTACATATGACCTTAGTATGAACGTATGACATTACTGCTAATCAAATTTTGATAGTATATGCATAGGTAATCAAATTAGTAAACAGGCCTATACGGTTACTATAGGCCGATGCGTCCTAGTATATGAATTAAATCATATTCATAGATGATCAATTACTAAATAACAACCACGATATATAAATGGAAAGTCTTATGACTACAATGATATTAGTAAGTAAATAATATCGACATACGTAGTTAGTTTTTAATCTGGACTAATGTAGTCATATATATTCGTTCACTAAGTCCTAGCAAACTAATGACCAATTCGTGATGCCAAAAGGACTAGCCATCTATCGTGGTTGTTATTGATAGACGGTTATATGCAATAGGCCGGGTAATACGATAACAGGTAGGTAATGTATGGCAGTATAACAATCGGAATGACCTATATTTGTAGAGGTCAAACCCACTAGTCAAAAGCCCGTATATCTGTAACTATGGGTAATATTAACGTCCACTTATTAGACCTGGTTCCACATTGGCTTATATCGTTCTACCTATGGGCCCTTATTTATATCTGTGTCTACATCTGAGTATACTATGTGGATAACGGTAATAAGGATGGTTCACTCCACGTATAAGTTTGAACGTTACTTACTAGTCCATCCATAAGGACATTACTGAAATGGGTTATAAATGGCTTATATCGTCCTACTAACATTATGTCCAGGATATATTTAATATTCATATTCAATGGTCCAAGCTGTCACAGGGGCGTTTTCCATTCGTCGAAACACTGCCCGTTGTGCGGCAGTCAAGTCCCCACTTGACTTCAGCCTTTGCCCAATTTTAATATCGGTTCCGAGGTTTTACACTTAGAAAAATTCAAGGCAACATATATAAAAGAAGGAGACAAAAGTTTTACGGGAACCCTTGTGAACACGTAATGTTTGCCCTATATGAGAATTACTCCCAAAAATTCAAAATAAAAGAGTTTTTGTGTTTGTTTGCAATATTTATAGATTTTCTGTTATATTTCTCCAATTGTTTGCGTTTGTGTGCGTGTGTTTATTTGTTAAATAAGTTAAAAATACAAAAAATATGTATATATATATTCGCATTCGCAAGTAAAATTCAGGTTTACAACTAAGAGTAATTAAGTTTGTTTTACGAAAATGAAAAAAAAATCACAAAAAGATATGTATTTCTTTTGCATTTTTTTTTGTTCCAATTATGTGATTTCTATTAATTTGTTATTTTATTATGTGTGATAATTGTTATTAAGCATTAATTGATATTTGTAAGTTAATTGGGATTTTATTAGGATTTTTTGTTTACATTTAGAAATTAATTTAGGAGTTAAATTAAAAGAGAAGGAAAAAGATTGGAATTAAAAGAAAATTCGGATTTGGACCAAAATTCCAGGCCCAAACGTCCCAACCCACTCAAATAACCCAAACCAAACCATACACATGCCCAACCCGTTTCACCCGTTCTTTCTCCAGCATCAATCCAAGCCGTTGAGATCATTCGATCTAACGGCTCGGATTAATGGAACCATTTAATACACCAAAATCCCCCAAGACCCGTTTCCTTTCCTCATTTCCCCCAAACCCTTTTCCCCCTCCTTCTCTCTAAAACTCAGACACAACATTGAAACCCTAGCCGCCACCCCACCCCATCGACGGAAACCCGGCGGCAAGACGTCGCCGGCCACCCAAAACAACACCACATGACCACCATAACCCCATCTCTTCGAATCCGTCCTTTGTTAACTTCGAATCAGTCCCCAACTGCTCGAATCTTCAATTGAAGATTCGAGCCAAAACCAAAATCATCCTAATGAACCCCAAATTTGTACCATAGCATCCCCTGATATCCCTCATACCCCGAATAACCTTGGTTCCCTTCAAATCCGACCAGAAATCCAAAAGCCCCAATTTCGGCCATATGAACCCTAAATCCGAATTTTTTTTTAAATTGGGGTCTAATAGACCTTCATTGGGATGTTTTCATTTGAAAACATCTCAATTAAGGTCCGTTAGATTCCAAAATTCAAGTTTCAAGTGTATCGGCCAGATTCTGTTCGTGTCTAATCCTTCACTGTCAAGGTATTTTTTCTATCTTTATTCTTATTTTGTTTTGTTTGTTAATTGAGTGATAATTTTCATTTTTTTTATTTTTTGTTAAACCTTCTATTCTACTCTTTAAGACCTTTTATTTGGTCGTTTATTTTTCTATTTTGCTTATTTGATTGTGTATGTTGTAGGATAGATATTCGCTTCGATTAGCGTCGTCGAATAATTAGATTCGTATGTTTCTGTTTCTGTCCGAAAACCGTGAATTACTGATATTATTCGTCGATTTGTTGTTTGTCGATTCTCACGTATTGTGATCGATATAACGAATGTCGTCGTTTAAATTCGCGAAGTTGTTGTTTGAAAGCCCAGACAGTGATCAACACTGTTGTAGTCATTATTGGATCGAGTTTTGGTTGATTGTGAATGAATTTAGGTTGAATTGGATATAGCTGTAGAACTACAAGTTTAAACCTGGATTCAGTTTTAGGAATAAGTTTATATGGGTTGTTGTTTCAGGTTCCTAAACTTAGAGTAATGCAATCACAAGAATTTCAGGTTTAATTTGGAGTTTAATTTCTCTAAAAATGAGTTAGTTTGAGTTGTCTATCGGTAGGAATACTATAGTGTTAGATTCTAAGATTCATTAACAGATAAAAGGGGGGGGGGGGACAAGTAATTCCAATAGGCTAATAATTCCAATAGGCTGCTATTAGCTTTTGTAGGGTAATTAAACAGGTAATCAGCAATCAATTAGTTAGGGTCTGCTGTTAGGAGGTTAATAATTGAGTAGGGAGAACTTTTTAGTATTAATTAAGGGGTAGATATTTGTAGGGTTGAAAAGAGAGGTGCTAGTTGGACTTTATGGGCTGGATTTGGACATCAATTAGGTGTTTTACTGATTGAAAGGGGGCTGGTTCTGTTTTTCAGTCTATAAGAGGGGGGATTTTCATAGAGAAAAAGGACTTAGCCTTTGAAAAGAAGAACAGACTTCTATAGACTGAGTATTCACTGGAAAATACACTGGAAAATACACTGAAAACACACACGGGGGGGGGGGGGGTTTTGATCAGATTTTTGGAGATTTGAAAAACTAAAAAAAAAATAGTTAATGTTAATTGAAGTTTTTGGGTGGTTCTTTGAGTTCTAAGTTTATTTTGTAATCTTTTGATTCATTCTTGGCTCGAAAGGGGTGTAAGAACTGCTGAAATTTCTGCTACGTGGTTTGCTTGTTGCTGGGATTCTGAGTGGCATCGATTGGGCTAGCAATTATCTCATTGTTTAATTATTAATGGGGAAATTGTTTGTAACGACCCGGCCCAACATCGTAGATATTGTCCGCTTTGGGCCACGCCCACACGGATTTGGTCCTCCTCCAGCCCAAGACTGGGGAAAACGCGTCTACCAATGTTGTCCAAGGCCTCTACTTAACTAGCCCAGGACTCCCTCTCAATTCCGATGTGGGATATTTGGAGAACTACAGTGCCTGTTCCAGGAACCACTGTACTCCGCCCACCAACAAGGATTCAACGTCCTCGTTGAGGGTACCCAACGCATCGTACTTAGAGAGTCGGCTCTGATACAAATTATAACAACCCGGCCCAACATCGTAGATATTGTCCGCTTTGGGCCACGCCCACACGTATTTGGTCCTCCTCCAGCCCAAGACTGGGTAAAACGCGTCTACCAATGTTGTCCAAGGCCTCTACTTAACTAGCCCAGGACTCCCTCTCAATTCCGATGTGGGATATTTGGAGAACTACAGTGCCTGTTCCAGGAACCACTGTACTCCACCTTGTGTGCAGATCCAGGTACCTCTCAGCAGTGATCCAGTAGTTGTGCGAGGCGACATTTGTGGATATTCGAGGTAGCTGCAGAGTCTGCAGGACCTTCTTACTGTCTCTTGATTTTGTATTGACTTTTCTTTCCGCACTTGGTATCTTGTAAACCTTTATACACTCATGTTCAGATAGAGGCTCATGACTCTTGACCCTTCGGTCTGTGGGAGTTGATGCATTATGGGACTTGGTTCCCCGTTTTCATTATATGTATCATTGTTGCTTCGTGAATTAATATGCTTAAATGGGTTAAAGAGAGCTTCTAGCTCCGTTGTTAATATTGATTGGTCGGGCTGGCTTAGCAATGTGTTGGGCGCCATCACGACCGGATTCGGGGTCGTGACAAGTTGGTATCAGAGCCTAGGTTTACTAGGCCTCATGAGTCTTGAGCCGGTTAGTAGAGTCTTGTGGATCGGTACGGGGACGCCTGTACTTATCCTCGAGAGGCTGCAAACCTTTAGGAAACACTTCACATTTCTTGGAATTCTTATCGTGCATACTTGATTCGGCTTGAGATATAATTTTTGAAATTCCTTCCACACGTCTGCGTACGCATCAAGTGCTTAGTGATAAATTTGCCTTGATGGCTTATGATTTCCCCGAACGAGGGGCGAGATATAATCTCTGTGAGTTCATGTTGGGCTAGTCGGGATGACTTGAGGCTGGACCTTGTCTATGACTTGAGCATCGAGGTGCTGACTTGGTGAGTGATGGCAATAGATAATGTATTGAGGGTTTGAAACCCCGTATTTGTACTATACAGTGCTATGCTGAGATGATACACGCGTTATGTGACGGGCGTGGTGGTATTGTGACTGGGGATTTGGACTTGATCCTTCCCGATTGATAAATTACTGTGTAAAGTGACCGAGACTGGGCTTATATCTATGTTCTTGGGCTAGTAGCCATGTTTGGGGCCTTGTGCCGATCTGTAGAGTATTAGGGAGGCTTACTAATGGATGCGTTGTTAATTGTTCGACTCTTGTCTAATCTGTTGTGTAGCCCCGAGCTATGGGCGTGGTGAATAATTATCATATCTCGTAATTGGAAGGTAAAGTGCCTTAGGTGTAGTGGAACGAGTTTAAAACTCAGGAAGACTAAAGTGATTATGCTATGTGCATCCTGGTGGAAGGTATTGTGATGAAATGCTAAATTGAGAAGAAGTAGGAGGGTTGATCCTCATGTGTAATTGAAAGGTATTTGATATGTCTTATAATTCGAGCAGGTACAACGCATGTTCATGTAACAATTATGATAATATGATCTGTGTAGTATTGAGACTAATGTTGTCGATATGCATTGTGATGTCTTGTCGAGTTGTGGATGTATTGCTATGATGGTTTTGGTGATTCTCTGGCAGGTGGATACGCCAAGTTACAAAGGAAACTCTGTCAAAATGTTTGGAAAATTTGGGACTTAGAAAAGATTTTGTCACCTAAAGAGTGGGCGTAACTGTTGTGTGTGAATGAATACAAGAATTGTAAAAGAGTTAATATTTCTGATGATTCGAATCTTCGTCGAAGCTTGCAAATGACTTGAGTTTAATCTAACTAGAACATTGTGGCATCATTTGAGTAAGAATGCTATGTGTGGTTAAAAGTGCTTTGATGTATGGCTTCGAGCCAAGTTGGGGAGGCTGTTGTTGATTAACTGATTGCACTGTTGTGTGCTGTGTTGGCTCTGTCTCTAAGTATGTTGGGAAAATTCTGATAAAGGTTATAGTGCTTTATATATGTGAAGAAATACTAGGATGTTTTGAACTGATGTTGGTAAAGAATGTTCGGTGTATAGAAAAGAAAGATAGCTAAGTGTATTTGTATGTAATCATGTTTTGCAGTGTCAGAGATCTAGCAAGGCACGAGTGGTTCTGTTGAATAAGATAGTTGAATTACATTTGAATAAGGGTAAATGACGCTTGAGAATTTGTTTTACGGTGTTCAAGATTTTGCTTGTAACAGTCAGGTGTCTTAAGATTTTGCATGTGGCTACAGACGGCGGTTTCGTTAGAAGAGGTCAAGGCTTGTGTTATATTATGTGAATGATGGGATTCTATGTAATCTGTATTTGAAGGTAATGATAACGAATTCAAATCGCAGGAAGTTCTTCAAAGTAAAGTATTGTAGAATGTGGTACTTTTGGGAAACTTTGAGAGAGTTAAGTGACCTATGGGTCTTAGACGGTGTGGTCTTACGTACGAGTCTTGTGTGGTAGCACGAGTTGATGTATTATGGTGTTACCGTAAGGGCTAATATTAAATTAAAGATGAATCAGAAAGGAAACTGGGTACATGGAACAACTTGTTAATAAACTGAAGCGGTATGATAAGGAATACGACTAGTTCCTGGTATGTGGTTGAAGTAATGAGTCTTGCAGATATTGTGCAATAAAGCTTTTGAGTGCTGGCAGTTGTATAACCCGATATGGGTATAAGGACTCAGTCCTGGCAGTCTAACTTATGCAACGTAATTGGGAGAAAGAGTTTATGATGTGTTTTAACGTGGTTTAAAAATGAGTGTATTTCCTGTTGGTATGTAAGGCGTAGAATGTGTAATGAGTTTTCTCTGTATGGGATCATGAAAGTTCTTGACTAGTTGAGTGCGCCGATGTTTGCGGCGTAGGAAAGGAATATAAATTTCCATGCTATCTTAGTGTGGTATGGCATATGCGATGTGTGATGGAAAGTTGATAATGGTATATTCTAGGTTTTGAGATCAGTTTATAATATATGGGAAGTACGGAATCATGCATAGTGATTCATGTGTTATATATGTGTTGGAGACTTGAAGTTCTCGTTAGTCCGCCTATGCAGTGGTTGTATATCGTGTGTATCAGCACTATTTTGTGATTATTGGAAATCGGAAGCCCTAGAGGCTCTCTCTTAACTTGATAAGACGAATTCGGATTATGATACTTGATTGTTGACTGGTTGTCATGGGTCAGATTGTCTAGACTAATGTGATATGGACTATGATGGAATGGCACAAATTGCGTAGCAGAGTGCATCAGAGTATGCTCCAGCAGGGTAGTTGTACCCCAGGACCAGCGGACGGCTGTATTATTGCGCTTGGGCTGTAGGAGCCCCTTCGGAGTCTGAGTCTGCACACATTCTCAGTGAGCGCTGGTGTATATTATGAGATCGGGATGCACGCCGCAGCAGTATAGCTATATATGCATATATATATATATTGGATCGGACTGCACGCTGTAGTAATATATGTGTGGATCGGACTGCACGCCGCAGTATCATAGCGCTTGGGCCTAGGGAGCCCCTCCGAAGTCTGTATACACCCCTAGTGAGCGCCGTCGACGTTAAATGGAGCGGGCTGCGCGCCGCAGCGGTATATGTATTGGAGCGGGCTGCACGCCGCAGCGGTATATGTATTGGAGCGGGCTGCGCGCCGCAACATTTTTACTTATTCATATTTATATATATACTGAAATATTTATATGTTATAGACAGATGTATATGTCTCTACATATTGAGATGGTTGGCGAATGGCACATCGGTTGTGTCCTTTCAGGATTTAATAGCATACGTTAATTGTTTCACCGTATGTGAGGTTGATTGCTTGGGTTCAAGACCTAGATCTGTGCGTGGCTAACCGTTTGAGCTTAGTGGCTTGAGGTGCTTCATGAGTAATAGTGTTTGGATAGAATCACGAATCGTGGCAAGGCCACGTGATGTTATGACCTCTCGAGGAGGATTCAGGTACTATATTTCCATAATGCGAGACGCGATCTCCGTTCTATGTTATGATGGCACAGAGGAATTGAAATGCAACTCTTTTGCCGGAGACAGTTGTCATGATTCGAGTGTGTTCAGACGTTCTTATTGGAGCCTGTGTTGTGCTCGTTCTGGCTCAGGCCGGTATTGAGGTGTCATATCACCAGAGCGGTGTATTATAATCGAAATGATCGTTGGAGCCAATAATGAGTGTGAGCATATGTAATTTCAGCTAGATAGAAAGGTAATATCGAGGTTTGGCTTCAAAATCCGTTGTAATGTCAGTCAAAAGAGAAATGGCTTCATAAATGGTTGACCTGAGGAATTGTTACGGTTTAGCGCGTGTTTTAATTATCGTTGGCAGTATATGAAAGTGTTGGAATAAGACTCTATCTAATGAAAGAGGTTTTCAGCTAGTATTTGGTTATTGTGGCCAGTTGTTGTGATTAGAGACTATCGTCTCGAGTGATGGGGTTGTCGATACATCATATGATCTCACTCGGAGTAGTGAATATGGGTTATTGCGGTGGATTTGAGTATATCCTGAGTATAGGCATGAGATTTTCATTTGGCATATGATTTCAGAAAGTGCAATGTGATTTATGGTTCAGATGGTCTGTGAAATTCTGACTATATGGTATTTTCGGACTTATGTGAGATAGGGTGACGTATGATCGCCCGGATATATGCTTGGTAAGGTCATTCGGCTATTGGGTTGCTTCTAGTACAACTCTAAGTCCGCTCGAGGACGAGCGTTTGTTTAAGTTGGGGAGAATGTAACGACCCGGCCCGTCGTTACGGGAATTTCCACCCCGTTACCTTGCATTAACATATCTTATGTTTCTATATCAGTGTTAGAACCTATCGGGTGAGTTAAGAGTGAATTGAATTAAAAATGAAGCAAATAGCATGTTTGAAGGAAGTTTGAATATGGAAAGTCAACCTAGAGTTGACTATTTAGTTAGAGTGCTCGGAATCGGATTCTGATGATTCGGTTAGTTCCGGGAGGTGATTTGTGACTTAGGGGAGCGATCGAAATTGAATTTGGAGGTCCGTGTAGAAATAGGCTTGAATTGGCTAAGGTTGAATTTTGGCGAAATCCGAACGGTAGGTGAGATTTTGATCCGGGGGTCGGAATGGAATTCCGACAGTTGCAGTAGCTCCGTTAGGTGATTTTGGATGTGCCTGCAAAATTTCAGGTCATTCGGACGTCGTTTGGTCGGGTTTTTGATTGATTGTGTAATTCGAAATGTTTTAAGGAATTTAGGCTTGAATTCGATGTGAATTATGGGTTTTGATGTTGTTAGACGTGTTTTGAGGATTTGGAGCAAGTTCGAATAAGGTATTAGGATGTGTTGGTGTGTTTGGATGAGGTCCCGGGGCCTCGGGGTGTTTTCGGATGGCTAAACGGGAGAAAATGTGGAAAATTGCAGGAAAATGTTCTGGTTCTGTTGTTTTCGCTCCTGCGGAAATGGGGGCGCAGGAGCGAGTCCGCAGAAGCGGACGAGGAGGCGCAGGAGCGCTTGTCTTCGTAGAAGCGGAAAAATGACCGCTGAGGCGGCGTCGCAGGAGCGAAGGGTAGACCGCAGAAGCGGTCAAGAGGCGAAATGGAGAAGTCCGCAGAAGCGGGCGATTGATCGCATAGGCGAGTCCGCAGGAGCGGACTCTTGGTCGCAAAGGCGGAACATTCCGCAGGAGCGGAATTTTATCCGCAGAAGCGGACCCGCAGGAGCGGTCCGTGTATCGCAGGAGCGGAAATGGCCAAATAGGCCTGGGTGCGCAGAAGCGACCAGTTGGTCGCAGAAGCGGTTCCGCAAGGGCGGAAAATGGTCCGCAGAAGCGAAAATCGCAGTAAGTTAAGTGTATCAGAAGTCAGAAAAATTTCAGAAATATTTCACACATTTGGGTCTCGGCTTAAGGAGGCGATTTGGGCGATTTTGAAGAGAAACTCAAGGGAAATCATCGGGTAATCAACTATGGACTTATACTAATATTAGTATTGATAATATTATGCAATTATATCATGAAAATGGAGGAATTTGGGGTGATTCATGGAAGATTTAACCCTAGGCTTGAACTTTAGAAAATCAAGGTTTTGAATGGGCAAATGGAGTCCGAATTTGGAAAAATTGATATGCTTAGACTCGTATTGAGATGAGGGTTCCGAATATGTGACTTTTGTAATTTTTCGACAAGTGTACCGAAAGTCGGGTTTTGACAACTTTGGGAATTTTGATGTAAATTGAGTTGTATTGATTGGGTGTCGTCCCATTGGCCTAATTTGTTGTGTTTCTACTATGTTTGATCAGGATTCTACGCGTGCGGAGCTTGATTCTCGTGGCAAGGGCATTGCGGAGTAGTCTTCGCGCCGTATTGAGGTGAGTAATAGATGTGGGTGATGACCAGCGGGTTCGAAACCCCGGTATACCACTTTGTGACGCTGTATAGCGGCGAGACACGTACTCTCATGTGAGTGCGGGGTCGATTGTGATTGGGGACTATGGCTTAGTCCGACTTGTTGATATTATGTTATGATATTAGGCTATTCTTGAGCCGTCGAACCTCCTTCTCGGATGGTTGCATACTATACTCTGATATTGGCTACTCTTGAGCCGTTAAACCCCCTTCTTGGGTGGTTGAGTATACTTATGGGCCGTGAGCCAGTTATTGGATCCCGCGAGGATCGTTATCATTGTCTTATCATATTGACATATTAGTTACTACCAGTCCGTAGCTATTTCTGTTATCATGCTATTTCCAATCTCTGGAACTTGGTATTACTGTTTTCCAACTGAAAAATGATAAAAAGGTTTTCAAAACTACTTGTGAGCCTGCGAGGCTGTATTTGCATATTAGCTGACTGGTAGTGGATCGGGCTGCACGCCGCAGCAGTATATATGTTGGATCGGACTGCACGCCGCAGTGATATTGTGCTTGGGCTGTAGGAGCCCCTCCGGAGTCTGAACCCCCACAGTGAGCACGGGTACCCAAATTGGATCGGGCTACGCGCCGTAGCGGTCATATCATGCATTGTATTGCATTTTAGCTACATCTGCTAGCTGTTATACTGTTTTGCTGGTACTTGTTGGTACAGGTACAGTCGATATTGATTCTGTGACAGGGTATTTGATTACAGCTTTACATAGTGCTTTATTGCGGATTTCTTATCTGCGTTGTCTTACCCCCGTTTATTACCATTGAGTTTGGTAGTACTCATTTTACTCCCTGCACCTTGTGTGCAGATCCAGGTACCTCTCAGCAGTGATCCTAGTAGCTGTGCGAGGCGACATTTGTGGATATTCGAGGTAGCTGCAGAGTCCGCAGGACCCGATATTCCTTCTTATCGTCTCTTGATTTTGTATTGACTTTTCTTTCCGCACTTGGTATCTTGTAAACCTTTATACACTCATGTTCAGTAGAGGCTCATGACTCTTGACCTTTCGGTCTGTGGGAGTTGATGCATTATGGGACTTGGTTCCCCGTTTTCATTATATGTATCATTGTTGCTTCGTGAATTAATATGCTTAAATGGGCTAAAGAGAGCTTCTAGCTCCGTTGTTAATATTGATTGGTCGGGCTGGCTTAGCAATGTGCTGGGCGCCATCACGACCGGATTCGGGGTCGTGACATTGTTGTTGGAGTTACACTTGCTAATTTCTACCATCTATGAGATTATTTCAGTGTTTCACTTTCAATTAGGTAAGTTCACTTGATCACGTATTATTTTCACTCTGAATGATTAATATTGGTGTTTGCCTGCAATATTAGTACATAGAAATCAACTACTGTTTTAGCACGTTTGATAGTTAGTGTATATTTAGATCTAGCAATGCATACATTTGGCATTAATTTGGTGATTTGGTATCTTTTACTTTCTTAGAGGCTAAGCAAATGCATAAAAGAGAGATGAACTAATTCGCTTATTTTCATGTTTTGCCTATTTTGTAAGATATTTCTTGCTTGAAGGACACGTTTTGAATGTAACTTTCTTGTTAGACACTTTATTAAAGATCGTCTTATTGAGGTACAACTTGAAAAGCTTTCATCTAGCCATATGTGATAGGTGTTATTCATGAATTCATAGTTTTGGTAATTTGGAGAATATTTTCACTTTTATTTTTATCTCTAGCTACTCAGATCTGAAAAATCACATACAATATATTAGCTTCTTTTTCTTTTAAGTTGGATTTCGAGAAAAGTCAAGGAAAACAAAAAATGGGTTTCGCATGAGAATTGGTTCGTGTTTGAGGAGTTGAGGTTTACGGTCTTCTATTCGAGCTTTGGTTGACGGATTCCTGCTGATTATTTTGGTCGTTGTTCTAGCTTCGACGTTGTATTTTCTTGTAATTGTTTCTTCCAAACAAAAATATATTGAAGAAACTTACTTAAAGGTCGTTCTCTTCTCTGTTCTTATTTATGTGCTTACTTGTATGTTGAATGATCCAAAAGAAACATAAGTGCACATATGCGATTAGTTGTTAAATTAAGGTAGCCTTGAAAGCTCTAAAATCAAAGGTATCAGAATTTCTATTCGTGTATGCATATGTTATTTTACTAATGTTATGCTACTTTGTAGTAGTATATATTTGAAAAGTTCAATTTCTTTTGTTATCATTATTCCTTATAGTAGTATACTAGTAAACTATTTCCAACATGGTTTGGTTGTCCCTTTCTTGGAAAGAAGATTTAATCGTTGTAGATATATTTTTGGTTCACTTTGGCAATAGCGTTGCCTTTTAATTCTTATTGTTTATATTTTTATTTTATTTTTCATTCTTTCTTTCTTTTTTCCCCTGATTTTGGAGTATTTAAAAGTTATTGTTCTTTTTTTTAGTTGTTACATTTTTGAATCATCACTGTGTTCAATTAGTTTTACCTATAGTAAGTAATTTAAGTGTTAGTGCAATACAATTAAATAATCTATAGCCCTCATGTAATTAATTTTTAACTCTTTAAAAATCAAGGTGCATCATTAGTTGAATTTTTCATGATCCTCGTATTAGACTCACAATTTAGATCTAACAAATTGATAAATAATCATTATTTTCTTTAGGCCCGATTAAGATTAGTATTACGATTATATATACGTTCGCGTAATATAATTGTAAGTTCAAATCTAAAAATAAATTTGGAATATGCGTTCGCGCAATTTCGATCAAAATTTTCTTAATAATAAAAATGGATTGCGGGTTATTAATTAATTTTAGTTTTATAAATTATTAAAAAAACGAGGTTAACAGTAAGTTTTAATTAATTCATTCGCGGGTTTAACTGTTATTAGTAACGTATTTTGTATAATTGCAAATTAAGCCTTAGTAGTTATATATATATATATATATATATATATATAATCATTTATTTAATTTTTCTTTTACGATTCCTTTGTATCAAATTTTATTAGGCAATATGTAGGCCAATGTTTAATCCAGTTAGTGACATTCTTTTAGTAGTTAATTCCACGAGTTTTAAAAAATGTTTAATTTAATTAATTAATGGTTAGTTTATTTTTATACATATATTTCATGCTATATGTCATTTCAGGCTATAGTAATGTATATTTATAAAATATGGCATGAAACGAGGTTTTAATTAATAAAAGTTTGCACTTACAAATATTTGTTTAATTAGGATATTTTTTTGTATATTTAGAGGTAAAATAATATGTATAGTCATTTTAGATTTATTTATTTTTAACAAAATAAGACAACTTTCAATATAAAATTTGGGGATCTTCCTAGATATACATGCGTTAAAAATGCTTAGATTTCGGGATATGTCGTTTAGCGAATTTTACGGCATTCCCAAAATAATAATACGCTAGCATCTTTAGGTACGTATTTAATAAAAATACCCCCCTAAACTCGGGTACACATTTATGTGACCCCAATCCAAATCCCAATGAAGTCGGAATACATAAAAAATTGCGGACACATTTATGTGACGAAATTCGAGATATATTCTCACGACATTATAATTTTCTTCTAAACAATAAAAACGATTCGGAGTGGTAATTTGCACATTAGTTCATATTTGTTAAAATTAATATAATCAAGCCGAATATACACAGTTGAGCGACCCTGCTAGAACCACGGAACTCGGGAATGCCTAACACCTTCACCCGGGTTAACAACAGATTCCTTATCCGGATTTCTGGTACGCAGACTGTTTAACAGAGTCAATCTTTTCCTCGATTCGGGATTCAAATCGGTGACTTGGGACACCATAAATCTCCCAATGGCGACTCTGAATTATTAAATAAATGTTTCGATTGTCCTTTAATTGGAAAAACTCCCTCGCGCCCACGCGGGCATGCGCCAAAAGGAGGTGTGACACCCCTTTCCAAACCTTTTATAATATATACAATTACAAAGGAAATTTCCGAGTTTGGCAAGGTGCTGCCACCCTTGGCAGACACCAACTCACAAAATTGCCAATCGAGTGCCCGAGTCTGCCCTATAAAAGCCCCTGCCTAAGGCCACTCGTGCTCCCAACTCGTTTAGCAAGGCAATGGCACATATTTTGCCATGCTCAAGCCCCAAAATAGACAACCCTATGCCCATCTTTTAGACTATTTCCCTCCCTAGGTACTCAGCCTGTTTTTAAGACTGCTAGCACACATATATATAGTGCAGTCAGCCCAAAGTAAGTTCCTATGTTCAGTTGACATCCCCCAACAGATAGGAAATGATCCCCATGATAAAAAACGTGGGAACATGTCTAAGACATGCCACAAAACGTGCAAACACTTGGCTAATAATCAGCAACACTTGGACATGGGTGGTTGTAACCGCTCAACTACTTGGCATGTGCACAGCACACTTGGAAACCGCTCCATGTGCACTGCATGTGCGTTTTTGGCCAGCTGCTGCACGCCCAAGGCTGGCATTGCGCCCAGCCTTGGCTCTTGATACTGCTCCACTCAATGCCATCGCCACAGCTCGTCACCCACGAATTTGCCGCACGCCCGCCCGCTGCCACAGTTGATTTTTCTTGTCAAGTCGCCCCTACTCGATCAAGTCTGCCCATTGCCAATGCCAATGCTGATCTTGGCCTCAAGTCACCAAGTCTTGATGCCCTTCCCTTTGTCAAGGCATTTGCCCACAATTAACTTAGGTACCAGTCCGCTCACCTAAGTCTTGGCAACACCACATTGCCAATCCCTTTTCCTTGGCACAAAGCTACCTCACTTTAGCGCCTAGGTCTTTCCCATTTAGCATTGTCAAGCATCTGTTTAGCCCGCCTTTCGTCAAGGACCACATTCGTCAAGGTGTTGGCCTTCGCTTGCAAATAACTCCCTTTTATTTGATGTAGTCCGTCACACCAAAGCCCTCAATTATAAGCGTAGTCCGTCACACTTGCCCTTGCAACAATTTGTTGGCATCGACAACACCCGCATTGTCTTGCGTGTGATTTTCCCCGTGCATAAGGCCAATGGCAAGGCCATCATGCCAAAATCCTTGATACTGCCATGCCGCTTGCTGATCAGCTTAGTCAAGGGTCTAACAAACACCCCCAACCAGTTGAATTCGACGCCCTCTTCGAATAGATCCCGACTCATGCTGCCCATTTTTGCCAAGACGCCAAGTTCAGCACTCTGTTAGAGAATACGTTATCCTTGCCCTCAAGTGCAACGTTTTTTATTTCTCCTTGCATTTCTTGGTCCGTCAATCCTACAGAAAAACCAACACGTCAACTGACTAATTTGAAAGATCCCACACTGATTTTTGGCACCCACAAACTCGAAATTTTCTGCATCACATCCTTCTTTTCCTTTTACAGAATTTTTCAGCCAAGGCAGTCCCACCACGAACAAGCACATTGACCCCTTGTCTTGCAGTCTCATTTATATCCGTCTTGACCTCGTCACGAACCTGGCTACCAGTTCCACTGCACGTCGTGTCTCCGCCCACGAACCTGCTCTGCTCTGATACCAGTTGTCACAGGGGCGTTTTTCGTCCGTCGAAACACTGCCCGTTGTGCGGCAGTCAAGTCCCCAGTTGACTTCAGCCTTCGCCCAATTTTAATATCGGTTCCGAGGTTTTACACTTAGAAAAATTCAAGGAAACATATATAAAAGAATGAGACAACATTTTTACGGGAACCCTTTCCCAACCTTTTATAATATATACATTTACAAAGGAAATTTCCGAGTTTGGCAAGGTGCTGCCACCCTTGGCAGACACCAACTCACAAAATTGCAAACCGAGTGCCCGAGTCTGCCCTATAAAATCCCTGCCTAAGGCCACTCGTGCTCCCAACATGTTTGGCAAGGCAATGACACATATTTTGCCATGCTCAAGCCCCAAAATAGACAACCCTATGCCTATCTTTTAGACTATTTCCCTCCCTAGGTACTCAGTCTGTTTTTAAGACTGCTAGCACACATATATATATTGTAGTCAGCCCAAAGTAAGTTCCTATGTTCAGTTGACATCCCCCAACTAATAGGAAAAGATCCCCATGATAAAAAACGTGGGAACGTGTTTAAGACATGCCACAAAACGTGGAAACACTTGGCTAATAATCAGCAACACTTGGACATGGGTGGTTGTAACCGCTCAACTACTTGGCATGTGCACAACACACTTGGAAACTGCTCCATGTGCACTGCATGTGCATTTTTGGCCAGCTGCTGCACGCCCAAGGCCGGCATTGCGCCCAACCTTGGCTCTTGACACTGCTCCGCTCAATTCGATCGCCACAGCTCGTCGCCCGCGACTTTGCTGCACGCCCGCCTGCTGCCACAGTTGATTGTTCTTGTCACGTCGCCCCTACTCGATGAAATCTGCCCATTGCCAATGCCAATGTTGATTTTGGCCTCAAGTCACCAAGTCTTGATGCCCTTCCCTTTCCCGAGTCATTTGCCCACAATTAACTTAGGTGCCAGTCCGCTCACCTAAGTCTTGGCAATACCACATTGCAAATCCCTTTGACTTGGCACAAAGCCGCCTTACTTTTGCGCCTAGGTCTTTCCCGTTTAGCCTTGTCAAGCATCCGTTTAGCCCGCCTTTCGTCAAGGTCCACCTTTCGTCAAGGTGTTGGCCTTTGCTTGCAAACAGCTCCCTTTTATTTTATGTAGTCCGTCACACCAAAGACCTCAATTATAAGTGTAGTCCGTCACACTTGCCCTTGCAACAACTTGTTGCCATCGACAATACCCGCGTTGTCTTACATGTGATTTTTCCCGTGCATAAGGCCAATGGCAAGGCCATCATGCCAAAATCCTTGCTGCTGCCGCGCTGCTTGCCGATCAGCTTAGTCAAGGGTCTAACACAAGCCTAAATTGGTATGGCCATTTGGGTTACCCGCAATATTTCCTTTAGTGAATATATAGTCACGTGTGACACTTCCGAGCATATATCCATGGTTGTCGTAGGACTTATATTCAAATGGACATAGTATATAAAGAGTGTATGCTAATCCTAATATAGCCCATGTTTAATCACACTATATATAAACGGACCACTAATAGTATTAGACAATGTGGCTAATCAATCATAGTATTAGTTGGCCTACGACAATCACATAAGTTCAATTCTATAAGACATGACCCTTATTATGACCACGATATCGTAATTATCTTACGTTCTAATACATAGTCAGAGTATAGTACTGTCGTGTACTAGGGAATATTATATGAAGGTCCTACTAGTAATCAACATGATATCCCAAATTGATGGACTTACATGCTAACACAGGATTCTCACTTGCCCTAGTTATATTGGCTAACCATAACTAAGTTGACCTTTAACGTATAGGATATACCAATTGGAGATATCAATGGGAAATTAACTTCTTAAGAAAATATAGAACCATCATTGTAAGGGACTGGGGGAGGACAAGAAATATTAGCGCACCCATGAAAGTGACCATCTTGACCACCACACATATTGCACACATTCTACACAAAAGTATCGGATATTGGGAATAGTAATATCCCAAAGGGCCATACAATTTGTTGGACCAAAATTACCCCTACCCATATACATTTATGTATTGCTCTCCAATGGACTTATGTAGTATTTCTTCCAAAAATACAAAAATTCGACATCGGGACGCATAAGTACATTATCTGATATTGGTATCTGTGAATGAATGAAAATATTATATGAATCTTTGTCGTAGGCCGATGCGTCCTAGTATACGTGGTTTATAGGTATCCCGTAATTATGAAACTGGTGGTCAATAGTCCTGTATACAATGACAATGGACTGATATGGAGATGCATATCGCCCGTTGATATTGGGAGTAATGTCATTTAGGCAAACTATATAAGCGAATACGACCATTATGTCCATTAGTAAGTACAATCATTGCCTTACCCTGTATACTCGGCCTAGAGTTCGAGGATAATACCAAGTTAGGTACTTCCTAATATATAAAATCATTGGGCCATAACATTTGAGTATAAAGGGTTGTCATATGCATTACCTATCGTTGACTACCATTAGATGAGATTTAGTAATACGCCGTGATTCCTTATTGCTACTCTGCAATGGGCCTAGAAACACATACAACACGTACAAATCACCAAATCTAGGATCTCTGGGAATTGAACCCGACCAATAATAATCATATTACAGAGACAAATGGACTTTGGTTATCAAACAATTGTTATTGGGACATCCATTAGACAATCGCATGTAAGTATCCTAGGAACTTCCGTTTATATATCGTATTGGGAGTAATAGTATGCATAGGAGTAATACGTTATGCATCATATATTCTTGGACTTACCCGGATGTGTATTGTATTCTTGTCATATACGGAGTCATAGGGTATACCTGTGGGATTCATGAGGTAACGGTATGTTTGGGAGGCCTATGCATAGGTAATCATTGTGGATAGGCCCGTATGACAATATTGGGTATGTGATGAGTTCCTATTTTCTTATGAACGTATGACATCGCTGTAGGTTACGTATAGGACTTCGTGATATATTAGACATATACAGTTTGAACATTTAACCCCAGTTGATTGTGGGAGGACTTCCCATCAGAATCGTATATCTATGTTATGGTGACCAATTAATAATGTTACCCTCGCTCCCTGATGTGTCCTGTGTATCAATAAGTAAAATACATTCTGATGGGAGTATAATATGCACACATATATAGGAATCTTTCTAGAGCTTAGTCTCATGGAAATCATATATCCCTAGAGTGTTATGTGTGCATATGTAGGGTTACTCACGTTATTACATGCCGATTGTAACCGATGCCGATTGCGGTTACAATAACAACGCCCCTCGTCTATGCACACATAACTATGCGGTATTTAATTTATATTATTCATACTAAATACTAGGACATAGTATTGTTGGATTAACCCATAAAATTAATCTGGTGACTTATATTTGGGTAATACATATATCATATGAGTCACTAGGAAAAGCTAAGTGACATAACAGATACTAAGTCAAATGTTCAATACTATGGTGCCTGATATGTCCAACCATATAGGCTTGTATATGAATGAGAGTTTATTATGACTACAATAGTCCATTGGACTAGGACCTAGACTAAACTCTTTCCATGTGGTCCTACGGTATACCGTATTGAAGCATACAATTGGATTCTAAGGTTGTAAGGCCTCGGTAGTACTAATAATTCGCTTAAGAAACCCCCGAAATGTATTCAGAGAACGGTCAATTTACCGGTCATCCACATAAGTATTGTAGGATCAAAATCATATTGTCTAAGACATCGGAAATAGTGACCTCCTTTAGCGCTAACTCAAAAAAGTGTTTCGGTCAACACAAGCGGCAAACGCAAAAATGTTCAGTCCAAACTGGGGGGGACCATATAATATTAGAAGTTAATTATTGTTACAAATTCATGTCATTTGGCTTGCAAAATATTGGAGCAAGATATCACATATTGGTAATCCAGATATTTTAAGAATACCTGGAAAAATTGGTATCCATACTATCACGATCGCATCAGGTCAATGTATATCACATAACCTAATCAACCTCACCGTATAAGCAGGTGTAATAGACTATATCGTATATCATGTACTATTACAAGGGACTGGTTAGATTATGAATATGATTTCATTTAGGCCGAGGGATAGTAAGATCATACCTTTTAGATTACTCCATTTGACTCTAAGGTGACTACATACTATATGACGGTCAACGACATATATAATCATAACAACCATTTCGCCTAAATGAAATAGATGACTATGGTCCAATGTCATAATAAGTCCATAGTACATTTATAAAACATATAGGCCCGTAACATATTGTAAACCTAGGACGCATGAGTTTTATTTCCACCTATGTGACTAATACATGTGGGCAACCACATAAGTCCATTATATGAATATACCTATATAGATGGATACAATCGTAAACAGTAAGCCCACATATGGCCGATACTAATTCATATGTATGTTATTAGACAATATCAGGAGTATTAATCAGGTCCATTTTGTGTCATGGTCTATGATCATATTAACCACGATATATGTACCGTCGGTTATAACTGGAATTGATATACCAATACGTAGTAGTAAAGGGCATATATCCTATTACTACCCTTTGGGTGTTCCTCAACGATAGTAGTTAGTAATCTTATCGTTGGTTAATAGGGACTTATGGGCATATAATTAGCCAATTATATCGTGATTATGCCTAGTGTGCTATGTCGTGATTGATAATATAAAAGGAGTATTGCTACAAAACATTTAATATGAATGAAATCATATTCATAAACGGTCAATTACTAAATAACAACCATGCTATATAAACGGAAGTTCCTATGACTACAATCATATTAGTCCAATGGACTTATGTGGTTGTCGTAGACCGATACGTCCTAGTATGAACGTATGACTTTACTCCCAATATGATATATAAACGGAAGTTCCTATGACTACAATCGTATTAGTCCAATGGACTTATGTGGTTGTCGTAGGCCGATGCATCCTAGTATATGAATGAAATCATATTCATTCACGGTCAATTACTAAATAACAACCACGATATATAAACGGAAGGTCCTATGACTACAATCGTATTAGTCCAATGGACTTATGTGGTTGTCGTAGGCCGATGTGTCCGAGTATATGAATGAAATCATATCCATAGACGGTCAATTACTAAATAACAACCACACAAGTCCCAATTTGAATCTACGATATATATCTTATGCAGTATTGTCATAATATATGGTCATGTAACATATTAGTCCACTGGAGTATGTATCTGTTGAATCCATAGACGGAAGGTTGTCGTATATAATGAAGCCATATTTAGTATACAATAGATCCTGAAATGCTGTAGTTATAGTATGTCCCAATAATAGTTATGAGTAATAAACTTCCGTTTGGCCTCTAGTTTTGATAGCACGGAATGGGCTAGTGTGTAATTATGCGGGATTGAGGAATATAAACGGTTAGGCCAAATAGTATTGAACGCATACCCGACTGTTATTCTCATAACTACAGCATTTCAGAATAACGGATGACACTTATACTACTCTTATATATGAACTTAGACAAGGATATAATGAATCCTAGTCATTAAGCCCTAGGGTTTGCAATATTAGGACCTATGTGAATATTAATTTTGGTACGACCATCTAATTACCGTACCAATGCAAGGGTATTAGTATAAGTGTCCTATTCTAATAGGTAGTAAGCCTATATACTCACTCATATGAAATCGTATATACTATGACTATCTAATATACGTGTCCATTGGTAGACTTGAACATAGTGTATAACAATGGACTTATGTGGTTATAACTAATACAAAGTCACCTCCTAAGTCCATTAGGCCCTAGATGACTAATAGTTAATGGAAGCCTTAACACGATAGTATATGCATAGTAATCATATTAATTTGAATAAACGGACACATAAGTCCATTAACGACATATGCGGAACAGATTCTTACACTCCCATAGAACGTAACAATATTTGTGCTCAAGCTACAAAAATGTAGTACAACCGACCACATGTACTGATAAAGTAACAAAACTCTATGATTATGATGCTCGAGTGTCGAACGTATGACATATTGTAGATAACGAATATGTAGGTTAGACTCAATGGCCTATGAATATTATATGCATATTCTAGAAGTGAGCTAACTATTACCCTATATTGTTATAGTCCATTGCTCAACAGTATTTCACATTTATGTAGTATGACTAAGTTACCATGCCACTTATTCATCAGGTATGGCACTATATACAGTCTCCATTACCAGAGGGGCTCGATAGATATGAAATCATATGACTCCACATAATATTTGATGATATTTACATAGGGGCACTATATAAATGGACTTATGTCGACCATGAATAACATACGATTATATTAAGCACATTGTCGAATGGTTAGTATTGGGTAATAATCATAGGTGAATACCCATATGCTCCTAAACATAGACGGTCAATTACTAAATAACAACCACGATATATAAATGGAAGGTCCTATGACTACAATTGTATTAGTCAAATGGACTTATGTGGTTTTCGTAGGATATAATCGTATAGCCATGGACTTATGTGAACATAAAATGGATAGTATTTGTTTTACTCAAAAGTTGTTGAATACCTTTGAACAAATCAATCGATGTAAATAAAGGGACAATCAGAATCAACGGTAATATATATTGAAGATTGATCGTCGCATTGATATATACCGATTTATCTTTATGAGAAGATAATAAAATTTAATCAAGTATCAAGAGCAGATGAGCAGTAAAAATAATGATAATAGAGAGACGAATGATAGAGAGAGAAAGTTGTATTATTAATGATCAATGTCTTGCCTATAAATGGGGGGAACCCTCCTTTATATAGGGAAGTGGTGCCCTCGCCCAACTATTACATCGGCACAAGGGCAGTACAATCATAACGGAAATACGAGGAGGGGGAAGTTAAGGACCTCCACCTGAACAGGCCCGTCGACTCCTCATTTATGGGCGAGAGCGTATCCCTCTTAGCGTGCGGTCATAAGGGAGGACGTCTCCGAATGTCGTTGACCTCATAAGGAGGCGTCCCCGACCTGCACTTCATCCGGGCCGACCGCGCGTATGTAGGAATTGGCCTTATTTTGCATCCGATTTGTCCTCATACAGATAGTCCCTCCGCCTATTGGAGATGTGTTCGAAGCGTATCTACGATGGGCGGATAGATCCGGCCCATGTTGGGTCCGTGTACACACGCACACGTGGCACATTCTTCTGAACCGTCGCCTGCTGAAGGCGTGCGTCATAATTACTGTTGTTTTCAATGCCGGTCATAAAGGCAATTTGACGTTTCGGTTTTCCGCCTCTTTTCCGGTGCAAAAACCCTTCGAATTTCACGCAATGGCTTATTATAAATAGAGGACAGTTTCAATACTTTCCCTTCTTTTAGATCATCAGAAATCTCTTCTCCCTAACCTTTTGTTTTCACATACCTCGCAATATATCCCTTTGTTCTTTGCATTCTTGCTACCATTTCATTAGAGTACCCAATTAATACCTCAAAAGAAAAATGGCTAAAGGTAACCGTCGCCGGGAACCGAAAGAGGGTAAGGCTGGTTCTGGGGCTCCCCGGCGGTCGAAGGATAGCAAGAAGGTCAAAAAACCTCTTGTCCCTTTAACCGTAGAAAACATCCTCCCTCGTGATCTACATGTTCGGAGGGATTTCTCCACGCCGGCGAATACCCCTATATGGGAGAGGTCCACATACACTGTGGGCCTTCTTCATGAACTTCAGGTGTCCTGCCAGGTGCCGGAGACGGTGGAGATGCATATGGTCGGGAGGGACCTGGTCTATGTTCACCGGCCGAGGTTCTGCGCCATCTACGAATACCCCTTCATAATGGGGTGTGGACTCCCAATTTACCCGTTGGCGGAGGCATTATGCCGATTTTACAACATCTGCCCGGCCCAACTTACTCCGTATACGTGGAAGATCTGTCGGATCTTGACGACTTATGCGGAGAGAGCAGGCGTGGACATCTCTATCCACCACATACTGCAGCTATTCAGTCCCGGCTATTTGAGGGGCAAGATGCTGCAACTGAAGAATCGCGGAACGAAGGGCCTAGTCGTCGAGGCGGACGATAAGCCCAACCGCCAATTCTGAGTGAAATATTTCTACATCCGTACCTTCAGACCTGGTGGCGGACGCGACCAGTTTTCCGGAGGCGTGGAATGATAACTTTAAGTATTGACTTGTGCTTTCAGCGTCTCTGTATTTTGCTCGCCATTATGTCGTTTTCAGATGCTAACGCTTATCGTTTTTTTATGTACGTAGTGGGGGCAAGCACGCCTCAATCTGTCCCTGACATAAGGGCGTGGGTGAGGCAGCTGATCCCCTACGCCGAAGAATGCAGGACATGGTCTGCTTTCTTCCTGAAGTACGGCCTTCCAAGAACGGTCTCGATTTACTGACTTCTTTCTCTGTTTTAGGTGTCGCCATAACCGACGCTTCGTTTTGTTAGTTTTTCTGCAGCTCGAAACGTGACGTGGAGATAGAGACGCCGCGCTGCCAGTTCCCCTTCATCGAAAACCGAGCTCGTGATCTCCGTAAGGGAGGGTCTCCTTGAAGCCGCCCAGCCCGAAGTGGGCCGGGCGGATGTACTTGCATTCGGCGACGGAGTTGCCGAGGCCGCCGACCCGAAGCTAGACCGTGCCATCCGGGAATCTCTCTTAGCCGCCATTCCCGGACCTTCCTGTTCCATGCCCGAGCTGGTTATCGACCAGGCGTATGGGGCGAACATAGGGCCCTCGTCCCTCGTTGTTGAAGAGGGCACTCCAGCGGATGATGAACCGTTAGAGCGGAAGAGGCGTAGACTGCTCCTTGGAAAGGGAGTGGTCGTGGAGCAAAGGAAGGCAGTAACTCACCGTCCTGAAGTGAGGCCGGTCTTGATGGGCAACGCCATCCTGCCTGTAAAGGCTACGCTTCTTAGTGCGGCCGAGGAGGATGTTGCTCCTTCCTGTGCTGAGGGCGAAAGCGTGCCGGCTATCGCCGGTGGGACCATAGACGTGGATGTGACTGCCATTAAGCTGATCTTCGATCCTGTGGATATGCCACCATCGGAAGGTATCAAGGCGAACCTTGAGCCAGCAGACGTGCCACCGCCAGGAGGTATCAAAGCGGCCTAGAGCCGGCTGACGTGCCGCAACGGGAGCATGCCCGAGTGAGCTTGATGGAGACGGGTCGTAGCCGTCGAATCATGATCCCCACAGGATATAACCTGCTGCTGGAGAGCGAGCAGAACGCGACGGACATGTCCCGGTTGTGCGGGGCTGCCGAAGCGGAGTCTCTGAAGACGGTGAGCGACAGACACTTGTCTTGTCGAGTTGCTGGTGCCGCTCTGCAGGTATGACTTGATATATTATTCGTTCTGCTTTCCTTTTGTTTTTAGGTTTTAACTTGTCTTCTCTTATTTTGGTAAACCCTTATTTTGGAGGTCGAGCAGAGCCGAAGGGATCGGAAGAAAATAGCTACCCTTCGGAAGGCATCGAAGAAGTACAAGGAGGTCCGCGAGCAGCACAAGGCGCTCGCGGACTACTTTTCCCAAGACCCAGATTTCGGCCTCCTTCGAGAGAGCCTGCAGTCGCTGGAGGAACAACTGCACAAGCAGACGGCCCAACTTGAAAGGGCGGATGCTGATCTACTGACCGTAGTGACTCGGAACGCTGAACTAGAGAGCCTTCTCCAACAGCGGGAGGGGGAACTGGTTCTGGGCCGCGTAGCAATAATGGAGGCGGGTGAGCTACGTGCCAAAGTCGACGCCTTGTCGTCCGAGCTTCAAGTTGTTTCGGCCAAAGCGGCAGTTCCTCAGCAAGCGGAGGCCGTTGGCCCAGTTGGAGACAAGTCTCGTGAAGCCCAAGACATGCTTGTGTATGTAGAGGCGAGGCGGACTGTGTTCGAAGAGCCGCTGGCCGCTGGCAGGGCTAGCGAGGCAGAGGTCGACGAGCAACGTCGCCTGGTCAGGGTGGCTCGTGAAGCCTAAGGCTACGACCCCGACTCCCCGGCCCAGACGGGCGGATCCTTTGCTGATGTGGATCAACTGGGCACCGGGTCCTGGATTGAGAGGATACTCCGAGACGAGGGTGAGGACAGCGCTGTTGGGGCAGAAGGAGGCGGCGGAGGCCTTGATAGTTGAATAGGGCTTATGTATATTTGTAACCTGTAACCCCCCCCCCCCCTCTTGTAATTTTGTAATCATATTTCAATAAATAAACTTTTTTATCGACTTCTCTAATCTTCTTCCTTTACTTTTATTTCCGTACTGTTCGGGGCTTAGCCCTCTGTTTTGACCGAGGTCAACCTTAATAAAAAGTTTTTACGGCGAAGGCACTTTGCTTGAATCCCGGCTCAAATGGTGGCGAACCCGTACTTTGACGTCGAGGTCACTTAGCTTGAGTCCCAGTTTGGGTGAGGTCGAGCTAATATATCTTACGTAATTAAGGCCTTGACCTTCCGTTGTACCTCGAAGAGGCTGTACCCTTATCTTTTAGTTGTTAAGGACTTAGGCTTTCATTTCAACTGGAGGAGGCCGTAACCTCTCTTGTTGTTATTAAGTCCTTGATCTTTCGTGTCGACTGGAGGAGGCCGTAACCTCTCTTGTTGTTATTAAGGCCTTGATCTTTCATGTCGACTGGAGGGGGCCATACCCTTCTCCTTCAGTTGTTTAGGCCTTAGCCTTTCGTTTCAATTGGAGGAGGCCGTAGCCTCTCATATAGTTATTAAGGCCTTAGCCTTTCGTGTTGATTGGAGGGGGTCGTGTCCTTCTCCTTCAGTTGTTTAGGCCTTAGCCTTTCATTTCAATTGGAGGAGGCCGTAGCCTATCTATTGTTATTAAGGCCTTTGTAACGACCCAGCCGGTCGTTTTAGAAAATTACGCCCCAATCCCTAATTTAACTGTTCCCCTAAGTTCATTTCTGCTATTGTGGTTTGCCGGGAGACTCGGTTCTGAAATTTGGAGCATTTTGGGACACTTAGTCCCTAAATGAGAGCTTTAAAACTAGAAAATGGTCCGTAGCCGGAACAATGTTAAGACGACCTCGGAACGGAAATCCGATGGTTCCATTAGCTCCGTTAGGTTATTTCGGGGTTGGGAGCGCGTTCGGAATGTATTTTGGAGGTCCGTAGCTCAATTAGGCTTGAAATGCCGAAGTTGGAAATTTTGGCAAATCCGAACATTAGGCGAGATTTTGATCCGGGGGTCGGAATGGAATTTCGACAATTTCTATAGCTTCGTTATGTGATTTTGGATATGTCCGCAAATTTTCAGGTCATTCGGACGTCATTTGGTCGGGTTTTTGATTGAATGTTAGTTTCGGAAGTTTTGAAGAAACTTAGGCTTGAATCCGTGTGTAATTGGTGATTTTGATGTTTAGGATGGTGTTTTTATGATTGGAACAAGTTCGTATCGTGTTTTGGAGTGTGTTGGTGGTTTTCGTTGGGGTCCCGGGGGCCTCGGGATGAATTCGGACCATCAAACGGGCATTTTGAAGCCTTGAAAACCTGCAGAAAATTGCAGGACAGTGCAGCAGAGATTTGGCCTTCGCGTTCGCGTGAAGGTGGTCGCGTTCGCGTAGGCCAGTCATGCCAAGGCATCGCATTTCGCGTTAAGACCTACGCGTTCGCGTAGGTGGTATGGTGTGATGCTTCGCATTCGCGTGACCTGGGTTCGCGAACGCGTAGAAGGGGGAGAGTCAGCATCGCGTTCGCGTTGTTTGCTGTCGCGTTCGCGTAGAGGTGGAATCTGGCGCCGGGGAATTTTGTGCTTCGCGGACGCGTGGGGAGCGTCGCGTTCGCGAAGGGAAATTTGAGCAGACCTTCGCGGATGCGTGAGTACCTTCGCGGACGCGTAGATTAATGGGGTCTGGCAGTGAGTTTAACACAAAAAACGTCATTTTTGAGCTCCAAGAGAGGAAATTGAAGGGGAAATCCCGGGATATCATCGGGAAATCATCGGGGGTAAGTTTCTTGACCTTAATTCGTTAGTTTATCATGAAATCCTTGATTATTTCACCGAAAATGGGAGATTAAAGGTGGGTTCGAGCCCTAAGCCTAAATTTTTGAAAACCTTCGATTTTAATGGGCAAACGGAGTCCGATTTCGATAAATTTTATATGCACGAACTCGTGTTGAGATAAGGAACCCGAATATATAACTTTCGTGATTTTTCGATAAGCGTACCGAAAGTCGGGTTTTGGCAACTTGTGGGTTTTGGTGTATTTTGAGTTGTTTTGATTGGGTAATGCCCAATTGGCCTATTTTGATGTGATTCTCTTGATTTTTATCAGATACTACACCTGTGGAGGCCGACATTGCGGCAAGATAATTGTCTCTTAGCGGTTTTGTACCGGAGTCGAGGTAAGTGGCTTGTCTAACCTCGTGCGGGGGAACTTTCACCCCTAGGATATTATGTGATAGTTTAAATGCCTTGTACGCGAGGTGACGGGCGTGTACATGCGCTAGTTGTTGTTACACACACTTTACTTGAATTGTCTGATTAGTGATATTTCTGCTCTTAGCTGATAAAAGCGTTACTTTACCCGGTATTTGTTAGAAAAGCTTGATTAGCTAGGATTCAACATGTCTAATTGCCTAGTTGACTTACTTAAACTTCCTGATAAATTGTTGGCACTAGTTTCGATGAAGTTGTAGTTAAACATATTATATTCTCTCTGTGTGTTTTCTTTATTTTATGTGTTAGTGGACTGCGGGTCCGATTCCTGGAGACTCAGGGCTGTGGGTTCGATTACCAGAGACCCGGAGATTTATTGAGATGTGGACTACGGGTTCGATTCCCGAGATCCTGAGTTATTGGTAGGGACTACGGGTTCGATTCCCGAGATCCTGAGTTATTGGTAGAGACTGCGGTTTCGATTCCCGGAGATCCTGAGCTATTGAGATATTATTGAGACATGGGTCGCGGGTTCGATTCCCGGAGACCCAGGGGTACTGTTAATGGGACTGTGGGTTTAATTCCCACAGGTCCTGGACTTGTTAATTGAGTTGTTACTTGTTGTTAGTTTACTTGTAGACGGTTGCAGTAATCACTTTATTGTTGTTATTTAAAAATTATTGTCATTTAAACTGCTCATTATTGTTATTGTCATTTTATTATTGATTTCTCTCAGTAGGGCCCTGACCTTCCTCGTCACTACTCCATCGAGGTTAGGCTTGGCACTTACTGAGTACCGCCGTGGTGTACTCATGCTACTCTTCTGCACACTTTTGTTGTGCAGATCTAGGTACATCAGGACAGATTCATATAAGGTGATTCAGCAACATTTTGGGAGACCTCGAGGTATGATCTGCTACGTCCGCGGATCCGGAGGCCTTCCTTCTATTCTATTAGTACTAGTAGATATTTTTCCGTCACTTCGTTGTTAGATATTCTTTATACATAGAGCCACAGTTGTATATTCCCTTTTAGTCTTTGTTACCCGTGGGATTCCGGATCTTGGTGGTGTTTTATACAGTGTGTTTGACGGATGTATGTGCCAAGCGGCACGGATTACATCTCTTTTTATGCTATTTTTCTGCTATTTCTTATTTAATGTTCATAATTTGTATAATCCGCAATGTGTTAGGCTTACCTAGTCGTGGGGACTGGGTGCCATCACGACATGTTCAGGATTGGTGAACTAGGGTCGTGACAAGTTGGTATCAGAGCTTTAGGTTCATAGGAGTCACGGGACACAGACCGGTTACTTAGAGTCTCGCTGATCGATACGGAGACATCTGTATTTATCTACGATGGGCTATGTAACTGTTTAGGAAACTCTTCATTTCTTTTGGATTCCTTGTTGTGCGACATTTTTGCATCAAATCTAAACTATTGCTTTCTATTCTCTCACAGATGGTGAGGACACGAGCTACTCGCGACGGTTAGGTACCCGCGCCCCTTGTTGCCGCCGTCAGAGGCCAAGGCCGAGGGAGAGGACGAGGACGCACCCGAGGTGCAGCCACAACACCCGCGCGTGCTGCCGCTGAGGTGCCACAAGTAGACCAGGTTGGAGCGCAGGCACCTGGTACACCGACTACAGTTGCCACTACCCAGCACTCCAGGAGACCCTGGCCCAGTTCATGAGTATGTATACCACTTTAGCTCAGGCAGGGTTGCTTCCTCTCGTCGCAGCTACATCCCAGGCCGGGGGAGGGGCCCAGACTCCCGCAACCATCACCCATGAGCAGCGTGTGCCAGTGGGACAGGTTCCAGAGATTTTGGTTATGCCTCATGCCGCCCCAGCACAGCCCGGAGGTGAGTCAGCTGCCTCTGAGGACGAGCAGCATAGATTGGAGAGGTTCAAGAAGTATAACCCTCCAGTGTTCAGTGGGTTGGCTTCAGATGATGCATTGGGTTTCCTGGAGGAGTGTCATCGTATTCTTCGTACTATGGGGATTTTGGAGACCAGCGGGGTTTCCTTCACTGCTTTTCAGTTTCGTGGGGCTGCTTACGATTGGTGGCGCACGTACGAGTTGGATAGTCCAGAAGAGTCTGCTTCATTGACCTGGACGCAGTTTTCAGATCTGTTTTTGAGAGAGTTTGTCCCTCAGAGCCTTAGGGATTCTTGGCGCTCGGAGTTTGAGCGGTTGCGACAGGGCTCCATGTCAGTATCGGAGTATGCTATCAGTTGCACCCGTCTTGCCAGGCAAGCACTGGCCTTGATAGCCACAGTCCGGGAGAGGGTGCGGAGATTTATTGAGGGCCTGATTCCGCCGATCCGATTCCGCCGATCCGATCCCGCATGGCCAGAGAGTTGGAGACAGATATATCTTATCAGCAGGCAGTGAGCATTGCCAGGAGGATCGAGAGTATGCTCCCTAGAGAGCGGGGAGAGAGAGAGGCCAAGAAGTCTCGTGAGTCGGGCCATTTCTCAGGTGCCCGCACTTTAGCAGCCGGTCGTTTTGGCAGGGGTTATTCCGGCCGACCAGTTCACTCAGCATTGCCCGCAGCCGGTAGTACTCCAGGTCTTCCAGCACCTCAGCAGCCTTATTATGCTCCCCAAGTTTCCAGTGCACCTCCTGCGCGGGGTCCTTCCAGGGGTCAGACAAGTGGGGGTAAGGCCGGTCAGTCACAGTCATCGTGCCCTCCCAGAGCTTGCTTTGGGTGCGGGGATACTCGCCATCCGGTCAGGGAGTGCCCCAGGCGTAGGAGGGGAGCACCTCACCAGTCTTCGCAGCATCAGCCTGGCTCTCAGGGTCAGCATCATTCCAGCTCCAGCTGCCACTCCACGTGCCCAGCCAGCCAGGGGCGGGGGTCAGGATGCCAGAGGCCGCCCTCGAGAGGGGGGACATGCTAGATTCTATGTTATTCTTGATCGTGCTGCGGCGGTTGCAGCTGATTCTATTATCACAGGTATTATTCTGGTTAGTCACAAGGAGGCATCGGTTCTATTCGACCCTGGTTCGACTTTTTCATATGTGTCTTCTTACTTTGCTTCTCATCTGGGTGTGCCTCGGGATTATTTGAGTGCCCCCATTTATGTTACCACTCCGGTGGGTGATTCTTTGGCTGTGGACCGAGTATATCGATCGTCTTTGGTTACCATTTGTGGTTTTGAGACCAGAGCGGATCTATTGTCGCTCGGGATGGTCGATTTTGATATTATCCTGGGCATGGACTGGTTGTCGCCCCATTATGCTATTCTTGATTGTCACGCCAAGACCGTGACGCTGGCTATGCCAGGCATTCCACGTATAGAGTGGAGTGGTACTCTAGATCACACCCCTAGCCGTGTTATTTCTTTTCTCAGAGCTCAGCATATGGTTGAGAAGGGGTGTGCTGCTTATCTAGCCTATGTACGGGACGTCAGTATTGACACTCCCTCTATTGATTCCGTTCCTGTGGTACGTGACTTTACTGATGTATTTCCAGTTGATCTCCCGGGCATGCGGCCCGATAGAGATATTGACTTTGCTATTGATTTGTTGCCGAGCACTCAGCCCATTTCTATTCCACTGTACCGTATGGCTCCTCCTGAGTTGAAGGAGTTGAAGGATCAGTTACAGGAGTTATTGGGTAAGGGCTTCATTCGACCCAGTGTTTCGCCTTGGGGTGCTCCTGTGTTGTTTGTGAAGAAAAAGGACGGTTCTATGCGTATGTGTATTGACTATCGTCAGCTGAACAAGGTTACAGTGAAGAACCAGTATCCTTTGCCTCGCATTGATGATTTATTTGACCAGCTACAGGGCGCACAGGTGTTTTCTAAGATTGATTTGCGCTCTGGGTATCACCAGCTGAAGATCCGGGAACCAGATATCCCGAAGACTGCCTTCAGGACTCGGTATGGTCACTATGAGTTTCTCGTGATGTCTTTTGGGCTGACTAATGCCCCAGCAGCCTTTATGCATTTGATGCACAGTGTGTTCAGGCCTTATCTGGACTCGTTCGTGATTGTATTCATTGATGATATTCTAGTATATTCCCGGAGTCGGGAAGAGCACGAGCAGCATTTGAGGATAGTGCTTCAGATTCTGAGGAGAAGCAGCTTTATGCCAAGTTCTCTAAATGTGAATTCTGGTTGAGTTCGATGGCATTTTTGGGCCACGTGGTGTCGAGTGATGTAATTCGAGTAGATCCGAGGAAGGTGGAGGCCGTGCAGAGTTGGCCCAGACCCTCCTCCACTATGGAGATTCGCAGTTTCCTTGGTTTGGCGTGCTATTTAGAGGGATTCTCTTTGATTGCAGCACCTATGACCATATTGACCCAAAAGGGTGCCCCTTTTCAGTGGACAGATTAGTGTGAGGCGAGCTTTCACAAGCTCAAGACAGCTTTGACTTCGGCCCCTATATTGATGTTGCCTACAGGTTCAGGTTCCTATACTGTATATTGTTATGCCTCACGAGTTGGACTCGGCGCAGCATTGATGCAGGACGGGCAGGGTGATTGCCTACGCGTCCGGAACAACCGAAGGTGCATGAAAAGAACTATCCCGTTCACGATTTGGAGCTAGCCGCCATTGTTCACGCCTCGAAGATTTGGCGTCATTACTTATATGGGGTTCCTTGTGAGATCTACACCGATCACCGGAGTTTGCAGCACTTGCTTATGCAAAAAGGACCGAATATGCGTCAGAGGAGATGGTTGGAGCTATTGAAGGACTATGATATTACTATTCTCTATCATCCGGGCAAGGCTAATGTGGTTGCCGATGCCTCGAGTCGTCGGGCAGAGAGTTTGGGGAGTTTGGCGTATCTACCAGCTTCGGAGAGGCCTATGGCGATGGATGTTCGGGCTTTAGCCAGGCAATTTGTTAGACTGGATCTTTCGGAGCCCAGCCGGGTTCTGGCTTGTGTGGTTTCTCGGTCTTCTCTATTTTACCGCATCAGGGAGCGTCAGTTTGACGACCCTCATTTGCTTGTCCTTCAGGATAGAGTTCGGCGTGGTGATGCTCGAGATGTTACCATCGGAGATGATGGAGTTATGAGGATGCAGGGGCGCATCTGTGTGCCCAATGTAGATGATCTTCGAGAGCCGATTCTAGCAGAGGCCCATAGCTCGCGGTATTCCATCCATCCGGGTGCCGCGAAGATGTATCAGGACTTGAGACAACATTACTGGTGGAGGCGGATGAAGAGGGATATAGTTGATTATGTTTCCAGATGCCTCAACTGCCAGCAGGTGAAGTATGAGCATCAGCGTCCGGGTGGATTGATGTAGCAGATTGAGATTCCAGAGTGGAAATGGGAGCGCATCACCATGGTCTTTGTATCCGGGCTTCCACGGACCGTTAGGAAGTTTGATTCCATTTGGGTTATTGTGGATCGGCTGACCAAGTCCGCCCATTTCATACCGGTGAGCCATCAGAGCGACTGGCGGAGATCTACATCAGGGAGATAGTTCGGCTGCATGGTATTCCAGTTTCCATCATTCTAGATAGAGGCACTCAGTTCACCTCACGGTTCTGGAAGGCGGTACAGCAGAAGTTAGGCACTCGGGTGGAGCTGAGCACAGCATTTTACCCCAGACTGATGGTCAGTCCGAGCGCACTATTCAGATTTTGGAAGATATGCTCCGTGCGTGCGTTATTGAGTTTGGAGGTTCATGGGATCACTTCTTGCCACTGGCGGAGTTTGTTTATAACAACAACTACCAGTCCAGTATTCAGATGGCACCATATGAGGCACTATATGGTAGGAGGTACAGGTCTCCCGTTGGTTGGTTCGAGCCGGGCGAGGCCAGACTGCTAGGTACTGATATGGTTCAGGATGCAATGGACAAGGTCAAGGTGATTCAGGACAGACTTCGTGCAGCCCAGTCTAGACAAAAGAGTTATGCGGACAAGAAGGTTCGCGATGTGGCTTTTATGGTTGGTGAGCGGGTTCTGCTTCGAGTCTCGCCCATGAAGGGCGTTATGAGGTTTGGGAAGAAAGGAAAGCCGAGTCCTAGGTTTATTGGCCCTTTTGAGATTTTGAGGCGTGTCGGGGAGGTTGCTTATGAGTTGGCATTACCTCCTATTTTAGCCGGAGTTCACCCCGTATTTCATGTCTCCATGCTTTAGAGATACCATGGTGACTCGTCGCATGTGTTGGATTTCTCTTCTGTTCAGCTAGACAAGGATCTGTCTTATGTTGAGGAGCCAGTAGCCATTTTAGACAGGCAAGTCAGAAAGTTAAGGTCAAAGAACATCGCTTCGGTAAAGGTTCAGTGGCAGGACCAGCCGGTCGAGGAGGCGACTTGGGAGACCGAGCAGGATATGCGCAGCCAGTACCCTAGGTTTGTTGGCCATTCGAGATTCTTGATCGTGTGGGAGAGGTGGCATATAAACTTGCCTTGCCACCTAGTGTAACGACCCAACCGGTCGTTTTAGAAAATTACGCCCCAATCCCTAATTTAACTGTTCCCCTAAGTTCATTTCTACTATTGTGGTTTGCCGGGAGAGTCGGCTCTAAAATTTGGAGCATTTTGGGACACTTAGTCCCTAAATGAGAACTTTAAAGCTAGAAAATGGCCCGTAGCCGGAACAGTGTTAAGACAATCTCGGAACAGAAATCCGATGGTTCCATTAGCTCCGTTAGGCGATTTCGGGGTTGGGAGCGCGTTCGGAATGTATTTTGGAGGTCCGTAGCTCAATTAGGCTTGAAATGCCGAAGTTTGAAATTTTGGCGAATCCGAACGTTAGGTGAGATTTTGATCCGGGGGTCGGAATGGAATTCTGACAATTTCTGTAGCTTCGTTATGTGATTTTGGATATGTCCGCAAATTTTCAGGTCATTCGGACGTCGTTTGGTCGGGTTTTTGATTGAATGTTAGTTTCGGAAGTTTTGAAGAAACTTAGGCTTGAAGCCGTGTGTAATTGGTGATTTTGATGTTTAGGATGGTGTTTTTATGATTGAAACAAGTTTGTATCGTGTTTTGGAGTGTGTTGGTGGTTTTCGTTGGGGTCCCGGGGGCCTCGTGATGAACTTGGACCATCAAACGGGCATTTTGAAGCCTTGAAAACCTGCAGAAAATTGCAGGTCAGTGCAGCAAGGATTTGGCCTTCGCGTTCGCGTGAAGATGGTCGCGTTCGCGTAGGCCAGTCATGCCAAGGCATCACGTTCGTATTAAGACCTACGCGTTCATGTAGGTGGTATGGTGTGATGCTTCGCATTCGCGTGACCTGGGTTCGCGAACGCGTAGAAGGGGGAGAGTCAGCATCGCGTTCGCGTTGTTTGCTGTCGCGTTCGCGTAGAGGTGGAATCTGGCGCCGGGGAATTTTGTGCTTCGCGAACGCGTGGGGAGCGTCGCGTTCGTGAAGGGAAATTTGAGCAGACCTTCGCGAACGCATAGAGTAATGGGGTCGAGCAGTGAGTTTAAGTTCAGAACATAAGCATTTCAGACGCGGCCTAACTCACAAAAAACGCCATTGTTGAGCTCCAAGAGAGGAAATTGAAGGGTAAACGCTGGGTTATCATCGGGAAATCATCGGGGGTAAGTTTCTTGACCTTAATTCGTTAGTTTATTATGAAATCCTTGATTATTTCACTGAAAATGGGAGATTAAAGGTGGGTTTGAGCCCTAGGCCTAAATTTTAGGAAATCTTTGATTTGAATTGGCAAACGGAGTCCGATTTTGATAAATTTTATATGCACGAACTCGTGTTGAGATAAGGAACCAGAATATATAACTTACGTGATTTTTCGATAAGCGTACCAAAAGTCGGGTTTTGGCAACTTGTGCGTTTTGGTGTATTTTGAGTTGTTTTGATTGGGTAATGCCCAATTGGCCTATTTTGATGTGATTCTCTTGATTTTTATCAGATGCTACACCTGTGGAGGCCGACATTCGCGGCAAGAGAATTGTCTCCTTAGCGGTTTTGTACCGGAATTGAGGTAAGTGGCTTGTCTAACCTCGTGTGGGGGAACTTTCACCCCTAGGATATTACGTGATAGTTTAAATGCCTTGTACGCGAGGTGACGGGCGTGTACATGCGCTGGTTGTTGTAACACACACTTTACTTGAATTGTCTGATTAGTGATATCTCTGCTCTTAGCTGATAAAAGCGTTACTTTACCCGGTATTTGTTAGAAAAGCATGATTAGCTAGGATTCAACATGTCTAATTGCCTGGTTGACTTACTTAAACTTCCTGATAAATTGTTGGCACTAGTTTCGGTGAAGTTGTAGTTAAACATATTATATTCTCTCTGTGTGTTTTCTTTATTTGATGTGTTAGTGGACTGCGGGTTCAATTCCCGGAGACCCAGGGCTGTGGGTTCGATTCCCAGAGACCCGGAGTGATATTGGTAGGGACTGCGGGTTCGATTCCCGAGATCCTGAGTTATTTGTAGGGACTGCGGGTTCGATTCCCGAGATCCTGAGTTATTTGTAGGGACTGCGGGTTCGATTCCCGAGATCCTAAGTTATTTGTAGGGACTGCGGGTTTGATTCCCGGAGATCCTGAGTTATTGATTTATTATTGAGACATGGGCTGCGGGTTCGATTCCCGGAGACCCAGGGGTACTGTTAATGGGACTGTGGGTTTAATTCCCACAGGTCCTGGACTTGTTAATTGAGTTGTTACTTGTTGTTAGTTTACTTGTAGACGGTTGCAGTAATCACTTTATTGTTGTTATTTAAAAATTATTGTCATTTAAACTGCTCATTATTGTTATTGTCATTTTATTATTGATTTCTCTCAGTAGGGCCGTGACCTTCCTCGTCACTACTCCATCGAGGTTAGGCTTGGCACTTACTGAGTGCCGCCGTCGTGTACTCATGCTACTCTTCTGCACACTTTGTTGTGCAGATCCAGGTACATCAGGACAGGCTCATATCACGTGATTCAGCAGCGCTTGGGGAGACCTCGAGGTATGATCTGCTATGTCCGCGGATCCGGAGGCCTTCCTTCTATTCTATTAGTGCTAGCAGATGATTTTCTTCATTCCGTTGTTAGATACTCTTTACGCACCACAGTTGTATATTCCCTTTTAGTCTGTGTTACCCGTGGGATTCCGTATCTTGATGGTGTTTTATACAGTGTGTTTGACGGATGTATGTGCCAAGCGGCACGGATTACATCTCTTTTTATGCTATTTTTCCGCTATTTCTTTTTTAATGTTCATAATTTGTATAATCCGCAATGTGTTAGGCTTACCTAGTCGTGGGGACTGGGTGCCATCACGACATGTTCACGATTGGTGAACTAGGGTTGTGACAGCCTTAGCCTTTCGTGTTGATTGGAGGGGGCCGTACCCTTCTCCTTCAGTTGTTTAGGCCTTAGCCTTTCGTAGCTCTTCATTCATTGGAGACGGCCGTAGCCTTTCATTCATTGGAGATGGCCGTAGCCTTTCATTCATTGGAGACTGATTCACGTCCAAGCAATGGTTGTAGTCAATATACCTGGTCTAATAAGTCCAGAATCGATCCCACAGAGAATTAACCTACCAATTGCAACTTTCACAACCCAATAACACTTCCGAATCAAGTCCCCAAATTTTGGAGTATGTGTTTGTGTGATTTTTCGACTAACTACTTTTGCAAGAATTAAAAAGGCTTAAAAGAAAGAATTGAATGTTAAGTAAAATAATATGGAGAAAGACTAAGGTATTGATTTCCCCTATTGATGGAATCCCTTATCGTTATGCTCATACAAATTGTTAATATATTCTATCAATCATGAACGCTATTTGTATCGTAACCCTCTCCCGAGCAATTACAATAATTTACTAGTGCACTCTCCCGAGCAACCCTAGCTAGCTTTAATTTGAATAGTTCACTTAATATTGCACCCAAGACTTCGTTATTCCTAACCCCGTCTTTACGCCTAAAGTTATAGATTCCTCCAATAACCTAGGTGTGGTGTTGTTCAACAATATACCTAAATATGCACTCTTTTCCAAGTTATGCACACTAAATAGGCACCGCTAATTGGGAGCTCTACCAATTAACTACAACAAGAATGAAGTTGAACAAATAGAAATCTAGCTAACAATTTGTAATCATATAAACGATAAGTTCATCATTCAATAGGTTCCATCAAAACCTTAGAAAATAATTTAGCTACTCATGCTCAAAGAAACAAGAATAATAATTGAATTCATAAATAAATACTTGATATAAAATAAATGAATGAGTTGAGAGAGTTCTCTCTTACTAATTATCTTGCAAAAGTAGTGAAAAATAGACAACTTGCCTCTATTGGGCGAACTAGGAGTTTATATAGAGGTTTTAGGGCTAAAAAACTGAATTTGTTTACAACTAGGAAAACATTTTGCGGCACCTTCCGCGGTTCTTCCGCGGTCGCGGACGAACCGCGGACGGAACAGTTCTCTGAATCTTCAAAAATCTTCTTCAGGCCTGTTTTCCGCGGTTCTACCGCGGTCGCGGAGAAACCGCGGTTTGTCACCCTGTTACTTTGGGAATTTTAGAAAACACCAAACATCAAAGTTGTAGCTCTTTGAGTTAGCTTTCCAACCATATATTGTGGAGTCAAAATGGAGTTTGGAGCGAAACGGTATGTCCAATTTACTAGACAGTGCATAATATACCTCATCCATTCTTCGTTTGTACTACACTATCAAATTTGACCCCCAAACTCAATCCCGGCTTAATTCCTTGAGCTTTTACTCAGACTTCAAAGCTCCAAATCACTTAAATTCATTTCATAACATCCATATAGCTCGGAATCACACCTTCCCGGCTATTTTCAACATAAGTTGTTGACTTGTACCACACTTTGGCCTTTTTCACCATCTTTTGACTTAAACAATTGCTCTTTTAGTCTTCATTAGCTCAAGTGTACCTATAACACACTAAGAACACTAATAAAAGTATTTCGTTATCATAAACAATATCAAAACAACAATAAAGCGTGATTATATAGGGCATAAATATAGTCAAATTCACCTATTATCAATACCCCACACTTAAACCTTTGCTCGTCCTCGAGCAACCTTAATCACACTTTAGGCCAATTTTATTTATGTCTCCTCCAAATTATGTCACAAAAGCTATTTTTCATGATTAACCTAAGATATGCACAATCTTTACCTAACCGTAAACTCTCATGCCAGCACATTATTGCTTACTCTAATTATTACCAAAAACATGCAAATTTACCTTCTTCCTCTTTAGTTACACACCCTCACATAGTTTATTGAGAGAAGTTCCCAAACATAAACAATTCAGAAGATGGAACTTATAAATATCGGAAAAATTCACTCACTCTCAACAAAGAACATTCATATGCATACAGACACACCATACGCTTGCCCCTAGTGTAATACTCCACTAATCGAGTTATTCAATCATAGATGAAGAGGTCTTTAAGGGTTGCAATGTTGGCTACGGGACGGGAAGGATACTTTTGGTTATAGTGACTAACCTCCCTAAGAACTTTTCTTTTCCTTTTTACAACTTCCCTTTTCGTTTTCTTCCTTATGTTTCCCCTAAACATTCCTTCACCTTTATTTACTTTGAATCCTCGCTCGTCTTTTGTTGGTGTAACTGACCTTTCTAATTTTCACATATACATTGATATAGCTCTTTTTCTCAGAATATATTTTTTTTCTCATTGCTTTGCAACACATTTACATTATTTTGGCCAGTTCACTATTTTCTACCATTCATTCTTAATTTTCCCTTTTTCAATTTCCCTTCACCTCACACTTAGACTTTTGCATATTCATTACAATACAAGTGCTTCTAGGAGGTAAAGTAGAACAATATAAGATTTTGGTTTTTCATGAACATTCAAGGGTTATCAAAGAATAGGCTTTAAGCTCAAGGGGGGTAACTAGGATATTATGTACGGGTGAATTCATGTCTATTGGTTTATGGGGTTACACAAAGAAATGCCTCTATCCTTTCTACAACCACACAACTTCTATTTCGCTTTGCAAACACACATGGCAAGTTCTAGGCATCATGTAAAGCATATAATGTAAGTAAAATCTCACACACACATAGCATGCAACTCATTTAGAATCCGGTTTATCTACAAAGTCCTATCAATGTTTAAGCAAGTTGTATTGTGCAATTTAAGGCATATTTAGAATCTACAATCAAGCTTAGATAATACATTCTCAAGTTCAATTAAGCTTTGCTAATGTGCATACTTGGGGTTACATGTTACCCTTTGTCCTCTAATCCTAAGAAAAATGAAAACTCTACCTAACCTGGTTCAATAAAAACCCTTGGAAATGAACCGTGGTCAAAAGAAAAACCAAGGGGGAGATGATACACTACCTAGAAAAAGAAAGAAAAATTCCTACGTGGACTACTTCCCTCAAGAGTACTTGTCCTAAATAGTCCGTCATAAGGAAGAGTCCTCTACTCATATTTTTGTATTTTTTTAAATTTTCTGATTTTTTTGTATTTTTATTCCGACTTAGACCCTTAAGAAACCCATCGCCAAGTGTCCATCATCGGGCCAAGCCATCTAATATAATTTACAGCTACATCTACTATATACAATATACAATATAAGATAAGTCTCCCACCCCACACTTAAAATCATGCCATGTCCTCATGGCATAATAATACATGTATAGCACAGAAGGGTGAGAAAACTTACCTGGGATCTACCCCGTGTCTAGCCACTTTATCACTTTCTTTTCCCCCTATCCTTCATATTCGGGTTCAGCCTTCTTTTGCGTTTCCTGGAAGGTTTGTGCCCCTCTTCCCGGAGAATCTTGTGCATGCAGTATGCAAGGTTGATCCCCTTTATGTCTGCCATGGTCCAACCATTGGCAGTTTTACATTCCTTGAGTACCTGTAATAGCTTTTGAGCATGCACATCTAGCAAACTAGATGAGATAATAACATGTAAAGTGGAGTTAGGACCTAGAAATTCATACCCGAGATAAGATGGTAGTGGTTTAAGCTCCAGCTTTGGTGGCTCTTCTATGGATGGCTTTGCAGGAGGGGTCTCTCTTTTCTCTAAGTGTAGAGGCTCGAATTCAAGCTCTCTCTCCCAAAACCCCTTGCCTTCCAGAGATAGTACCCATTCAGCTAAACTTTCACCATTTACCTCTTCCATGTTCATCAGGCATGCTTGAAGTGGATCTTCAATGGTCAACTCTGCATCATCTATCTCCACTATCACATCAACCGCATCAATAAGAGAGCAATTCGCAAACTCACTAGGGCGCCTCATGGATTTTTGCACATTGAATATGATCTCCTCATCATTCAACCTCATCTTGAGTTCCCCAGCTTCACAATCAATTAGAGCTCTCCCGGTGGCTAGGAATGGTCTTCCTAGGATTATAGGAATTTCCTCGTCCACCTTGCAATCAAGAATCACAAAATCGGCAGGAAACATGAACTTCCCTACCTGGATAAGCACATCATCTAAAATACCAAATTGACGCTTAACCGTCCTGTCAGCAAGCTGTAATAACATAGAGGTAGGCCTGGCTCTCCCAATGCCTAGCCTCTTATAAATAACCAAGGGCATGAGATTAATGCTCGCCCCCAAATCACACAATGCCTTTGCAAAGGCATAAATCCCTATAGTGCATGGGATGGTGAAGCTACCTGGATCAGATAGCTTCTCAGCAATGGGTCTGGAGACTACTGCACTATAATTCTGGGTAAGGATTACGGTGGCCAAGTCTTGGAAATCAAATTTTCGCGACATCAAATCTTTCATCATCTTAGCATACCCAAGCATTTCTTTTAAAACTTCAATTAAATGAATGTTTACCTGGATTTGCTTGAGCATATCAAAGAACTTTTTGTATTGCTCTTCTTTCTGGTGCTTGGCCAACCTTTGGGGAATGGTGGTGGAGGCCTCTTCTTCCCAATGACTTGGGACTTTTCTTTCTCTATCTCTTTCTCTTCAACCTGCTGTTCTACCTATTCAGCTACTTTCTCCGTTCTCTGCTGCGCCTCTTTATTTTCAGCAACCGGCTGGACTGTAACTTCTGTCAACCCTGTGGACTCATCCAGTTCAATGGGCACTGGAGTGAGTGTCTCAGCATTTGTGTTGCTTTTCTCTTCCTCTTTCTCAGCATCAAGATCTCTACCGCTTCTCAAAGTCACTGCCATCAGCTGCTTTGGGACTTGGTCTTTTGGATTTGTTTGTGTGTCTGCAGGCAATGTCCCTTAAGGATGACTGTAGAGAGACATAACAATCTGGCCCACCTGTACTTCAATATTCTTGATGGCTGCATCATGGGCATCTATACTCTCATTGGTTTTGGTATTTGACCCGATTACCTGCTGCATCATAGCTTTCAACATGCGAACCCATCGTCATGTCTACCCCCATGCTGTGGTGGAGGTGGATGATATCCCTGCTGCTGATTGTTGAAATTCTGAGGTCTAGGATATGGATCTATGTTGGTTGGTAGCCTCATACCTGCTGCATTATACTGTAGTTGAGGAGGCTTGTACTGCTGTGGAGCCTGCTGACCCCAACTCTGGTTACCCTGTTGATGCCCTCTATAGTTAGCCATATAGTTCATATCCTCATGCTGATGATGGTGTTTTTGGTCTGCAGCCCATGGATTACTTATGGGTTGGCTAATGCAAGATGTGCATAAACCACCATTGGTAGTGTCTACAATGTGAACCTCCTGCTTGACCCCTGATTCTTCCACCTTCTTTGTTAGGATGCTCATTTGTGTCAATAGAGTTGCCATGTTCTCCTTCAGAGTGTTGGATGGATCCAGAGGTACAGAGTGTACCACTGGTGTGATAGGAGCATTCCTGGACGTCCACCCGGAATTCTGAGCCATCTTGTCTAGCAAATTTTGGCCCTCTTTCCAAGTCTTGCTCAGAAAAGCCCCACCTGCCGAAGCATCTACAATATTCTTCATACTGTCTGAAAGCCCCATGTAGAACCTTTGACCCAACATCTGCTCAGGGATCCCATGATGAGGACATATAACAAGCATACCCTTGAATCTCCCCCAAGTTTCATGTAATGTCTGCATTGGTTTCTGCTTGAAGCTCACAATCTCATCAATTTTTTGAGCTATCTTGTTAGGTGGATGAAACTTGTTGTGGAATTGTTTTACTAACTCATCCCAAGTTGCAACAGAGTTTATGGGGAGTGAGTTTAGCCATATCTGTGCAGCCCCTGTAACTGAGAACGGAAAGAGCAATAGTCTGATAGGCTTCCAGAGTCACATTCAGTTGCCTCTATGACTTGCATATTGAGAGAAAGTTCTTCAGGTGCTGCTGTGGATCTTCAACCTGAGACCCAGAGAATAATCCCTTGTTTTGCAACAAGTGTAGCATGTTGTTAGTAATCCGGAAAGACTCAGCTTGAATTGCTGGCACAACGATGGCAGTTGCCAAATTATCCGCTGTTGGTTGTGCCCAGTCAAACAGTGCACCTTCCTGTGCCTCCTGCGCCTCTTGCATATTTAACCCGACTTGCTGATTTGGTTCGTTTACGTCACCCCTGTCGAAGTCTAGTTTGATTGGTTGTTGAGATTGCTGAATTTGTTTGATAGCTTTGTTACGTGCCCGAAAAGTTTGCTCGGAGTCTCAGAGTCCTTCAATTAGTTCTCCAGTCCTTGCAGATTTTCTAGGCATGTACCTGAGTACCCAAATCACTAACAGTCAAAATATTCAATGTAAAGTGGAGAAAGAACCTGACTACACAAGAATCTTGAAGTTCTATCAATGGCAATTGATAATTCCATTACTTCCCCGGCAACGGCGCCAAAATTGATTCACGTCCAAGCAACGGTCGTAGTCAATATACCTGGTCTAATAAGTCCAGAATCGATCCCACAGAGAATTAACCTACCAATTGCAACTTTCACAACCCAAGAACACTTCCGAATCAAGTCCCCAAAATTTCGAATATATGTTTGTGTGATTTTTCGACTAACTACTTTTGCAAGAAGTAAAAAGGCTTAAAAGAAAGAATTGAATGTTGAGTAAAATAATATGGAGAAAGACTAAGGTATTGATTTCCCCTATTGATGGACTCCCTTATCGTTATGCTCATACAAATTGTTAATATATTCTATCAATCAAGAACGCTATTTGTATCGTAACCCTCTCCCGAGCAATTACAATAATTTACTAGTGCACTCTCCCGAGCTACCCTAGCTAGCTTTAATTTGAATAGTTCACCTAAGATTGCACCCTAGACTTCGTTATTCCTAACCCCGTCTTTACGCCTAAAGTTATAGATTCCTCCAATAACCTAGCTGTGGTGTTGTTCAACAATATACCTAAATATGCACTCTTTTCCAAGTTATGCACACTAAATAGGCACATCTAATCGGGACGTCTACCAATTAACTACAACAAGAATGAATTTGAACAAATAGAAATCTAGCTAACAATTTGTAATCACATAAATGATAAGTTCATCACTCAATAGGTTCCATCACAACATTAGAAAAGGATTTAGCTACTCATGCTCAAAGAAACAAGAATAATTGAATTGATAAATAAATACTTGATATAAAATAAATGAATGAGTTGAGAGAGTTCTCTCTTACTAATTGTCTTGCAAAAGTAGTGAAAAATGGACAACTTGCCTCTATTGGGCGAACTAGGAGTTTATATAGAGGTTTTAGGGCTAAAAAACTGAATTTGTATACAACTAGGAAAACATTTTGCGGCACCTTCCGTGGTTCTTCCGCGGTCGCGGACGAACCGCAGACAGAACAGTTCTCTGAATCTTCAAAAATCTTCTGCAGGCCTGTTTTTCCGCGGTTCTACCACGGTCGCGGAGCAACCGCGGTTTTTCACCCTGTTACTTTGGGAATTTTAGAAAAACCAAAACATGAAATTTGTAGCCCTTTGAGTTAGCTTTACAACCATATATTATGGAGACAAAATGGAGTTCTGAGCGAAACGTTATGTCCAACTTACTAGACAGTGCGCAATATGCCTCATCCACTCTTCGTTTGTACTACACTATCAAATTTGACCCCCGAACTCAATCCCGGCTTAATTCATTGAGCTTTTACTCAGACTTCAAAGCTCCAAATCACTTAAATTCATTCCATAACATCCATATAGCTCGGAATCACACCTTCCCGGCTATTTTCAACATAAGTTCTTGACTTGTACCACACTTTGGCCTATTTCACCATCTTTTGACTCCAAAACTTGCTCTTTTAGTCTTCATTAGCTCACGTTTACCTATAACACACTAAGAACACTAATAAAAGTATTTTATTATCATAAACAATATCATAACAACAATAAAGCGTGATTATTTAGGGCAAAATATAGTCAAATTCACCTATTATCAGAGACGGCCGTAGCCTTTCATTCATCGGAGATGGCCGTAGCCTTTCATTCATTGGAGGTGGCCGTAGCCTTTCATTCATCGGAGATGGCCGTAGCCTTTCATTCATTGGAGGTGGCCGTAGCCTTTCATTCATTGGAAATGGCCGTAGACTTTCATTCATTGGAGATGGCCGTAGCCTTTCATTTATTGGAGGTGGCTGTAACCATTCACTCATTGGAGATGGGTGTAGCCTTTTATACATTATGGTCGTAGCCGTAGTCCCTGTGAAGCGCCATTCGTGCCGGTTGGCGGTACGTTTGGCGTATCAGAATAACCTTACAAATGATTCCGGGCATCTCCTTCGTCGCCTCATTAAAAACCTCTCCGGGAAAACCCAATTGGGACAAAACCCGGATGAGGGAAAACGAGTACGGCTTGGGGGGTGCCTATTAGAAGTGGAAACGTTTGAGGTGTGAGATATTCTAGTTGTTTTGGAGTATCTTTACATCCATGGTCTCCAGTTTGATGGAGCCCTTGTCTACTGCTGCGATGATTTTGTAGGGCCCGTCCCAATTGGTGCCTAACTTCCCCTCGTTGGGATCTTTGGATGCCAACGTTTTGGCTTTTAGCACGTAGTCTCCTTTCTTTAGTGGATGAATTTTCGTCCTTTTGTTGTAGTATCTCTCGACCTACTGTTTTTGGGCCACTAGCCTGATGTAGGCCATTTCTCTTCTTTCTTCGGCCTCGTCCAAGTCTTGTAGTCGGCTTGTGTCGTTCTCATTTCCGCTTGTGTGTGAGTATCTGAGACTTTGGTTCACCGACTTCGACAGGTATGATGGCATTGGTCCCGTAGACTAATGAGTAGGAGTCTCTCCTATGGAGGATTTGGGTGTGGTCCTATGTGCCCATAGTACTTATGGCAGCAGCTCGGACCACAATCCTTTGGCGTCTTCAAGTTTTTTCTTTGGAATGTTTAATATGGTCCTGTTGGATGATTTCGCTTGGCCGTTGGCGGTTGGGTGATATGGCGTTGAGAGTATTCTTTTGATGTGCCATTTGTCAAAAAAGTCGGTTGTCTTTTGTCCTATGAACTGTCATCCGTTGTCGCACGTTATTTCTTTGGGAATGCCGAAGCGGCATATGATGTTCTTCCAGATGAAGGCTATGACTTCTTGCTTGCAGATTTGGGCATAGGCGCCTGCTTCTACCCACTTAGAAATGTATTCAGTTAAAACTAATAAAAATGTAACTTTCCTCGTCCGGCAGGCCGCGGTCCGACTATATCCATTCCCCATTTGATGAAGGGCCATGGGGAAGTGACCGAGTGGAAGGGTTCCCCCGGCTGATGTATCATGGGAGCGAACCTTTGGCATTTTTCGCATTGCCGGATGTAGTCTGCCGCGTCCTTTTTCATGGTGGGCCAATAGTAACCGGCCCGTATCAGGCACCGTACGAGTGCTCGATTTCCCGTATGGGCGCCGCAATGACCCTCATGGACCTCTTCCTATACCGGAGTCGTCTGGTTTGGTCCTAGGCACTTGGCCAGGGGTCCTCCAAAAGTTCTTTTGTAGAGATCATCGTTCATCAGGCATTATCTTGCTACTTGTGTGCGAAGCTTCCTGGCCTCTTTTTTGTTGCGCGGTAGGTGCCCTTCCTGCAAGTACGACACAAACTGGTTTCGCCAGTCACAAGTTAGATGTAGAGAGAATACCTCAATGTGATCGATGGCGGAATGCATGAGGGTGACGGTGCTCTCTTTGCACAGGTTAGTGGCCACTGCGGCCAGTTTGGCCAGCCCGTCGGCTTCGGCGTTGTGTACCCTACAAACTTGTTCAAAGCGACATTCGTCGAATTGGGCCATCAGTTTACAGACCTCGGCTTTATATTTTTGTAACCTTTGCTCCTTGATCTGGTAAGCCCCAGCGACTAGATTTACCACAAGTTGCGAGTCGCAATGCAGGATCAGTTGGCGGGCCTCGTATCTGGCGGCTAATTTCAAACCTGCAATAACAACTTCGTACTCTACGTCGTTGTTAGTCATCTTGGGGCATCCTATGGACTGACAAATGACCTCACCCGTATGGACCTCGAGAACGAGTCCCAGTCCCGATCCCGAGGCATTCGCGGCCCCATCGGTATGGAGTATCCAGGGGTCCATGTTAGGGGCCATTTGTAGGGCCTCCCTCTCTGCCTCAGGTGAGATGCCGGCGCTGAAGTCGTCTTTAAAGTCGGTGAGGACATGCAAATTGATGGAGGTTCTGGGGATATAGGTGATATCGTGCTCGCTTAGCTCTATAGCCCATTTGGCGAGACGGCCCGACAGATCGGGCTTGTGTATGATGCTTCTTAGAAGGAAGGTGGTCACTGCTCTGATGGGGTTGCATTGGAAGTAGGGTCTTAGCTTTCGGGAAGTCGTGACCAATGCCAATGCCAGCTTCTCGAGGCATGGGTACCGAGTCTCGGTGTCCACTAGAGTCTTACTAATGTAATAGATGGGTGATTGCATACCTTTTTATTCGCGGACGAGCCCTGCGCTGTCCGGAACCTCTGAGATGGCCAGATATGTCAGTAGGGGTTCGCCTAGTTCTGCCTTTGCCAACAGTGGTGGGGATGTTAGGTACGTTTTCAACTCTTGGAGGGCCTTAACGCATTCGTCATTCTAGTGAAAGCCGTTATCTTTTCTCAGCACATTGAAGAATTTGTGGCACCTATCCGACGATCGGGAGATGAAGCGAGAGAGGGCAGCTATCCGGCCTGCCAACTTTTGAACCTGTTTCTTGCTGGTCAATGCTTTGGGTATCAGGAAATCACCTTCATTTTGTCGGGGTTGACCTCGATCCCTCTCTGTGATACAAGGAAGCCGAGGAATTTCCCGGATGCCACGCCAAAAGTGCATTTCTCGGGGTTCAGCTTCATTCCGTAACTGTTCAATATTTCGAAGGCCTCTCGCTAGTGGTCGATGTGATCCTCCTTCTTTGCTGATTTGACTAGCATGTCGTCGATGTAAAATTCCATGGTCTTCCTGAGTTGCTCTTTGAACATCTTAGTGACCAACCTCTGGTAAGTGGCCCCCGCATTTTTCAGCCCGAAAGGCATCACCCTCTAGCAGTAGGTGCCTTGGTGGGTGATGAAGGTGGTTTTCTCCTGATCCCCTTCGGCCATTAGAATTTGGTTATAGCCGGAATAGGCGTCCAAGAAGCTTGGTAGCTCATGCTTGGCGGTGGCATTGATTAGCTGGTCGATGTGGGGCAGGGGGAAAGAATTCTTAGGGCAGGCCTTGTTCAGGTCGGTGAAGTCCACGCACATCCTCCATTTTCCGCTTTTCGTTTTGACCATCACTACGTTAGCGATCCACTGCGGGTACTTTGACTCTCTGACGGAACCGTTGGCCAGTAACCTGTCTACCTCCTCTCGTACCGCCTCATTAATGGCAGCGTTGAACTTTCTCCTGCCTTGTTTTACTAGCGGATGTAATGGATTCACGTTGAGCCGGTGTGTGGCGATATCTGGCGAGATCCCTGCCATATCTGCATGGGAAAAAGAAAACATATCTGCATGTTTAGTCAAGAATTCATGGTATTTACTCGTATTTACGAGCCCGTGACCGATGTAAGCCTTCTTCTCGGGGTCGTTCTTGTTTAGCTGAACCGGGTCGAGCTCCTCGGCCGTAGCATTACAGGCTTCTATAATGTCTGGATCCCTTATGATGTAGGCCGTCGGGTCCGCTTGGGTCCCCGACATGGTAGATTGCTATGCCTGCATGCTCGCCCCGCTAAACTGTCTGGTGTGAGCGGAATATTGAGTTATTTTATAACATTCTTGCACTGTGCGTGGCTCCCCTTTGATGCTGAATATTCCTCATGGGGTAGGGAATTGATTACTTGGTACAGGCTTGACGGGACCGCTCGCATGGCGTGTATCCATGGGCGTCTAATGATGACGTTGTAGGCCGTCTCTTGGTTCATCACGTGGAAGGTGGTTTCCAGGGTGACACCTCCCGCGAGGACGGGCAGAGTCAGTTCTCCTAATGTGCGCTCTACTGCATTGTTAAAACCAGTTAGAGTTATGCACCTGGGGGTTATTCTATCCTCGAGTCCCATATGTGCGAGGACTCTCGGATGAATGATGCAGGCGCTGCTTCCGTCATCGATCATGATTCTCCTGACATCGGTAACAATGATACGCAGAGTAATAATTAAAGCATCATATAATGAGGGAAACACAAACCGTCGACGTCGGACTTATCGAAGGTGATGCTCCCTTCGAGGTCATCGCACCGTTCATGGGAGATGATCCTCTTCAGTCGGTGGGTGTTTATGAATTTGATGTGATTGATGGTGGCGTCATCCCCCTCTCTGACAATCATGTTTACCGTACGTGTCGGAGAGGGCGGCTTTAGGGCTCCCCGGGAGTGCTCACGTCCGTGCGCAATATTAGTTTTCCCCTTGTCGCTGAGCAGTTCCTTCAGGTAACCCTGGTTGAGCATTTTGACGACTTCCTGACGTAGGCCGATATAGTCTTCAGTCCGGTGTCCTCGTTCCCGATGGAACTCGCACAGGACATTGGATTTACTCGTGGCTGGGTATGACTTCATCTTTTGGGGCCACTGCACCTTAGTGCCGAGCTTCTCCAGTGCGTACACCACTTCTGAGGGCGAAACACAAAAGTTATGTGATGAAAGTAAAGGGGGCGTACCTCGGTCGTTTCTGAGTGGGGCGACGTGACGCTGCACGGCATCCATGTGTCGCGGGGGCAGAAATGATGACCTTGTGTAGAGGGGGGGGGGGGTTCCCTGCGTCCCTCGTGCCATCGATCTCTTCTTGCATCTAGGTGCACGGCCGCCAGCCGTCGGGTTGGCCCATTAAGATCCTCCTCATCTGCTTGCACCTCGGCGCAGTAAGCATTATGGATCTCGTCTCAAGTCGTGGGAGGGTACTTCATGAGCCGGCTCAGTAATTTTTTGGTAGCCCTGGAGCCATCCCTGCTAAGCCCGTTCTGGAAGGCCGCTACCACCATTCCCTCCAACACATTCGGTAGACTCATTCTTACCCTATTTAATCTGGCGAGGAAGTCCCTGAGGCCTTCGCCTGCGGTCTGTCTGACGGCGAATATATCGTTCACCCTTGCTTCTGCTTTCTTAGCGCCGGCATGCGCGGTGACAAACTTGTCCCACATTTGCTCGATAGTTGAGATCGCCTTGGCAGGTAGTTGGGAGTAACAGGTAAGCACTCCTCTTGTCAGCGTTTCGCCGAATTTCTTCAGCATTACAGACGGTACCTGTTCTTTAGACAAGTCGTTACCTTTTACTGCAATGACGTAGTGGATGAGATGATCCTCGGGATCGGTGGTCCCGTCGTACACCTTCAGGTATGGGGGCATCTTGAAGGTTTTCGGGATGGTGTAGGGTGCCGCTTCTTCGGAGTAAGGTTGTTCCACAAACCTTCCTACATCTCGTTTGGGTAGTAGTTTAGGCGCCCCGGGAATCTTATCAACCCTATCTTGGTGTTCTTTCATCTGGTCGCGGAGGACCTGGTTTTCACCATCCATTTCCTTCATTTTTTTGAGGATGGAGGCTAGTGTGTTGTCGTGTGTTTGCGTCTCGAGGATTTGGCCGTTGGTCCGTATTTCTTCCTGTTCGTCTGTAGCGGTGGTGTTGCTCGTTGCTGGCGCGACATTTCCGCAACCTTGCAATGTCTTTTCCACCAAGATTCTCAAGGTGCTAGTCAACCATTCTTCCAGTAGCCTTTTGACTGCTGGAGGTGCCTCTTTTGGATTGGACTCCCTTTCCTGCGGGGTAGGGGAGGTTTCTGCTTCAGGCACAACAAAGGGAGTAGCGTTGATGGCTGTGCTACCACCGGCCTCATTCATGGCACTCAGGAGGTTTGTGGTAACTCTGCCACAGCCTTGGGTCGTGTGTTACTTTCAGCCATTTCGAAATTTTTTTCGATGATCGGATCTTGCGAATGTATACTACGAGTTTAATTCTCGAAGTCCCGAAAGACGCCGCCAAATTGTTTTACTCAAAAGTTGTTGAATACCTTTGAACAAATCAATCGATATAAATAAAGGGACAATCGGAATCAATGGTAATATATATTGAAGATTGATCGTCGGATTGATATATACCGATTTATCTTTATGAGAAGATAATAAAATTTAATCAAGTATCAAGAGCAGATGTGCAGTAAAAATAATGATAATAGAGAGAAGAATGATAGAGAGAGAAAGTTGTATTATTAATCATCAATGTACTGCCTTTAAATGGGGGGAGACCCTCCTTTATATAGGGAAGTGGTCCCTCGCCCAACTATTACATCGCCACAAGGGCATTACAATCATAGCGGAAATAAGAGGAGGGGGAAGTTAAGGACGTCTACCTGAACAGGCCCGTCGACTCGTCATTTATGGGCGGGAGCGTATCCCTCTTGGCGTGCGGTCATAAGGGAGGACGTCTCCGAATGTCGTCGACCTCATAAGGAGGCGTCCCTGACCTGTACTTCATCCGGGCTGGCCGCGCGTATGTACGAACTGGCCTTATTTTGCGTCCCATTTGTCTTCATACAGTATTAAGACTTCCTATGTATACTAGGACGGTTTCGTATTCCGATCACCCAATCTCGAATATGACTCAACCACATACAATCTGTCCGCATTCTAATAATATCATGGTCTCCTGTCATAGGGGTAACTAAATTTAGATATGGGCTGAGACAGCTTGGTATAGCCAATGACCATCTACTAGCTATAACTCATAGGTATTAGTCCTAGTATAGTATATTTCCGTCCTAGTTCGTCTAGTACTAAAAAAGTGGGAATCGTATAATTCCGTAATTTGAAATTATACCATTAGATAGCGTAGGTATATCCATTAGTAGTCATAGGACTTATTTAGTAATTGAACCAATAGCACGGTAATGGTTCATCGTTATATTAGTGGACTTATTGTCAGATCCATATGGATTTTCACCGCTAATACATATACCAAGGATCAATCGTTTCGTATTGACCTTAAAGGACATTAAGTAATCGATAATTCAAGTATCCGGAATCAGGGCCTGCTCTTATGGGTTGCGTATATTAAAATACCTGGAAATACAGAAGCCCACTATCAATACATTTATGTCGGATGGCACTATATTAATTAGTTACCACGATCAACCACAGTTTTTACTAACGGTATTTTAAGTCCATTGAACCACAGTAATACCAAGAATGGTATTGATCCATAACGACCAAATAGGTCCAATTCTATGATGCGTTATTTCATCATAGACGATATTTACATAGCTACTTATCATATGTGCATATAACTATATGCACATATAGTTATATCTTATCGTCATCTATATAACCATTCTGTCTATGATAAATATCCTAGTGGTTGTTATGCAATCATGACTAATTTAATATTCTCCTTATCATGACCGTCAGCTCTTCATGTCCTAATATTTAGTATAATATACTTAATGGAGCCATGAATGAATACACGGAACATTACCTATGTCACTCTAACATTACTAGTATAAGTATTCAAGGTTGTGACAAAATTTGATCATTCCTAGCCATTATATTAGGTCAAATCGGTGAATGGGGTTGTTACCAGCTTGGTGATATGGGTATATTATGTATGACATATTTAAGTCCTGTATAGATGACGAATCTATCATATGGCATTGAAGTAATGCTGGAGTAGTTCAAGGCCGAGTATATGTCTTAGGATAAGTATCTGCAGGGACCATCGCAATGCACTTCGTTTGTAATTGGGCCCAATCACACTACGTTCATGTCTCTATGTCATAGGTACGTGATAGTATACCAATCATATTTGTTATATTAGTCATTGGATATGTAGATTGGTTGTCGTATACTAGGCATTGCATAGGCATATAAAATGTATACTAGAACGGATATGACAAGGTCCAGACTTATTAGTATGGACTTTGTAATTGTGGTTTATGCTGCTACAATACTAATAGTATTGATATAGTATGACCGTCCGTTTATTATAGAATATGTGCACTTATAATGTCATATATACCAGGTCGATGTATGTGCACCTATGATTAGGAGATTTACTATGACCTTAGTATAGTAATAAAATTTGTTATGACTCATCGATGGAATCACCACTCGCCAACCATAAAAGCCCACATAGGAAGTTCCTATTTGATTTAAATGACTTATCGTATAAGGGAGTGTCACACCTCCTTTTTACGCGCCCGCGGGAGCGCGGGATGTAAAGGGAGTTTTTCCAATTAAAGGACAATCAAAACGGGATTCATTTATTAAGAGATTCAGAGTCGCCACTTGGGAGATTTATGGTGTCCCAAGTCACCGGTTTGAATCCCGAGTTGAGGAAAGGTTTGACTCTATTTAACAGTCCGCGAACCAGAAATTCGGATAAGGAATTCTGTTAACCCGGGAGAAGGTGTTAGGCATTCCCGAGTTCCGTGGTTCTAGCACGGTTGCTCAACTGTCATATTTGGCTTAATTATTTGTTTTATACCATGTTTTAACTTATGTGCAAAACTTAACCCTTAACCGCTTTTAATATTATTATTATTATTATAAGAATTATTATTATTATTATTTTAGCAAAGAATTGCAACGTTGTGAAAATGTATTTCGAACCACGTCGCACCAGTGCACCCGTAGTTGTCAACACATTTCGACTCCGTTGAGATTTGGATTTGAGTCACATAAATGTGCACTCGAGTTTAAGGAGATAAGATTATTAAATACGCGCCTAAAGCAACTACGCGCTTGTACTTTGCGAGGGCCATGGAATTTGCTAAATGGCACGCTTCAGAATCTAAGGATCCATACAAAATTAAAATGAAGGCCACGCAATTGTCATTTTTTTTTTGAGCATTGGGTATATTTTTCAATTTTAATCACTTGCGCGTGGGATACTTCTTTGGTCAAGCACAACGAAAATACCTCTTAGAACAACCAAATGACGATTTTAGAGCATGAATGACATGATAGATATCCTTGGATTTGTATTGAGGCATAGTTTGTTTTATTGTGGTATCGACATACTTATCAAAAATAACCCCGTGCGGACAAGCTCCGCTTGTTTAAAACTTACATTAACTCTTCTCACTACCATAAGACTTTTAAAAAATGGTCAAATCTGCCCAAGGAAAATATATAGCAAGTGGCAAATAATGTGCGTTTCAATGGCGAGCTCATAATTATACTTAGATAGGCAATGACTTTATCATTTTAAGAATGTACTGAATTCATGTTTGAACCAATATCCAAATTACGATTACAAACATAGAAACAATATAATTAACCTGGACTTCTTCAATTTGATAAGAAAACGCTTGTTGATTCAATATTGTTCAACACAATCATGTTTATTTATTGATGGAAGACGAGACTAGTAGAAAATTAACAATTCCATTTGCTGAGCATAAAGGATTGACTACACATTGGGATTATTGATTTACGGTTCTCATTCACTTTAATGCACGCTAGCATTAACTGCAGCGACCTATTGTTGTTCTTTTGAGGGCCAAAATAACATCAGGAAAGTAAAAGGTCAAAAAAGCCAAATGAGGATACTGGTTTTGTTGAGAAGACAGTTCCTCCAAAAGTTCAAAACATTGAAAATAGTACACGAAGTTCAAAAATTTGCTAAACATGGCACTATGGGACTTAGAAGCTGCAAGCAAGGAGACAAATACACAGCAGATATCTACTTTCAATGTATTAAGACAAATACACAGCAGATTTCATTGTTAACAAATTAAGGAATCAACTAAGGCTAACAGGGACCTATTCAATTTAATTCACAACCAATATTCAACTACTAAAGCTCATACATGTTTCAAAATGCAAGAAGATATACCTATAGATTCAAACGAACATACTCAACCGTCTTCCATTCTAATACACCATTACTAATTAAGTATTCAACAAATCCAAATCATTTAAGAAAAAAATAGTCCTGATTACAACTAAACTAGTACAGTCAATTATAAAGGGAAATATGGCAGTTACTACGGCCTCCAGCGAGATGAGGGTCTCATTTTATTTCAACTGGATATGCTGTATGGAAAACAGTCTCTAGAATATGTACCTGGCAATTAAAGAACCAAAAGATCAGCTATGCAGTAAGGGCAACAACAGCAGTGTATCAACAGCCAATAGCAGGAGAAAACAGGAGCCAAAACAACAGCAACAATCAACACCCAGGTACAAACTACAGCAGTCCCAACTCAACAACCAAATGCAAGAACACTAGTGGCCAAACACAAGAGTATCAGTGGCCAAACACGATGCTAGCCAACCAATGACACAACCTCGACCAAACAGCAACCAGTGGTAATCAAACACAGTCAAGCAGCGCGACAAACAGTCGACAACACAAGAATACCAGCACCAACAGAAACAGCCGCAATCAAATGACCACTACAGCCTCCAAACAACAGTAATGACAGAAGAAATAGAGGCCAAAGCAAAATGCTACCAGTAGGCAGTCAACACTCTCTATTCGTATGAGTCTAAGTGAATGTTTATGCTCTCAATCCCCCTCCCAGTGTTCTCCAGATCTCTCTGTGTATGTAGGAATATTTCTCCCTATATTTTCGAATCTCCTACTGTGTGTTACTGTTCCAGATTAATGCTATATTTATAGCTAAAACAGACCTCCCTCCCTAAATGACTTCTTGATTCAAGTTAAATGGTTCCCCATGCTTACATGTTTGTCCCTTCTTGTTTTAATCAAAAGTCATGGGTGTATTATAGTATTAATATTAACTCCCATGCCTATTGTTTGGTTCCCCACTAACACTTGTCTTTTCCTTAATTAATTCAAAAGTTATGGGTGAGTTAATTGTTTAATCATTTTGTCTTGAAGCTCCCCCATACCATTATGTCTTGTAACAAATAGAATAGTTTAATGGTCCATTAGTGTTCCCTGACAGAATATTCAACTAAGCATATTTAAACTTTTAAATCCCAAAATACCTCTGAAATCACTATCCTACATCCATCCCCTTTCAATTTGTACTATAACCATATTAACTCAATTAACAACAATGAGTAGGGAGGAATAACTCAAGCCAAAATTGCATACAGATTAAGAGTCCTTCACAAATTGCACACACACAACCCAAAGATTTTAGCTAAATACGAAAATCCATAAAAATTTATATCCAAAGAGCGTATGTTCATGCTGTAATGAGGTAAAACAATTGTTCACACTGCCTTTCATCAAGCAAAACCACAATGACATGCTATTGATATCACTAATGCTCAGAATTAGATTCGAGGTACCACTAAATAATCACAACCAAAGCAAGATCAGTGAAGCACTCGGAACCATTGGTAAATTCGACAAGACATACCATCTAATCAATTTCAGAATGAAACCCGATTAATCAAACAATTAGCCTAAAACTATCATATAAGAAAACAGTTTCGCATTCAAAATCATAAACTGGAGTTAAAGAATTAGATGAACATTCTACTCAATATCGATGAACTTGTGTAAGAATAGAAATAGCTATCCGTATCGGCAAATCGAACAAAAATACAAACAAATCGATTCTTTTGATTACGAAATCCCGACTTGGAGCAAAGCTCATTACACAACCGATTCGGCAGATTACTAATCGAAGAAGAGGAGAAGACTTATCTTATTCGTGTAAAGAAAACAAAACGCAAAGTGAACAACTCAAACCAACAAGACAAATTAACTAAAAAATAGAAGAGTGAGGGAAACTTAGCTTAGCCGTTAACTAGTCCGTTTCTTCTTCTTGCTTCTCTTTTTTTTATTTGTTTTTTATTTGTTTTCTTCATCATTTCCTTCAACGGACTTCGAATCTTGGATTTCTTGAACTTTTCTTGAAGCTCCCGGCGGTTTAAGTTGTTCTTGACGACTCGCAGCTTTGGCTCGATTTCTTCATGTAACAATGTTAGTACGAGTGGCGGGCGAGGATTTTGGGTGATTTTGGGTGGTGCGCCGCCATGGGTGGTGGGTGGCGGCGCGACTAGGGTTTGAAATTCGAAGAAATTGGTTGGTGTTTGGAGGTTAACAATGGTAGGGATGTGATGAGGAGGAGGTGTGGGATGTTTTGCCGTTGGTTTTGGTCGAAGGAGAGGCCGGCCGCCGCCACACGCGGCGGAACCCTAGCGGCGCGGCTGGGAGAGAAATGGGGTATATCTGGAGATGAGAGACAGAGATCAGTATATCTCTCGATGCCTCCTCAATTTTTGTCTAAAATTTTTCTATTTTATTCAATTGAGCCTTGGGTTAAAACTGACCGTTGGATCATGTGATGGACGGCCAGGATTTCAAAGGAGGGGGGGCCGGGCCGGTTCGGGTAGAGAATTGGGTCCGGTTTTGGGCTGAGGTGTTGGGCTGGATGGGTAGGGAATTGGGTGGTGTATTGAATTACATTGGGCCTGGTTTTGCTATGGCCCAATTCCGATTTCCATACTACATTCCATGGTGTATCATATACATATGTGTGTATATATATGTATATATATATATATATATATATATATATATATATATATATATATATATATATATATATATATATATATACTAACTCATAACACAATTAATTTTTACTACAATCATCCCACATAATTACATATCACTTAAATGTAAACCGTATAATTTTGATATTAAACACTAAAAAAAATGCACAACATGATGTATATATTTTGTATTTTACTAATTTAAATAAATAAACACGCACACACAAAAATGCAAATGTAAGATAACAATAACACAAAAATCACAAAAATCATGCTCAACACAAAACTATTTTATTTTTTTGAATTTTCTGGGAGTGATTCTCATGTAGTGACTTATCGTATAAGGGAGTAATACACATATAGGTCCAATGGCCTACCGTTGATATTTAGGTGTCATCCAATGGACCATATACGCCCGTTATTTAGTAAGATCCTCATAGCATACCTGAGTATATTTAGGAACCCCATGTAATATGTCGTAGGATCATGTCATACATTCATACTAAGGATTTAATATACCAAGGTAATCTACGACAACCACTCCGGCTTCAATACTGGTTGTTGGAATAGGTTAAAGTAATCCTATCCTTCATGACTAATACGAATCATGACTGGTCTCCATTGGACAGTATATACTAGCACCAAATTTCTATTAGTCATCTACCCTAATCTCGTAGATAACTAACCAATGGAACCCGTGGCTAGGTAGGCCAACGATATATAAACGGAAGTTCCTGTGACTACAATAGTTACCCCATATACGCAATTAGTTATTAATAGGTGTGGAAGAATAAATGGACTTACATATGTGGTTCCTCAGTGTAATCATATTCAGAGATTAGTTTATCCCCAACAACCACATAAGTCCATTATACTTTTACTGTATCCTAGGCCGAGTATCAATGGGTATAAGGATTATTCATAGGCAACTATATTGATTTTCGTATCACGAAGTACTTCTCTTTGGTGTCCTTATTTTGGCAATGTCCTTATACGTGTTGGGACATGGGAACTTCTGATTGGAGGCTATGATTACCTAGTATGAACTAAGTATTGGTATCAATGGTTGATATACGTCAATGACATTGTAAAACTAAGTCTTAGTTTGACCTTTGTATGGGGGCGAATCGAGGGTAAAATGAGGCGAGCATGTATATACGTACGGCCGACTCGGATGCAATACGGGTCGGGCACGCCTCCTTACGTGGCCGCTAACACTGGGTGATGTCCTCCTTCGTGTCCGCACGGCGAAAAGGATACGTCCTCATCCATAGTAGCGTATCAGCAAGCTAGTCCGAGCAGACGTCCCCGACTCCCCCTCCCATCTATTTCCGTTGTAATAGCAATAGCTTTGGGGCGATGTAATATGCCGGCGAGGGGGTCGTCCTTCTATATAAGGGAGGGTCCCCCTCATTTGTAAGACAAGTATTATTGATCATTAATAATACAACTCTCTCTCTCTCTACCATTATTCTCTCTATTGTTATCTCTTTATTACTTGCTTGCTCAAGCACTTAATTAAGCTTCATCTTTTTCATATAAGAAAAACATATACACGAATCCAAAGATCGATCTTAAAGATATATTACCATTGATTCCGATTTACCCTTCATTTATTCATTGATTGTCCCTAACCCGTAAAGCAACCTATAGTTTTTGGGTCAAATAATTTGGTGCCGTCTGTGGGGATTTCGAGAATCAAACTCGTAGTATACATTCACAAGATCCGATCATCAGAAAAAGTGTTGAAATGGCCGAAAATGACACTTGATCCAAAGCTCTGGTAGAAGTTACCACCAACCTCCTGAGTTCCATGAACAAGGCCGGTGGTAGCACTGCTATCAACGCTACCCCTGGGGTCACACCCGAGGCAGAGGCCTCACCTCCCCCCTTTGGGAACCTTACTACCCCGCAGGAAAGGGACACCTCCACTTCAAAAGAAGCACCCCCAGCAGTCAAGAAGCTACTGGAGGAATGGCTGACCAGCACCCTGAGCAGCCTAGTGGAAAAGCCACCACGAGGGTGAAAGAATGCAGCACCAACAATAAGTAACACCACCGCTACAGACGAACATGAAGGAACACAAACCAACGGCCTACTCGTCGAAACACAAACATACGATGACATGTTAGCCTCCATCATGAGGAAGATGGAAGAAATGGAAAGCAAAAAATCAGGCCCTCCGCGACCAGATGAAGAAGCACCAAGATAGGGTTGACAAGATCCCCGGAGCACCTAAACTGCTACCCATATGGTATGTAGGAAGGTTTGTAGAACAACCCTACTCCGAAGAAGCTACACCTACTCCGAAGAAGCTGCACCCTACACAATTCCGAAGACCTTCAAGATGCCCCCTACCTGAAGGTGTACGGCGGAACCACCGATCCTAAGGATCATCTCATCCACTATGTCACCTTTGTGAAAGGTAATGACTTGTCTAAAGAACAGGTACCGTCAGGTGCTGCTGAAAAAGTTCGGCAAAACGCTGACCGGGGGAGCATTGACCTAGTACTCCCAACTACCCGCCAAAGCAATCTCAACCTTCAAAGAAATGGCGGACAAGTTCGTCACAGCACATGCCGGTGTTAAGAAAGCAGAAGCAAGGGTGAACGACATCTTCGCCGTCAGACAAACTACAGGCGAGGGCCTCAGGGACTTCCTCGCTAGGTTCAATAGTGTAAGAATGAGCCTGCCGAATGTATCAGAAGGAATGGCGGTAGCGGCCTTCCAGAACGGACTCAGCAGGGACGGCTCTAGAGCTACCAAAAAACTGCTAAGCCGGCTCATGAAGTACCCTCCCACGACCTGGGATGGGATCCATAATGCCTACTGCGCCGAGGTATGGGCAGACGAGGAGGATCTCAACAGACTAACCCGACGGCTAGCTGCCATGCACCCGGATACGAGAAGAGATCGACGACACGAGGGACGCCGGGAACTTCCCCCTCATCCCAGTAAGGAGCGACACCAACCCTATACGAGGTCCTCACTTCCACCCCTTCGTCGTACAGACGCCGTGCAATGCTACATTGCCCCACTCAGAAACGAACAAGGTACGCCCCCTTTACTTTCCTCACATAACTTCTGTGTTTCTCCTCCAGAAATAGTGTACGCACTGGAGAAGCTTGGCACCAAGGCCCAGTGGCCCCAAAAGATGAAATTGGACCCTGCCACAAGGAAGTCAAACATCTTGTGCGTGTTCCACCAGGAACGAGGGCACTGGACCGAAGACTGCATCGGTCTGTGACAAGAAGTCTTCAGAATGCTCAACCAGGGGTATCTAAAGGAGCTGCTCAGCGACAAAGGGAAAGCCAATTTTGCACGTGGACGAGAGCACTCTCAAAGACCTCCAAAACCACCCTCTCTGACACGCACGATAAACATGATCGTCGGAGAAGGGAACGATGTCACCATTAACCACGTCAAATTCGCCAACACACACAGACTGAAGAGGACCATCTCCCACGAATGGTACGATGACCTCGAAGGAAATATCAACTTCGATAAGTCTGACGCTGACAGTTTCGTGTTTCCCTCATTATGATGCTTTAGTTATTACTCTACATATCATTTATACTGATATCAGGAGAGTCATGATCGATGACGGAAGCGGCGCCTGCATCATCCATCCGAGAGTCCTCTCACAGATGGGACTCGAGGATAGGATAACCCCTTGCTGCATAACTCTAACTGGTTTTAACAATGCAGTAGAGCGCACATCAGGAGAAGTAACCCTACTCTTCCTCGCGGGAGGAGTAACCCTGGAAACTACCTTCCATGTGATGAACCAAGAGACAGCCTACAACGTCATAATCGGGCTTCCATGGATACATGCCATGCGAGCGATCCCCTCAAGCTTATACCAAGTGATCAAATTCCTTACCCCATGGGGAACATTCAGCATTAAAGGGGAGCCACACACAGCGTAGGAATGTTATAAAATAACTCAAGACTGTGCCCACACCAGGCAATTGAACGGGGCGAGCGCAGAAGCATAGCAGTCAGCCATGTCGGGGACCCAAGCGACCCGACGGCCAATGCTATAAGAGACCCAGACGTCGTAGAAGCCTGCAAAGCTACGATTGAGGATCTCGACCCGGTTCAACTGGACCGGATGACCCCGAGAAGAAGGCATACATCGGTCACGGACTCGCTAACCAGGGTAAGTACCATGAATTTTTAACTAAACATGTAGACACGTTCGCTTCTCCCATAGAGACATGCCAGGGATCTCGCCAGATATCGCCACCCACCGGCTCAACATAGACCCATTACATCTGCCGGTAAAACAAGTCAGGAGAAAGTTCAATGCCGCTATCAATGAGGCGGTCCGCGAAGAAGTAGACAAGTTACTAGCCAACGGCTCCATCAGGGAGTCGAAATACCCACAACGGGTCGCCAACGTGGTGATGGTCAAAAAGAGGAACGGGAAGTGGAGGATGTGCGTGGATTTCACCGACCTAAACAAGGCCTGCCCTAAGGATTCCTTCCCCCTGCCCCACATCGACCAACTGATCGACGCCACCGCCGGACACGAGCTACTAAGTTTCTTGGACGCGTACTCTGGCTATAACCAAATCCTAATGGCCGAGGAAGATCAGGAGAAAACCACCTTCATCACCCACTAAGGAACCTACTGTTACAGAGTGATGCCCTTCGGGCTAAAGAGCGCGGGAGCTACTTACCAAAGGCTGGTCACCAAGATGTTCAAAGAGCAACTTGGGAAAAATATGGAGGTTTACATCGATGACATGCTAATAAAATCGGCGAGGAAGGAGGATCACATCGATCACTTGCGAGAAGCCTTTGAGATACTGAACAAATATGGAATGATGCTGAACCCCGAGAAATGCGCCTTTGGCATGGTGTGAGGGAAATTCCTTTGCTTCCTCGTATCCGAAAGAGGGATCGAAGTCAACCCCGACCATATTAAGGCAATTGCCTCGATACCCGAAGCACTCAACAGCAAGAAACAGGTTCAGAAGTTGACAGGCCAAATAGTCGCCATCTCTCGCTTCATCTCCCAATCGTTAGATAGATGCCATAAGTTCTTCAGTGTGCTGAGAAAAGACAACGGATTCCACTGGAATGACGAATGCGTCAAAGCCCTCCAAGAGTTGAAAGCGTATCTATCGTCCCCACCATTGTTGACGAAAGCAACACCGGGTGAACCCCTACTGACATATCTGGCCGTCTCAGAGGCCGCGGTCAGCGTAGTGCTCGTCCGTGAAGAAAAAGGTACACAATAACCTATATATTACACTAGCAAAACTCTAGTGGATGCCGAGACTCGGTACCCACACCTCGAGAAATTGGCGTTGGCATTGGTCACGGCTTCCAGAAAGCTGAGACCCTATTTCCAATGCAACCCCATCCGAGTGGTTACAACTTTCCCTCTGAGAAGCATCCTGCAGAAGCCCGAACTATCGGGCCGTCTCGCCGGATGGGCTATAGAGCTCAGCGAGCACGACATCACCTATATCCCCAGAACCGCCATCAAATCGCAAGTCCTCGCCGACTTCATAGCCGACTTCAGCGCCATCATCTCGCCTGAGGCAGAGAGGGAGGCCCTGCAAACGTCTCCTAACATGGACCCCTGGATACTTCATATCGATGGGGCCGCGAAAGCCTCGGGATCGGGACTCATTCTCGAGGTCCCCACGGGCGGAGTCATTCGGCAATCCATACGATGCCCCAAAATGACTAACAACGAGGCAGAATACGAAGCTGTTATTGCAGGTTTAAAACTAGCCGCCGGGTATGGGGCCCACCGACTTATCCTACATTGCGACTCGCAACTTGTGGTAAATCAAGTCACCGGGACTTATCAGGTCAAGGAGCAGAGGTTGCATAAATACCGAGTAGAGATCTCTAAGCTGATGGCCCAATTCGACGAATGCCGCTTCGAACATGTTTGTAGGGTAGACAACGCTGAAGCAGACAGGTTGGCTAAATTGGTCGTGGCAGCCACCAACCTAAATAAAGAAAGCACCGTCACCCTCATGCACTCTGCCATAAACCACAGCGAGGTACTCTCCCTGCATCTAACTTGGGACTGGCGCAATCAATTTGTATCATACTTGCAGGATGGGAACCTTCCACACGACAAAAAAGAAGCAAGAAAGCTTCACACGCAAGCAGCAAAGTACTGCCTGGTGAATAACGATCTCTACAAAAGAACCTTTGGAGGACCCCTGGCTAAGTGCCTGGGCCCCAACCAGACGACGCCAGTGCTAGAAGAGGTTCACGAGGGCCATTGCGACGCCCATACAGGAAATCGAGCACTCGTACGATGTCTAATACGGGCTAGATACTACTGGCCCACCATGAAAAAGGACGCGGCGGAATACGTCCGCCAATGCGAAAAATGTCAAAAGTTTGCTCCCCCTGATACATCACCCAGGAGAGCCCCCCCACTCGGTCACATCTCCATGGCCCTTCATCAAATAGGGAATGGACATAGTCAGACCACTACCTATCGGACGAGGGAAGGTATGCTTCTTATTAGTTTTAACTGACAATTTCTCTAAGTCGGTGGAAGCAGGTGCCTACGCCCAAATCCACGAGCAAGAGGTCATAGCCTTCATCTGGAAAAACATCATATGTCGCTTCGACATCCCCAAAGAGATAACATGTGACAATGGATGACAATTCATAGGACAAAAGACAACCGACTTCTTCGATAAATGGCGTATCAAAAGAATACTCTCAACGCCATATCATCCAGCCGCTAACGGCCAAGCAGAGTCGTCCAACAAGACTATACTAAATATCCTGAAGAATAAACTCGAAAACGCCAAGGGATTCTGGCCCGAACTGCTGCCAGAAGTACTATGGGCACATAGGACCACCCCCATATCCTCCATAGGAGAGACTCCCTACTCATTAGTCTACGGGACAGACACCATCATACCAGTCTAGAACCAATCCTCAGATACTCGCATACAAGCGGAGAGGAGAACAATGCGAGCCGACTACAAGACTTAGACGAAGCAGAAGAAAGAAGAGAAGTGGGCCAGATCAGGCTAGTGGCCCAAAACCAGCAGATCGAGAGATACTACAACAAAAGGACGGAAATCCGTCCGCTCAAGATAGGAGACTATGGCATCCAAAGACCAAAACACTAGCATCCAAAGACACTAACGAAGGGAAGTTGGGCACCAATTGGGACGGTCCCTATAAAATCATCGCAGCAGCAGACAAAGGCTCCTTCAAGTAAGAAACCATGAATGGAATGATACTCCAAAATAACTGGAACATCTCACACCTCCATTTCTGAAAGGTGTCCCCTTAGCTGTACTCTTTTTCCCTCATCCGAGTTTTGTCCCAGTTGGGTTTTCTCGGAGAGGATTTTAATGAGGCGACGAATGAGATGCCCGGAAATGTTTACGAGGTTATTCTGATACCCAAGCGTACTGCCGATCGGCACGAATGGCGTATCACAGGGACTAGGGCTACGACCATCTCCAATGTTAGAAAGGCTACGGCCATCTCAAATGTATGAAGGGTTACGACCATAATGTATGAAAGGCTACGGCCATCTCCAATGTTAGAAAGGCTACGGCCATCTCAAATGTATGAAGGGCTACAACCATAATGTATGGAAGGCTACGGCAATCTCCAATGTTAGAAAGGCTACGGCCATCTCAAATGTATAAAGGGCTACGACCATAATGTATGAAAGGCTACGGCCATCCCCCATGTTAGAAAGGCTACGGCCATCTCAAATGTATGAAGGGCTACGGCCATAATGTATGAAAGGTTACGGCCATCTCCAATGTTAGAAAGGCTATGGCCAACTCAAATGTCTGAAGGGCTATGGCCATAATGTATGAAAGTCTACGGCCACCTTAAATGCAAGAAAGGCCATGGACGTGAAGGGCTTTGGCCATCACCAATGTTAAAAAGGATAAGGCCTTAACAGCGAGAGGAGAGACTACGATCTCCTCAATTCAAAATAAAATGCTAAGGCCTTAATAGCGAGAGGAGAGACTACAATCTCCTCCATTCAAAATAAAAGGCTAAGGCCTTAACGACGAGAGTAGAAACTATGGTCTCCTCCACTCAAAATAAAAGGCTAAGGCCTTAACGGCAAGAAGAGAGACTGTGGTCTCCTCCATTCAAAATAAAAGGCTAAGGCCTTAACGGGGAGAGGAGAGACAACGGTCTCCTCCATTCAAAATAAAAGGCTAAGGCCTTAACGGTGAGAGGAGAGACTACGGTCTCCTCCATTCAAAAAAGAAAAAGGCTAAGGCCTTAACTGTGGGAGGTGAGACTACGGTCTCCTCCATTTAAAATAAAACGCTAAGGCCTTAACAGCGAGAGAAGAGACTACGGTCTCCTCTATTCAAAATAAAAGGCTAAGGAATTAATGGCGAGAGGAGAGACTACAGTCTCCTCCATTCAAAATAAAAGGCTAAGGCCTTAATGGCGAGAGGAGAGACTACGGTCTTCTCCATTCAAAATAAAAGGCTAAAGCTTTAACGGCGAGAGGAGAGTCTACGGTCTCCACCATTCAAAATAAATGGCTAAGGCCTTAACGATGAGAGGAGAGACTACGGTCTCCTCCATTGAAAATAAAAGGCTAAGGCCTTAACGGCGACAGGAGAGACGACGGTCTCCTCCATTCAAAATAAAGTGCTATGGCCCGAGCAACATAGAAATGAAAAAGAGGGGACACAAAGGAGGCATAAACAGTTCTCGAGAAATTGCCAAAAAGTCGCCAAAAATTCTTATTAAATAAATCACAAGATTACAGAAGAGTATTGATTTCAAAAATACATATGCTAGCTAACTACCAAGACCCCCGTCGCCCCCATCCGCACCGGTCGCACCATCCTCACCTTCGTCCTGGAACACCCTATCGATCCAGGATTCGGTGTCCAGCTGATCTGCCTCTGCAAAAGAAGCTGCTCGTCTGGCCCTGAGAGTCGGGGTCATACCCACAAAACTCACAAGCGACCCTGACCAGGCGGCGATGAGCGTCAACCTCCGCCTCGGTGGCTCTACAGCAGCTAGCAACTCCTCGAACACGGTCTGCCTCGCCTCGGCATACACGAGCATGTCTTGAGCTTTGCGGGATGTGTTGCCAGCCGGGGCAACGACCTCCACCTGCTGTGGGACTGCCATCCTGACCGTGGCCATCTGAAGCTCGGCCAACAGGGCGTCAACCTTGGCACGTAATTCTGCTGCTTCCATCATCGCCACGCGACAAGGGTCCAGTTCCCCCTCCCGCTGCTAGAGAAGACTCTCCAATTCAGCATTCCTGGTTACAGCGGCCAGCAAATCTGCGTCCGCCTTCTCTAGTTAGGCCGTTTGCTTACGCAGCTGCTCCTCCACTGCCTGCAAGCTTTCGCGGAAGACTCGGAAGTCGGGGTCTTGAGTGTAGACGTCCGCAAGCGTCTTATGCTTGTCCCAGACCTCTTTATACTTCTTCGATGCCTTTCAGAGAGCAGCAACCTTCTTCCGCTCCCTCCGGCTCCGCTAGACCTCCAAGATGAGGGCCTGTAAAAAGAAGGAAGAAAGAAAAAAGGAGACAAGTCAAAAGGGTAAAAAAAACCTTAGAAGTCAAAAGAAAACAATATGAAGTAATGACCGAATCATACCTGTAGAGCGGCACCGGCAACTCAACGAGACATGTCTCTGTCGCTTACAGACTTGAAAGACTCCGCCTCGGCAGCCCCGCACAATAAGGACATGTCCATTGCTGCCTGCTCGCTCTCCAGCAGCAAGTTGTACCCCGTGGGGATCATAATCCGGCGGTTGGGACCCGTCACCGCCATATCCCCCCGGGCATACTCCTGTTGCGGCATGTCCTCATGTTCAGGGGCAGCCTCAGCACTTTCCGGCTATTGCACGTCTGCAGGTTCAGAGGCCGGCTCAGTAGGAGTTTCCCTCTTGTCTATAGCTCCACCGACGACAGCCGGCGCGCTTTCGTCCTCGACCCGTGATGGAGCAGCGTCCACCACGGCGCCCTCAAAAGGGTCGCCCTCTCCGACCGGATGGCATCAGCCATAAAAATCGGTCTCGAATCAGGGCGGCGAGTAACCACATCCCTTTGTTCTACGGCCACCCCTTTTCCAAGGAGCAGCCTACGCCTGTTCCGCTCCAACGGCTCATCGTCCGATGCAGTGCCCTCTTCAACAGAAAAGAGACGAAGGCGCAACGTCTGCTCCAGACGCCGGGTCAACCACTGGCTCGGTCGCGGGATGAGAAGGCCCGGGAACGTCAGCAAAGACTGACTCCCGGATTATAGTGTCACTCTCCGAACAGGCAGCATCGGCAACATTGTCACCGGACACTACCACGTCCGCTCGGTCATCTTCAGGCTGAGCAGCCTCAGGGGGACCCTCCATCCCAAGGAATATAAGCTCAGAATCCGACGGCGGGGAACTGGCGGCACGATGTCTCCGTCTCCGCGGCATATTCCGAGCTGCCAAACATAAGCAAACAAAATGTTAGGTATAACGCCGACGGTACCCAAAAAAAAAGGGCAAGGTTGACTGATCAAATCAACTGCCATACCTGGAAGATCGTACTTAAGGGTGAAAGCGGCCCATGTTCTGCATTCCCCAGCGTAGAGGATCAGCCGCCCCACCCAAGCTCTTTTGTCTAGCACGGATTGAGGCGTACGCGCCCTCACTGCATCCATAGAAAATAGCTAACGTGAGTATCTAAAAGCGACGAAAAGTCGAGCGGACATAAAGACACTAAATACAAGGGTCAACACTTACGGTTGTCGTTCCACGCCTCTGGAAACTCAGCCAGGTCCGATACCAAGTCCGAGATACGGACGTAGAAGTACTTTAACCAAAATTGGCGATTGGGCTTATCGTCCACCTCGATGACTAGGCCTTTCGCCCCTCGATTTTTTAGCTGCAGCATTGTCCCTCTCATCAAGCCAGGGCTAAACAGCTGCAGCATGTGGTAGATGGTGACGTCCAAGGAGGTTCTCTCGGCATATGTTTTCAGTATCCGACAAATCTTCCACGTATATGGAGTAAGCGGATCCATGAAAATATTGTAAAATCGGCACAGTTCCTCCGCCAACGGGTAGTTCGGGAGTTTGCATCCCATTATGAACGGATATTCATAAAAGGCACAGAATCCCGGCCTATGAACATTGGCCAGGTCCCTCCCAGCCATATGCATAACGGCCGCCTCCGGAATCCGGCAAGATACCCGGAGGTCGTGTAAGAGAGACCTGGTGTAGGTGGACCTTTCCCATGCAGGGGTGTCCACCCTCGTCGGGAAATCCCTCCGAACATACAGTTCACGAGGGAGAAGATTGTCCACAAACAAAGGAACAAGAGGTTTGCGAACCTTCTTGCCATCCTTTGATGGCCGGGAGACTCCACAGGTAGTCTCACCCTCTTCTACTCCCCGGCAGCGATTACTCTTAGCCATTTTGGAAGTTTCTTTTTATGTACTAAAGATACGACAGTAAGAACACAAGATCAAAGTGAAGAGTTACAAGTTCTATCAGGAAAAGCCAAGAAATAAAAATATCGGAAGACTTTCTGATGATCCAAAGAGTGGAAAGTCTTGAAACTGTCCACTATTTATAATGAGTCGTTACACAAAATTCGAAGAGTTTTTGCACCGAAAAAGAGGCGGGAAACCAAAACGTCAAATCACCTTTATGACCTGCCTTGAAAACAACAGTACTTATGATGCACACCGTCAGCAGACGACGGTTCAGAAGAACGTGCCACGTGTATGCATATACGTAGATCCAATACGGGTCGACTTTATACACGTCGAGTACATCTCCAATAGGCGAAGGGACTATCTGTATGGGGGGAAATCAGGGGCAAAATGAGGCAAGCATGTATTTACGTACAGCCAACTCGGATGCAATACGGGTCGGGCACGCCTCCTTACGTGGCCGCTAACACTGGGTGACGTCCTCCTTCATGTCCGCACGGCGAAAAGGATACGTCCTCGTCTATAGTAGCGTATCAGCAAGCTAGTCCGAGTAGACGTCCCCGACTCCCCCTGCCCTGTGTTTTCGTTGTAATAGCAATAGCTTTGGGGCGATGTAATATGCCGGCGAGGGGGTCGTCCTTCTATATAAGGGAGGGTCCCCCTCATTTGTAAGACAAGTATTATTGATCATTAATAATACAACTCTCTTTTTCTCTACCATTATTCTCTCCATTGATATCTCTTTATTGCTTGCTGGCTCAAGCACTTGATTAAGCTTCATCTTTTTCATATAAGAAAAACATATACACGAATCCAAAGATCGATCTTAAAGAATTATTACCATTGATTCCGATTTGCCCTTCATTTATTCATTGATTTTCCATAACCCGTAAAGCAACCTATAGTTTTTGGGTCAAACAACCTTAACGGTAGGCCATTGAACTCCTAAAGGATATGCGCATTAGTCATCCGAGGAGATTATGCTGACGGTAGTATGAATAGTTATGCATAGTCCGTAGTTTTGAATACAGGTCCATTCAACTATTAAGATTATTTCATATACCTATATTATACTCTTTTTTAGTAATAGTACGTATGATTATCAGAACATAGGTTTGTATGGCCTAGTATATACCACAACCTCGTCATTTAATCGTGCATATTTTCCATGTTGCTAGTAACATAAGTCCATTTGACTTTTACGGTTGTAGTCAAATATGATATAGCTATTCGTCATATTAGAATTACAATACCATCCCCATATAATATTAATTACTACATTTACTTATTTAGCCACCTTAGATTAATAACTATGCATGACGAATTAAGTCATAATAATACGGTATATACAAATGAGTGTAGAACAAGAAGGATATGGGTCCAATATTACATAAACTAATAATGGATATATGATGGTCCTGGGGTATTTATTATAGTATGGGCCAGTTGATCATATTCTCTAATGGACTAATACGATTATATTATATGGTTGCTATAGGAATGCTACACTATGAATGACCTCGGGAGGACATACGATTGTACTGTATGACCAATCCTAAGGAACCGTCAATGTCCTAGTACGTATATACAGGCATATATCATACTCTAATCTAAGGTAATACACATCAGAGTCAATATTATTTAGTTCCGATTTATTGAACATAGTAACCCAAATCCAGTTATTGTAGGTATACAGATTAGGAGAAATGACTAATAGTAAGTCACCACGATATACTATACCTATTGAGTATAACACGATGGCCTACCAATGCCTAGTCCATTGGTATTTCTTAACTCATTGGAAATATCATCGCACGGGCCTATATGTTGTAAAATAACTGGATTTACAAGGTCCCAAATGGACTATCAGTAACTGTGCTAATATATTGGGTCATATATATTGATCGCGATTGTTACGATATTAGACAACCCAGTATATGGATAGTCAATATTTAAAGACGATAATGACTCGTGGAGACCATAACCACGTGATGCGTTCACAGGTATATCCAATGGACATTAGGTAATATAGTTACCCATGACCGGGAACATTGTATCATAGTCATCCCTCTATATACAATGGTCCATGTATATGGTTGCTATAGGCCGATGCGTACAATATACCTAATACTAGGACTTATATTCACCAAACAAAAGGGCCATAATTATATGATGCCTTGTCGTAAGTATCAATTACTCAGCCATTTACCATACGTATCATTACTAGCAATAGTGTTGGATTCCAATGCTAGGTCGAATGCAAAATACTAGGAATGATACATCATAACACATATTTCATTACTTCTAATCAAATTCATCGGTCTTCATTGATTAAGGGAGTAATCTATATTGCGTATGAACTCAATCGTATTACATATGAAATACCACTAGTAATAGTGTAAGGATGGCCGATGTTATAGTGGATCCACCACACTATGTCATACTTCCGTTATCTAGTCATATTGAATGCCTCACTGTATTGATTGTACTGTTATATTCGACGACAATATACGTGTCATTATATGGGGACTTCAATTACAAGTATACTCAATGACCCATATATAGCACGCATCGGCTTACTATAGCATAAGAAATATGTATAGTCCACGCATATACAACGGTTTATTACCTTACGATGTAATCTCAAGCTTACTAATTCATGTAGTCATTGAACAAGTCAAATATTATCAATTACTATTATAGTATATCACTCATTGGTATCTAGAAATTGTAGACATACTACAACGAACGTATCATTAGTCAAATGGATTGTATGGGTAACTCATCTCTCTCGGTCCCCAGATATACTTGTATATTATGGTGGGAGCTTCTAAGTCCACCCATGCCGTTCAATCGGTTGGGATCAAACTTATGTCCTAGTAGGTTAGCTGACATACGATATATACCACGTATGTCACTTCTATTAGGCCAATGTTTCCTAGTTCACGACTAGTGATAATAGATAGTATGGCCTAGTATATATATAATGCGTTTAAATATTCTTTTGGACTCATCATGACTATATGGCCTTTAGGGTTAGATCTATGGTGGGAGGCCCAATAATCATAGGAATCAATGCGGTCATAAAAATCCATGGTGCAAATATTCATAGGATGATGCATAAGTATATAACGAGGTCAAATGGACTAAGCGGAATACAAGGTCGGCCCTAAATTGATGAATACCCTATCAATACATGCCTAAGTACACCCCAGTACTACACTGGAGCTATCTTATTCTATATCACTCAAATATATTTACGGCCGTTGACAATAGTATTACTACTATTGTCAAGGCACAATAAGTATGTGCTCGTGATTAGAGTATTATCGGGACATAATCATATTATTACTATGTTATCGAGACAATAGTTGTATGGGGGTCCTACAATAGGAGTTATGACTAAGCATAATGATGGTTTGACTATTACTACCGTAACAGTAGGACCAGTACGATTTTATATTAGTTTCACTAGTAAATGGACTTATTATGCATGCACTAGTCTAGTAGGATATAGTGGTTAGTCATAACTCCCAGCAAATTACCATAATGTCTTCAGGACGGTAGTTAATTTACTCATATTCTAGTGATAATCGTAATAGAATATGCTAAAGCCTGTTATGGACAAGGCATATACTTAGTTATTTAGTAATTAAGGTCGATGGTATTGGGCTATATGGGATAAATGTATTAATACTATAGGAACTTACATCTCCGTTTACTAATATGATTACATATGCATATACTATCAAAATTTGATTAGGAGTAATGTCATACGACAACCACATATCGTAATTAAAAGTTGACTATACGAAATCCACTATAATATTCATATATATATATATATATATATATATATATATATATATATATATATACGACAACCACATATCGTAATTAAAAGTTGACTATACGAAATCCACTATAATATTCATATATATATATATATATATATATATATCGTATTAGTCTATGGTTCATATATCCTGAGTATCCTGTCTCCACATAGGACTCCCCTACCGTCTATATAACTTCACGATATATCTGTTACCCATAAGTCCATATATAGACAGTTCGTATGTTAGGTACGATCTATATAACTATATGGCTACGTGATATATGATTGTATGTGTCATCATGTGACCCACGCTCAATCGCCTGATTTAGTATGAATCATACTTATAAAATTATAGTTCAAAGGTAACAGATAGGAACGTCTAATACATATATCCTAGATTAGTCACAGAATTACTATATGTCGTAACATTGTTATTCTAGCTGTTATTCACGGAACACCGACATCGCCATACGTTTAATATGTCGGCATTTGTCATAGGATATATAAGTCCATTAGGAGTAATACGATATATAAACGAAAGCATCAGGACGCATCGGGATGTATGACAATCAATTTGTTTAACTAGACCCAGAATTACTCCGTTTAGACCAAATTTTAGGGGAATATGTATTAGACAACCACAACCATTGACTTATACCTAATTTCATCAGATTAGAAGTAATGTCTTCAGAGGGTTATCATAGGTCCACATAACGGTTCTATATCTAGTGTATTACCTAGTAATTGACCATTGTACTCACAAATGGGGTTCCTATGCATATACTATCAAAATTTATATATATAACACCCTGACCATCCGCCTGTATAAAATCTAATTAATGGACCACATATAGTTTATATGCCTACTATATATGCTATAGTAGAATACTGACCCATATTGGGTTGACCAAAAGTATGTAATATCATATGTTATCCTATTTTAGTACAAATTAAGGGGTAAATATATACTAGGACATTCTAATATTATATAGGTCATCCTAATCATTCTATTTGACTTCTATATGCCATTTGCAATCTATGAGGAGTAATATCGGGTCATGCTATGGTAAATATATCATAGATCACTCATATATATGGGAGATATCTTGTCCACCTTCTAAATGGAGAGTAGAAAGTGATATTTGACGACAACAGTATTTAGTATAACTACGTATGGGTTTATATTGATATGTGGATCGCATATGTGGTTGAATCGGCCTATAGAATGCCTTTATCATAGGGTGCTGGAAGACCATTTAAGCTACATGATTCTATATCCCACTGATATTGCGTCCTAGTATGCGTACCAGGTAAATAATAATATGTTTAGGACCGTAGGCCTACAAAATTTGATTAGGAACTATATGTATGAATAATCCCACCTATAACTATATCCATAGTAATCAACAGTGTTAGGTACAATTACGTAATCATCTGCGCGTAAATGACAATTAAACATATACTATGTCTATATTCGGAGCACTAATGTGGTTGGAAACGGAACATTACTATGTGGACTATTAGTACTGCATAACTAATATGACATTATACATTATCGCAATTATGTCACTGGCAAATATACATCATCATGGTATGGTCAATCAAGTACAATACCCATGTTCACTGTATCCATCGTATATGTAATAGTATTTGCGGTTCATTGGTATTTACCATAATATGTATACCCTCACACATATACGGATATGAGTGTTGCGTACGTAAGGATGCTCTTACTATCGTCTTGATCCTATAACAGACTTTGTGCCCTATCATTACTGGAGGAATATACTACGGTAATGTGAGTATGATCGGAGCCAGTGGATATGTTTATGCATAAATTCTTAGTTATATTCAATGCACTTATAGCTGGGATTATTCATACATATAGTTCCTAATCAAATTTTGTAGGCCTACGGTCCTAAACATATTATCATTTACCTGGTACGCATACTAGGAAGCAATATCAGTGGGATATAGAATGATGTAGGTTAAATGGTCTTCTAGCACCCTATGATAAAAGCATTCTATAGGCGGATCCAACCACATATGCGATCAACATATCAATATAAACTCATACGTAGTTATACTAAATATTTTTGTCGTCGAATATCACCTTCTACTCACCATTTAGAAGGTAAACAAGATATCTCCCATATATATGAGTGATCTATGATATATTGACCTTAGCATGACCCGATATTACTCCCCATAGATTGCAAATGGCATATAGATGTCAAATAGAATGACTAGGATGACCTATATAATATGAGAATGTCCAAGTATATATTTACCCTTTAATTTATACTAAAATAGGATTAAAATTTGATGTAAGGTAGGCCGATCAATAAGGCTAAACCAATACTGTTTGAATCCACATATGTAAAAGGGGTCCTATATTGAATTGTATATATCAATATTAGTCCTACAAATTACCATAATATAAGGATACCTACTCATGTGAATACACAATGGACTTATCGTGTACTATCGATGGTACATGCCCTATACCGCCAAACAATCGTAGCATTTATACTCGGCACTAGGTTTAGTTCTAGTATAACCCATTATTCCTATGACCCGTATTAGTCATATTCATTATTACATTCGGATAATACTATACATCGGCCTACGACAACAATGCGAGTAATGACTTCCCTTATCGTGCCCCATCTTGATGACAATAGGAATATAGCTTGACATGAAAGCATATTACCGTACACCCATTGTATATATCTGTATTAGTCCTATAATACGTTTGACCTTGTTCCTATGGGTACTATCCTTAGGGGGACATACGTTGATGACCATATCGTACATTACTCATTATGGACTAATATACCGTATGAGACTGTATTCCTTACCCTATACGGGTTCAATCGTATGCAATAATCCTACAGGGAGTCAAAGGTCCGTTTAAGCTCATACAATGGGTGTTTGAATCAAGAATGCCGATGACACAAGATATTATATGCACGTATCAACCAATCATACAATCGGTCTAGTATGACCGTATGACATTACTCTTAATCAAACTTTGATAGTATATGCATAGGTAATCATATTACTAAATTGGCCTATACGGTTGCTAAAGGCCGATGCGTATGGACTCAACGTGGTATTCATATACTGGGGCCAATGCGATATGGTCAATGGGTTGACCTTTCCTTCATAGTACTGGGATACGATTGCTATACTAGCGGTACGCAAACAGGCCTATACGGTTGCTATAGGCCGATTAGTATACTATGATAAATATCATAGGACCGTATTAGTCCACCGAAGGCCACATCTCTTTTGTGATGTATAGCTCGTAGGCCATATACTAATGCCAGATTCTATGACTAATATTTGACTGCTGGTCTATGAATCAGGACCATACGCATCGGCCTATAGCAACCATATAGGCCTGTTTACTAATATGATTACCTATGCATATACTATCAAAATTTGATTAGGAGTAATGTCATATGTTCATATTAAGGTCATACGCAATGGCCTACGACAACCACATAAGTCTATTTGATGTATCTGACATCGGCCATTGCGTATGACCTTAGCATAGGCCTATTACGTTCACTAATCAATGGCCGATAACCCCTCACTATATGCGTAGGACGTCGGTTGGAGTATTCCCAGTCCTGGAGGTTGTAATTGACGCTATATCACTTATATATGGACCCATTGTTAATAGGATGAGGCCTATATATACGGAATATGATAAGTCCTAGTCAAATGGGACCCCTAAAAGACTATGTGTAAATGATTTTCATTAACGTCATCGGCCAGACTGTAATTGACCATTAAATAATAGAACCCCAACAGTCATGAATGTCGAATTGGAGTAATCTATAATACTGTCTAGTCAATACATAGTTATGCATATGAACCTAACCATATATGGTTAAACGGAAAATGAGTTCAACCATATTAACCATTTAATTAAACTAATATGGTTAGAATACTTCACATACCACGATTATGGGGCATATTCATAGGCCTACTCCAGATTAATTGAGGACATATGCGATGAATGAACTCAACAATCCCAGGTTCACAATGTCATACGTTCAATCATTGAAGAACTTGAAATTTGCAGTTACTGTTTTGAAGAAAATATTGTAGATCACCAGTCAAATAGCATCCTAGTATATTCATACTGGGGAAATATATAATCATATATAAGTCCTCATTTATATGTTATGGAGTCTTGTTAACATAATTGCATCAGATAAAGGATTATGGACATATGGCATCTTTATTAGGGTTGTTATAATCTGATAAGAACAAGACTCCTAATATGACTAGAGCCTCAGAAATCCCATTACTTAGAGTGAGGACTACTATGTGTCATTATGAATGTATTGGGAAAATTTTAATATACGAATAAATTACGTGGCATGACACGTGGGACTATTAAAGAAGATAAAAAACAAAGAGTCACGCAGATGCGGATAAAAGAGGTACGTAGCAGATAAGGGAGAAACGAGGTACGAGTTAAGAGACTCAAGGAACCGTACCTATTTAAGATACAATAATGAAGGAAATATGAAAAGACAATGAACCGGGACATATAAAAGAATGAAGGTACGCGTCAGAGAAGCATGTACCAGAGCAGCCGTTAAAGAATAATTGTATTAAATGTCTAGATTGTGTAACGCGACATTAAATATGACATTAAAGGCCATTAAATATTCATAATGAGTTCATCATGATCTGAAGGTAAAACAATCCTTCAAAGAGAACTATAAAAAGGAAGGAAACATGTAAACAGAGGACAATTGAGATATACTTTTCTAATTTTCAAGCTTTCATATTTATCTATGCAATAATTTCTTTTTCTTTATTTCCTTTACTGTTATCAGAAGCCCGATTTTCTCATATTTACAAATTTAATTGAAAATCTATTTTTTGGTTAAACAAATTGGTTCTGTTACCGGGAATCTGATAATCAAATTTATTTCTCTTTTCTTTTTTCAATTAATCATGTCAAACAATAACGACAATGTCACTGAGCTTCCAGAAGTGCAAACTCAAGGAAACTCTCCTCATGATTCACCTCAAGCTTCTCCACGAGGTTCGCCCCAACGATCTCGTGAAGGGACTCCCGATGGATCTCAGGCAAATGATCAGGATCATATCAACAATGTTGAATGTATGAATGAGGCGCGACAAAAAATAATCGCTTCTCAAGTGAATAGAGCCCTTCAAGCTTTTGTTAGTTAGTTACCTACTGCTCTACTTACCCTCATTCCAAACAATAATACTTTGGAGAATCCACGTTCCGAACTAGTGAATTCAGGCAGTGGTGGAACCTCTAGTGAGATGCAAGAAGGAGACCTAGGTAATCAAGCTAGTTTTGATTTACAAAATCTTGTACTAACCTTGCAGAGACAGCTTAAACAGCAAAATGAATGCATAGAGCAGATACCTGGGGTTCCACCTGTGATTAAAGGGGTGGATATAGATAAATATTCATAACAACCATGGAAGCCAAGTGCAGCTCCCTTACTCATTCCAAAAAAGTTTAAAATGCCTGAAATTCCCAAGTATGATGGTACATCAGATCCACGAGATCATGTCACAGCCTTTACTACAGGAGTTAAAGGAAATGATTTGACCAAACAGGAAATCGAATCAGTCCTGGTCAAAAAATTTGGCGAAACACTTACCAAAGGTGCTTTAACCTGGTATTCTCTTTTACCTGAAAACTCTATAACTTCTTTTGCTGAGCGTGCAGGTTTATTTATTAAAGCGCACTCGGGAGCCTAAAAAGTTGAGAAAAGGATGGAAGACATCTTTAAAATCAAGCAAGGGAGTTCGGAGTTATTAAGAGAATTTGTAGATAGGTTCCAACGAGAGAGAATGATGTTGCCATGCGTACCTGACAACTGCGCAGCCATTGCCTTTGCTAGCAATTTGAATGGGAAAAGTTCAGAAGCTACGAGGAGACTCAAAGAAAGCCTTCGAGCATTCCCAGCAACAATCGTGGAATGACGTCTACAACAGGTATAGCGCTAAAATGAGGATCGAGGAAGATATTATCTTACGACCAAAAGCGGAGGAGAAAGCAAGTTCCAGGCGTACAGACAATGATAGGAGTCCGGTAAAAATAGGTACGATCCATATTTGGGACTTGTGAGAAGAGATCAGAGATCAAAATGAGAGAGGTATGATCAAAAAATCGGACATAGAGAAACGGGTTCTTCATCAAAATTTAACAACGGACGAGGAATATGTGGACATCGTGATGATGATGGAAGTTTGAAGGCAAGATTTGGTGGTTACAATTTTAACATAACTACTTCCGAGCTCGTAACAGTTCTGAGCGTTATGGGAGATAAAGTACGTTGGCCGAAAGAAATGAGGTAGAATACTAGTGTGAGCACGTGATTTTTGCCTTATATGAGAATCATTCCTAAAATTTCAGAATAAGATAGTTTTGTGTTGTGTGTGATTTTTTGGATTTAGTGATGTTTTTTGTAATTGTTTGCATTTGTGCTGTGACGACCCAAAGGGTCATCACTTATTTTATTAATCATTTCGAGCTTCTGAGGCCTTGAAAACCTTATTCTATGTCGCCTCGATTTACGTGCACGATCCGAGCATGTAGCCGAAAATATTTTGTGATAGAAAATATGAATTCTATGAGAAATTTGGATAAAAATGATATTAATATTGATATGGTTGACTTCGGTCAACATTTTTGGTAAACGGATCCGGACTCGAGATTGGATGGTCCCGAAAGGTCCGTAGGAAAATATGGGACTTGGACATGCGTCCGGAGTCGAATTCTGAGGCCTAGAGCCCAAGTTATGAATTTTTCTGTGAAATTGTTTTTGATGTAATTGTTAAAAGAAAATGAATTAATTGACCTCGGTATCGGGCTCGTATTTTGGTTCCGACGCCTGGTACAAGTCTTAAATATTATATATGTGCTTTCTGCAAAGTTTGGTGACATTCGGATGTCGTTTGATATGTTTTGGACCTTGAGTTCCATGTTTGAAAGTTTTGAAAAACATGAACTTGAGGCTTGATTTGATTAAAACGATGTGATATTGGCGATGTGATCGCACGAACAAGTTCATAATGTGTTTTTGAAGTTGTGTACATGTTTGGTTGGGAGCCCGGGGGGCTCGGGTAAATATTTGATAGGCCGTAGGATCAATTTCTGAATTTTTGCACTGCTGGTTTTTCACCCAGCTGTTGGCTTCGCATTTGTGAAGAATTTCTCGCAAATGGGAAGAAGGCCGGTCAAGGCTGGGTTCGCAAATGCAAACCCGTTATCGCAAATGCAATGTCTGCCAGAAACCAGCCAAGTTCGCAAATGCGAACAAAGTGTCGTAAATGCGATACTGGCAGACCTAGGCCAGAGTTCGCAATTGCGAACTTAACCTCACAAATGCGACGGCCTCAAGAATGTTGCCTGGCTTCGCAAATGCGAAGCATTTGTCGCAATTGCGACAAAACCCAGAAGCCAGCTTTCGCAAATACGAACATTATTTCGCAAATGCGAAACCCCCAAAATTGCCTTGGCTTCGCAAATGCGAACAAAAGTTCGCAAATGCGAACTTCCCAACCTTAGCTTATTTTTCAAACTCCAGAAATTGGTCGGGGTTCGCAATTGCGAACCCATGTTCGCAAATGCGAACACAGAGACCTGTAAATCACGATTTCCAGCTTCATTTTTCACATTTCACAACCCAAAAACACCCATTTGCGATTCTTCACGAACTCCCTCTTCTTCAAAGCAATTGTAAGTCACTTTTTATTTAATTCTTTCAATTCCTAGCATCATTAAACATGTTTTTCAATAGAAATCAAAGGTTTTCATGGTAGAATTTCTTGCTTTTGGTAGAATATAGGGTTTTTCATAAATTGGGAAATTGGACCTCGAATTGAGGTCCGATTTTGAAACAAATCATATACTTGAACTCGTGGGGGGATGGGTAATCGGATTTTGGTCCGAACCCCGAGTTCCGACCATGTGGGCCCGGGGTCGAAATTCACTATTCCGGGGAGAATGTTGTAAAAGTTGTAATTGGCCTTATGAATTAGTTTGTTGAGTAGTATTGATGATATTAAATCAATTGTGTATAGATACGATTGGATTGGAGCCAAATTTGAAAGGAAAAGGCATTGCCACAGATTGAATTGTTCATAAATATTCGAGGTAAGTGTTTGTTCTATCCTAGCTTGAGGGAATAGGATTATGTGCTATGTGTTATGTGATCGAGTGCGATGTATGGGCTGTGGTGACGAGCATCCATACACTAGCGTCTAGTATGACCGTGAGTCGTTGATAATGCTTATTGTGAGACATAATTGCAGATGAATTGTTGAACCTTTGCCAGGTTGTAGAATTGTTATTGTTCTCACTTGTCGGGACTTGTTGTGAAGATGATTATTGATTGCCCTTGTTGGGACGGTTTATGAATTACTGTTTCATTCTTTGCCCTTAACTGTGATTGTTATTTGGGTGAGGAAGAGTGATAATGCACGAAGGGTGATGTCGTGCCTTGATTTATTATTTATGCACGAAGGTTAATGTCGTGCCATGTTTTATTGATTATGCACGAAGGTTAATGTCGTGCCATGTTTATTTGATTATGCACGAAGGATCATGCCGTGCCTTTGTTATTGAACCATGTACGAAGGATCATGCCGTACCATGGATGTGAGGATGAGAGTAAAAGCACGAAGGGTGATGCCGTGCACTTTATTTACTTATTTGGTGAGGATGAGAGTAAAAGCACGAAGGGTGATGCCGTGCAACTACTTGCCATTCCTTGACTTGATATTACTTGTTTTTCCATTATACTTTGTTTTTCCTTGTGGATTTATTAACTGTTGTTAATTGTTGAGTTCTTTTGAGATATTCCTTATTGTGTTATTACTTGGTTATTTCTTGTTATTTTGTGGTATACATATATATGGAACTGCACAGGTTTATGTGGGTGTCTGGTCCTAGGCTTGTCACTACTTCGCCGGGATAGGCCAGGCACTTACCGGCACATGGGGTCGGTTGTGCTGATACTGCACTTCTGTGCGTTTTTGCACAGGTCCAAGTTTCGATCAAGAGCAGCAACAATAAATCTTTTGCGTGGGAGTTGAACACTTTGAGACCGAGGTAGCTTGCAGGCGTCCGCAAACCCAGCGTCTCTCCCTTTACATATGTTATTAGTCGTAGTCTCTTTGTTCCGAGACAAACAGATTATGTTATATTTCTTTCAGACTTTTATGTGTAGAATTCAGTAGTAGTTCGTGAGTTGGTGACTCCACGTCTTGGGTAGAGGATTTCGGTACTATTTCGTTTTGAGACGGCTTATTACTATTTTTATAAAGTCTTCCGCACTTGTCTAATTAAGGTTATGATACTGATTGTTAAATTGAATATGAAATATTGTTAAAAACAGGATAGTGTGAATAAAGTGGCTTGCCTAGCTACCACGAGTAGGCGCCATCACGATCCCGATGTTGGGGAAAAATCCGGGTCGTGACAAGTTGGTATCAGAGCTCTAGGTTACATAGGTCTCACCACTCACGAACAAGCTTAGTAGAGTTTGAGAGGTAGGTACGAAGACGTCTGTACTTGTCCTCCAGAGTCTATTGAGTTAGGAAAGAGTCTCTCATTTGTTCTTTCTTGTCGTGCGACTTGTTCCTCAATTACTGATTGAATTTCTATTCTGTCCTTTCGCAGATGGTGAGGACACGCGCTTCTTCGTCCGCCGACCAGCAGCCCGAGCCCCAGGCAGCTCCTGTGAGGGGCAGGGGCCAAGGCCGTATCAGAGGCCGTGGTAGGGGTAGAGCTCAGCCCCAGGCAGCTACTCCAGAGGTGGAGCCTCATATTGAGATTGACGAGGAGGTTCCGGTTCCAGCAGCTCCAGTGGGCCCAGCTCAGGTCCCAGGAGAGGCTTTATTTACCCGGATCTCCGGGATGCCTTGGTCAGAATAGCGGGATTCATGGACAGCATTGCCAGAGCGGGTTTATTATCAGTTGCACCAGCCGCTTCTCAGGCTGGAGGAGGGGCCCAGACTCCTATTGCTCGTACTCCGGAGCCGGTAGCTCCTCAGCCTCAGGCACCAGTGGTTCAGCCAGCTGTGGCCACTTAGTCAGGTACCACAGCTCATGCAGGTGATGGAGCGGCCATGACTTCTGATTCGTTGTGGAGACTTGATCGGTTCTCCAAGCTATTCACCACTACATTCAGCGGTGCCACATCAGAGGATCCTCGGGATTTCTTATTCAGTTGCCATGAGATTCTCAAGACTATGGGGATCGTGGAGTCAAATGGAGTTGACTTCTGTACATTCAGGCTTTCAGGATCCGCCAAGACTTGGTGGAGGGATTATTGCTTGACTCGACCAGCAGGGTCCCCAGCTTTATCATGGGATCAGTTTGCAGAGCTATTTCTGGAGAAGTTTCTCCCTGCTACTCAGCGGGATGCACTTCGGAGGCAGTTTGAGCGCCTCCAGCTGGGCACTATGACGGTTACTCAGTATGAGACGAGATTTGTTGATTTGGCACGTCATGCAGTTGTGATACTTCCCACAGAGCGGGAGAGGGTCCGCAGGTTCATAGATGGGCTTAATCGGCCAATTAGACTTCAGATGGCTATGGGAGTGGGGAGTGATATTTCATTTCAGGAGGCAGCTAATGCAGCACGTAGAGTTAAGATGACTCTTGCTCGAGGATGTGGTTATTCTTCAGACAAGAGGCCTCGTTATTCAGGCAGGTTTAGTGGTACTTCTTCTGGTGGTAGAGAATCTTTTGACAGAGTCCAGTCTTCCGGGCCTTTCCATTCCGCCCTTCGGGCTTCACAGGGTGGACCAGGTGATCGTGGGTTTCGTGGGCAGTATTCAGATCAGTCTCCTATTAATGCTCAGCCTCTTCAGAGTGTTCGTGGAGGCCATTTAGGTCATCAAGGCCATCAGCCCCATCAGCCTAGGAGTTGCTACGGTTGTGGTGACCCATGTCATTTTGTCAGGTTCTGCCCTCGAGCGACGTGCAACACTCAGCAGCGGGGCCCTCGTCCCATGATTCAGGCCCCAGCTGACCCTCAGCCTGCCCAGCCAGCCAGAGGTGGGAGTAGATATTATAGAGGTGGAGGTCGAGACTGTAGAGGTGGAGACCGTCCAGCCAGAGGTAGAGGTCAGCCAGTTGATGGCCGTCCTAGAGACGTAGCTCAGAGGGGAGGTGCAGATCCCCGATTCTATGCTTTACCAGCCAGGCCAGAGGCAGAGGCATCAGATGCCGTGATTACAGGTACCATTCTTGTGTGTGGCAGAGGTGCTTCAGTATTATTTGACCCTGGATCTACATATTCATATGTGTCTTCCTACTTTGCACCGTATTTGGTCGTGCCCAGCTATGCTCTGGATATTCCAGTTTATGTGTCTACACCGGTGGGTGACTCCATTGTAGTCGACCGGGTGCATCGTTCGTGCGTAGTTATATTTGGGGGTCTTGAGACCCGTGTTGATCTGTTGCTTTTGGATATGGTGGATTTTGATGTCATATTGAGGATGGACTGGTTGTCCCCATACCATGCTATTCTAGATTGTCATGCTAAGACTGTGACCTTGGCCTTGCCAGAATCACCCCGACTAGAGTGGAAAGGTACCTCAAGCCACTCAGTTCGCACTGTTATTTCCTATGTTAAGGCTCGACGCATGGTCGAGAAGGGGTGTCTAGCTTATCCGGCTTATGTTCGTGATTCCAGCGCAGAAGTTCCTTCTATTGAATCAGTCCCTATTGTACGGGAGTTTCCTGAGGTTTTTCTTTCAGACCTGCCGGGCATGCCACCCGACAGGGATATAGATTTCTGTATTGATCTAGCACCGGGCACTCAGCCCATCTCTATTCCACCCTATCGTATGGCCCCGCCGGAGTTAAAAGAGTTAAAAGAGTTAAAAGATCAGTTACAAGACCTTCTTGAGAAGGGCTTTATTAGGCCCAGTGTTTCCCCCTGGGGAGCACCTGTGTTGTTTGTGAAGAAGAAAGATGGTTCGATGCGGATGTGTATTGATTACCGCGGCAATTAAACAAAGTGACAATAAAGAATAAGTATCCACTGCCGAGGATTGATGATTTATTTGACCAGCTCCAGGGAGCGAGGGTATTCTCAAAGATAGACTTGAGGTCAGGCTACCATCAGCTGAAGATCAGGGCGGCTGACATTCCTAAGACAACCTTTCGCACTAGATATGGGCATTATGAGTTCTTGGTCATGTCCTTCGGATTGACCAATGCCCCGGCAGCATTCATGGAGTTGATGAATCGGGTATTTAGGCCTTACTTAGATCTATTCGTGATAGTCTTTATAGATGACATCCTGGTATACTCCCGCAGCCAGGAAGAGCATGAGCAACATCTCAGAGTGGTTCTGCAGACTCTGAAGGATAATCATCTATATGCCAAATTTTTTAAAAAGTGAGTTCTGGTTGAGTTCGGTAGCATTTCTGGGTCACATTGTATCAGTGAAAGGTATTCAGGTGGAACCAAAGAAGATCGAGGTAGTCCAGAATTGGCCTCGACCTGCTTCAGTGACTGAGATGCGAAGTTTCTTGGGATTGGCAGGTTACTACCGTCGATTTGTAGAGGGGTTTTCTTCTATTGCAGCCCCGATGACTAGGTTGACCCAGAAGGGTGTCCAGTTCCAGTGGTTAGAGGAGTGTGAGGCGAGCTTTCAGAAGCTCAAGACAGCCTTGACCACGACACCAGTGTTGATACTACCTACGTGTGCAGGACCTTATACAGTGTATTGTGACGCATCTCGTACAGGGCTTGGAGCGGTATTGATGCATGATGGTAAGGTTATCGCTTATGATTCGAGGCAGTTAAAAATACATGAGAAGAATTATCCAGTTCATGATCTTGAGTTAGCAGCAGTGGTTCATGCATTAAAGATTTGGAGGCATTATCTATATGGTGTGACATGTGAGGTGTACACTGATCACAAAAGCCTACAGTACTTGTTCAAGCAAAAGGAGCTAAATCTACGACAGTGGAGATGGTTAGAGTTGCTAAAAGACTATGATGTTACTATCTTATATCACCCAGGTAAGACCAATGTGGTGGCCGATGCATTGAGTAGAAAGTATGCCAGCATGGGTAGTCTTGCATACATTCCGGTCAGTCAGAGACCATTAGCTCTAGATGTCCAGGCCTTAGCCAACCGGTTCGTGAGATTAGACATTTCTGAGCCTAGCAGAGTGTTAGCCTACACGGTCGCTCGTTCTTCTCTAGTAGAGCGCATCTGTGAGAGGCAATTTGATGATCCTCATTTGCGTGATTTGAGAGGTACAGTACAGCGGGGAGGTGCCACAAAGGTAAATCTAGATGATGATGGGGTATTGAGATTGCGGGGTCGAGTTTGTGTGCCCAATGTCGAAGGGATTCGAGAGTTGATCTTAGCGGAGGCCTACAGTTCGCGGTATTCTATTCACCCGGGCGCAGCGAAGATGTACCAGGACTTACGGCAGCACTATTGGTGGCGCAGAATGAAGAAAGATATCGTTGCATATGTCACTCGGTGTCTAAATTGTCAGCAGGTGAAATATGAGCACCAGAGACCTGGTGGTGTACTCCAGAGGATTGAAATTCCCGAGTGGAAATGGGAGCGGATCACTATGGACTTCGTTATTGGACTTCCTTTGACTCGGAGGAAATTTGATGCTATTTGGGTCATTGTTGATAGGCTGACCAAGTCAGCACACTTTATTCCAGTATCTGTCTCCTACTCGTCGGAGAGGTTAGCGGAAGTTTACATTAGGGAGATTGTTCGTCTTCATGGGGTGCCAGTATCTATTATCTCTGATCGGGGTACGCAGTTTACCTCGCGGTTCTGGAGAGCGGTCTAGCAGGAGTTAGGCACCCAGGTTCAGTTGAGTACAACATTTCATCCTCAGACGGATGGCCAGTCCGAGAGGACTATTCAGATTCTTGAGGACATGCTTCGAGCCTATGTCATTGATTTTGGAGGCTCGTGAGACCAATTTCTTCCATTAGCAGAGTTTGCCTACAACAACAGCTTCCAGTCTAGTATTCAGATGGCCCCGTATGAGGCATTGTATAGTAGGCGATGTCGGTCTCCAGTTGGATGGTTTGAGCCGGGAGAGGCTCGGTTGTTGGGTACAGACTTAGTTCAGGAGGCCTTGGATAAGGTCAAGACTATCCAGGAGAGATTGCGCTCAACTCAGTCCAGACAGAAGACTTATGAGGATCGCAAGGTTCGAGATGTAGATTTCATGGTTGGTGAACGAGTATTGCTCCGGGTGTCGCCTATGAAGGGCGTGATGAGGTTTGGGAAGAAGGGCAAGCTCGGCCCTAGGTATATTGGTCCATTTGAGATTCTAGACAGAGTGGGAGGGGTGGCTTAGAGACTAGCTTTGCCGCCTAGCTTATCAGCCGTGCATCCAGTTTTTCATGTATCTATGCTTCTGAGATACCACGGCGATCCCATACATGTGTTAGACTTCAGTACTGTCCAATTGGACAATGATCTATCTTACGAGGAGGAGCCGATGGCCATTCTAGACCGGCAGGTTCGACAGTTGAGGTCGAAGAGTTATCCTTCTGTGCGTGTACGGTGGAGAGGTCAGCCTCCTGAGGCATCGACCTGGGAGTCCGAGTCTGATATGCGGAGCCGCTACCCACACTTGTTTCCTGACTCGGGTACTTCTTCTTTTGTCCGTTCGAGGACGAACGGTTGTTTTAGAGGTGGAGATTGTGACGACCCAAAGGGTCATCACTTATTTAATTAATCATTTCGAGCTTTCGAGGCCTTGAAAACCTCATTCTATGTTGCCTCGATTTACGTGCACGATCCGAGCATGTAGCCGGAAAGATTTTGTGATAGAAAATATGAATTCTATGAGAAATTTGGATAAAAATGATATTAATATTGATATGGTTGACTTCGGTCAACATTTTTGGTAAACGGATCCGGACCGAGATTGGATGGTCCCGGAAGGTCCGTAGGAAAATATGGGACTTGGACATGCGTCCGGAGTCGAATTCCGAGGCCTAGAGCCCAAGTTATGAATTTTTATGTGAAATTGTTTTTGATGTAATTGTTAAAGGAAAATGAATTAATTGACCTTGGTATCGGGCTCGTATTTTGGTTCCGACGCTCGGTACAAGTCTTAAATATTATATATGTGCTTTCTGCAAAGTTTGGTGACATTCGGATGTCGTTTGATATGTTTTGGACCTTGAGTTCCAAGTTTGAAAGTTTTGAAAACCAAAAGTATGAAAAACATGAACTTGAGGCTTGATTTGATGAAAACGATGTGATATTGGCGATGTGATCGCACGAACAAGTTCGTAATGTGTTTTTGAAGTTGTGTACATGTTTGGTTGGGAGCCCGGGGGGCTCGGGTAAAGATTTGATAGGCCGTAGGATCAATTTCTGAATTTTTGCACTGCTGGTTTTTCACCCAGTTGTTGGCTTCGCATTTGCGAAGAATTTCTCGCAAATGCGAAGAAGACAAGTCAAGGCTGGGTTCGCAAATGCGAACCCTTTATCGCAAATGTGATGTCTGCCAGAAACAAGCCAAGTTCGCAAATGCGAACAAAGGGTCGCAAATGCGAAGGGTGCCCAGGACCGTTTGGGTTCGCAAATGCGAACCAAACCTCGCAAATGCGAGGCCTTCAGTGTAAAGGCATGCTTCGCAAATTCGAAGGCCCCTCCGCCCAGCCTTGTTCGCAAATGCGAACAAAGTTCGCAAATGCGAAGACCCCAAAATTGCCTTGGCTTCGCAAATGCGAACAAAAGTTCGCAAATGCGAACTTCCCAGCCTTAGCTTATTTTTCAAACCCCCAGAAATTGGTCGGTGTTCGCAATTGGGAACCCATGTTCGCAAATGCGAACACAGAGACCTGTAAATCACGATTTCCAGCTTCATTCTTCACATTTCACAACCCAAAAACACCCATTTGCGATTCTTCACGAACTCCTTCTTCTTCAAAGTAATTGTAAGTCACTTTTTACTTAATTCTTTCATCATTAAACATGTTTTTCAATAGAAATCAAAGGTTTTCATGGTAGAATTTCTTGCTTTTGGTAGAATATAGGGTTTTTCATAAATTGGGAAATTGGACCTCGAATTGAGGTCCGATTTTGAAACAAATCATATACTTGAACTCGTGGGGGGATGGGTAATCGGATTTTGGTCCGAACCCCGAGTTCCGACCATGTGGGCCCGGGGTCGAAATTCACTATTCCGGGGAGAATGTTGTAAAAGTTGTAATTGGCCTTATGAATTAGTTTGTTGAGTAGTATTGATGATATTAAATCAATTGTGTATAGATACGATTGGATTGGAGCCAAATTTGAAAGGAAAAGGCATTGCCACGGATTGAATTGTTCATAAACATTCGAGGTAAGTGTTTGTTCTATCTTAGCTTGAGGGAATAGGATTATGTGCTATGTGTTATGTGATCGAGTGCGGTGTATGGGCTGTTGTGACGAGCATCCATACACTGGCGTCTAGTATGACCGTGAGTCGTTGTTAATACTTATTGTGAGACATATTTGAAGATAAATTGATGAACCCTTGCCGGGTTGTAGACTTGTTATTGTTCTCCCTTGTCGGGACTTGTTGTGAAGATGATTATTGATTGCCCTTGCTGGGACGGTTTATGATTTATTGTTTCATTCTTTGCCCTTAACTTGTGATTGTTATTTGGGTGAGGAAGAGTGATAATGCACGAAGGGTGATGTCGTGCCTTGATTTATTATTTATGCACGAAGGTTAATGTCGTGCCATGTTTTATTGATTATGCACGAAGGTTAATGTCGTGCCATGTTTATTTGATTATGCACGAAGGATCATGCCGTGCCTTGTTATTGAACCATGTACGAAGGATCATGCCGTACCATGGATGTGAGGATGAGAGTAAAAGCACGAAGGGTGATGTCGTGCACTTTATTTACTTATTTGGTGAGGATGAGAGTAAAAGCACGAAGGGTGATGCCGTGCAACTACTTGCCATTCCTTGACTTGATATTACTTGTTTTTCCATTATACTTTGTTTTTCCTTGTGGATTTATTAATTGTTGTTAATTGTTGAGTTCTTTTGAGATATTCCTTATTGTGTTATTACTTGGTTATTTCTTGTTATTTTGTGGTATACATATATATGGAACTGCACAGGTTTATGTGGGTGTCTGGTCCTAGGCTTGTCACTACTTCGCCGGGATAGGCCAGGCACTTACCAGCACATGGGGTCGGTTGTGCTGATACTGCACTTCTGTGCATTTTTGCACAGGTCCAGGTTTCGATCAGGAGCATCAGCAGTAGATCTTTTGCGTGGGAGTTGAGCGTATTGAGACCGAGGTAGCTTGCAGGCATCCGCAGGCCCGGTGTCTCTTCTTTTACTTATGTCACTAGCTGTAGCTCTTTGTTCCGAGACAAACAAATTATGTTATATTTCTTTCAGACCTTTTATGTGTAGTATTCATGTAGTAGTTTGTGAGTTGGTGACTCCACGTCTTGGATAGAGGATTTCGGTACTATTTCATTTTGAGACTGCTTATTACTATTTTTATAAAGTCTTCCGCACTTGTCTAATTAAGGTTATGATACTGATTGTTAAATTGAATATGAAATATTGTTAAAAACATGATAGTATGAATAAAGTGGCTTGCCTAGCTACCACGAGTAGGCGCCATCACGATCCCGATGTTGGGGAAAAATCTGGGTCGTGACATGTGCGCGCGTGTTTGTTGGTTAAATTAATAAGAAAAATATATACTAAATATGTTGCAATTGTATTTACAATTCAATTAGACAATTTTTTATTTTTATTTTTTATTTTTTATTTTATTTTTGGAATCAATCAATAATTAATTGTTTCACAAAAGAATGAAAATCATAAAAGTAATGTATTTTGTTATTTTTCAATATTTAATGTCAAATCATTTAATCATTTTTATTTTTAGTATTTAATTACTTGGGATAATTATTATCTAGAGTAAATTAGTAATTTTTGATTGGTTTATTTATTTTTATAATTTAATTTAGGATTTTTAGTTTTATGTTTTGGTAAAAAGGGAAAAGAAATAAGAAAGAAATTGAAAGGGAAGAGAGGAAAATCGGATTTGTGCCAAAATTCCAGGCCCAAGCGAAACCCACCCCCAAATTGAGTCAACCCGAACCCAAAACCAACTCGACCCGGTACACTCCATTGTTACCCAAAACGGCGCCGTTTCGCATCCATTTGATCACAGCCGTTGGAATTTTATCATCCAACGGCTCACATTATTAATCCCATTTTAATATCCCAAAGACCCCCCCTAAACCCTAAAACCCGTTCCCATTCCCAAATGACCCCTTTCCCCTTCGTCTCTCTCACCCAAAAAAATCCACTCCCCAAACCCTAGTAGCCGCCGGCCTGGTCCACCACCCAAATTCCGGCGGCAACGCCACGACCGGCCCCCAAGTTCACACCCCTTGACCATGAACCCACCCTCTTCCCAAATCTACATTTATTTTTCATCGAATCACAGCCTTTTGCCTCGAATCGTAGATCGAAGATGCCAGATAGTTCATTGAAATTAACCTCAAATCGACGTTACACGACCAATGTGGTTTCCTACATACCGTTTTCATGCAGGAGTTTTCTCAAATCGGACCAAAGCTCATCGAATGATCAAATCCCTGATTCAAGCTTAGCCAGTGAGTTATTTTTTTCTCTTTTTCTTGAATGTTGTTCGTTCTATTGTATTCTCTCTTGTACTCTTTGGTCGCGTGCAAATTAAAATTCAACCAGTCCTCTACCTCGTGGTTCTGATTATTTGGCCACTTCCTTTATTTTTCAAGAGCCAACGTTTGGTTTTTTCTGTTGATTAATGTATGATGCAAGCTACGTAAGCGATTATTTAAGTTTCATCGATTAAGGTCCGTTCGACCTCAAAAATCCAAGTTCGAGTTGGTCCCAAGTTCGTGTAGTTTGCTGTTTGTTCTATTTTATTTTTTTATTACTACTGTTATTTTGTTTATAGTTTAGTTCTAATTTTGTTTTGTTCATTGATTTTCTTCTTCCCCATCATACCTATTATTTGGTCTAGTTTGTTTTTATTTGTTGATTGTATGTTATAAACTATGTAATCAATTCGAATAGCCTCGTCGATTAGTTAGTTTCCTTATAGCTCCCTGTTTTGTTCAAAGCCAGCCGAATGACATGTTTGTTTGCTTCATTCTACTTGTTTGCTTATGCTTTGTATTTATGGAATTTCAATTCAACCAAGTAGGTCTCTTGAGCAAACTATGATTACTCCAAACTATTTCAAGTAGTATAATTTAGTGTGTTTGTTTATCCCCTTTGTATGTTGGTTAATTGATAGGAATTGTAATTTGGTTATAATTGAAGTGGATAAAATAGTGAATTAAGGGGGTAATTAGCAATAACCGATAGCTGCTAATCTACAGCATTAGGGGTTTTTCTAGGGGGCTGCTAATTTGGGTAGAGGGTACACTATCTATATTAATTAAAGTGAGTGGAAATTAGGTGTCTATTTAATATTGAAAAAAGGACTATGCTGGCAGTAATTGTGTGCCTATAAAAGGCTGCAAAAATAGATTTGGACGGACAGAAAAAAAAATAGACACACACTAAAAAAAAACTCTGCAAAAGCTTGGAAACATTGAGGGTGAAAGGAAACATATAGAGATAAAGTATACATTTTGCTATACACAAAACAGAGGTTGAGGGAGTTTGTAAAAGGAAACATAGGCTGAGTTTTTACATTTAGATTCAATCTTTGAGAGTTTGAAAATAGAAATCAAATTTTCCTCTTTTATCACTTCTGTTTCTTCTGTTCTGCTTCGCGATTGATGTTTGTGTTTCTGGGATTTCACTAGAGTTTCAAGTAAATTTTCTAAGTGCGTTATTCCTGGTCTACATTAGTTGTTTGTTGCTGTGTTATTGCTTGGTCTTTCTGAAACTACAACTGGATTCTGGGTTCATTGTTGTTAGTTGTTGTTGTGTGTTGCTGCTCGTTTACTGTCAAGTTGTCACTGATCCTTTCTCTACAATTGGGTATTGAAATTCCAGTTCCAAAGATCTATTTTGTGCTATTATTTGGCCTTGTTTTAAGAGTGTTGCACTGATTTGCTGACCTTTTCCTTCTTCTTCTTTGAATCATCACTTTCCAGGTATCTCTATTGAACCTTACACTACAAATTTGATAGAATATGCTTGTGTGGAAGAGATATGCGTGCGTTGAAATCCATGGATTCAATCATTTTTAGCTGTTATTTTTTGTGTTCTGTCAAGTTATTTAGATTTTTATTTTATTGTTATTCTATAGTTTATTATTATATTCTATCTGTTATCAGCAAAAAAATAGACCTGAAATTGGTACACATCATGTAATGTGCGAATTTGTTAATGATTTAGCCTTTATTTTAGGTTTTCATTCGGTATTAAATGCTCATTAGGTTGTTGTTCTTGTATTTGACATGTTGAGATTTGTATTTACTGGTAAAATGATGCTATCTCCTCAACATCATTTGAAGTATATTCCTCCACGTTTAGCACCCTGCGTGTTAAATGTTTGTTATTTCTCTAAAGTCTGTTTTCTATACTGTCCTTATAAGCCAACAATTTTCTTGTTAATTCGAGGTTAATTTCAAGCTAACCTAATCGGTTCATCTTAGCTCATTCTCTGTTGTTAAATGTTCGGGGTTGAAGGAACAGACTATCATTATATATGAAGTAGCTTCCCTTACTTTGCCTTGTTACACCTGAACGATGATTACACCTAATAGTATCCCAAATAGCTTCAAATTCCGATTGTCCTTTCATTTACGTGTGAACAAGCTCAAAGACTACACTTAGATATTATTACAACTTCATCAATATCAAGATACTTGTTCAAGAAGTGTCTTTACATGTTTGCTGGTTTGCACATTTATTGAATGCATAAATATGTTTCTTTTGCACTAACTGGATTATATTTCTTTGGTTATATCATAGGTCTTATGTAGAGTTAGTTTATGGCCCTCAAAACTAAGTTTAGAAATCTTAATAAAATGATTCGAGGCATGTCATCCAGCAAATTTCCATGGCCTCACAAAGTTAAAGCGCCATGACATAAAATTGGGTTTCGAATTAGGTAGCGGGTTTAAGCTAAAAGGGTCTTCCCTTTTGTTTTAATTCGGACTAGAATTCGAGGTCCGAATTTATAATTGCAAGTTAATTGGCCTTTTAGAGATTAATAATAAATAGAAAAATTGTAGTTATTTTAGGTTGGTCCTTAATAAAAATGAGATGAGCCTCGCTGCATCAAATACATAATTACGGGCCCTCAAATAATGGTTATAAGAATCTTAGTTTTGGAAGGACCGTTTTAGCAAATTCCACGTTCTTTCCCAAAGTTAACACAGGCGTAGATACTTTAGGCGCGATTTTTAATATACATTCTCCAGTGCGGGTGCACATTTATGTGACCCAAATCCAAATCTCAACGAAGTCGAAATGTGTCAATAATCACGGGTACATTGATTGTGACGTGGTTCGAGATGCATTTTCACGACGTTACAATTCTTTGTTGAAATAATAATAATAATAATAATAATATTAAAAGCGGTCAAAGGTTAAAATTTGCATATAAGTTAAAGCATGTTTAGAAATCAGATAATAAGCCAAATATGACAGTTGAGCGACCGTGCTAGAACCACGGAACTCGAGAATGCCTAACACCTTCTCCCGGATTAACAGAATTCCTTATCCGGATTTCTGGTACGCAGAGTGTTAAACAGAATAATTCTTTTCCTCGATTCGGGATTCAACCGTTGACTTGGGACACCATAAATCTCCCAAGTGGCGACTCTGAATTAAATAAATAAATCCCGTTTCGATTGTCCTTTAATCGGAAAAACTCCACTCGCTCCCTCGCGGGTTAACGGAAAAAGGAGTTGCGACAGCTCTGGCGACTCTGCTGGGGATTTGTAGCCCAGAACCATGAGTTCAGGGTTAGAAATTTGAGCTTATGATAAATTGTTGTATTTTGGCTTTATTATCTAATATTTTCATATTATCTATGCTTAATGTGCAAAATAATGATTTTTATCGCTTTGATATTATTTGAACTGTATATATAAACTGTGCCAAAACCTTTCTCTTCTCACCTCCGGGGATGTGCTTACTGGTTGAGACTCCCTATTCTGTTAGTGTTAATACCCTTAAATAAAAAGAGGTCGGACGGGTTACTAAGCCGGACGATCCCGCGGGTCCCGGTACGTTGCCTCCTCCCCGACTCGAGTTGTCCGCTCGGGTACACAGTCTAGAACATATACCTAGATTTTAAACCTAGAATAACTTGACTTCATGCCGGATCCCTAGTAGGAACGCTTATTTGCATCATGTTGCATCTGACTTAGAAGACTCAACACACGGGTTGGGTCCGTCTAGGATAGGCAACCTGAAATGAAAAGACCATCCTACTGCATCCTATTTGTTTATGCATTTATTTGCTTCAGACTTGCATGCTGACCGGGTTTTTAATATTGAGAAAAAGAAAAAAAAAGAAAATTTGTTACTTTCAAAATAGTTTGTTTTTAATTAAAAAGAAAAAAAAATTGTTTTTTTTTGTGATTTATTCTTAAAATAAAAAAATAGGGTTTAGTTTTTCAATAAAATAAAAATATTTTGTTCCATTTACAAATGTAGCTGGTTTAACCGAACTACGCGGGTTTGATTCTCACCGGATGAGAGATACGTAGGCAACCCTCATCGGGTCCAACTTCTTATAAAAATATATATATATATAGCCAAAAAATGTCGATTTTTATTTTTCATCGTGAATAATTCGGTAATGCCGTTTTCAAAAATAGTCGAATGTTTCCGAAAGGAACGCCGGAAGGTTGACTTTGCATAAACGGCCACTTTTGGTAAACTTGTTAGGTCAGTTAACCTTTATAGTCTTCAAATCTTCGTCTTTGACGTGCTGAATGGTCGTAGTGAAAAAACCAATTTTTGCCTTTCTTCAATTAAGAAAAAGAAAATAATTTTTTTTAGTCAAATAAAGGTTTTCTTTCATCTAAATCACCTTAATAAATGTGCAGAATGAGCACGAGTCAAAATTCATCCGGAACTATTATAAACAGGTTCCCTTTGGAATTGAACATATGGTGGAACGATTTGGGCCAGTCAGGTCAAGACATAGTCAAGATGCACTTAAGGGATTTAGTTGGATTATTAAACATTCACCCAAGAGGGGATGTCATACGGGCATTGATCTCATTCTAGGATCCAGCGCACAACGTATTTCACTTTTCAGACTTTGAACTAACGCCAACACTGGAAGAATTGGCAGGATACGTTGGGGTCCAAAAATTCCTATGAAGGACCAGTATCTTATTGTGCCACGGGTCGTGACTATACACAGGTTTTTAAATACAGTAAAGATTCGCGGGGCTGTACATAACCCAGATCTGTCAAAGGGATTCTGTACTTTGGCATTCCTATATGATAAATATGGTCATTTTGGAGGATTTAACAATCCCGAAATCGAAATTTGCAGTAGGGAGAACCAGTCGAAATGGGAAGAGCATAGGTGTATTGCTTTCATGATAACCTTTTTAGGTTTGCTGATATTCCCTATGAAAGATGGGAAAATTAGTGTACAAGTTGCTGGGGTCGTCAGTACTCTACTCAAGCAAGATAACATCACTCTAGTACCAATGAGCATAGCAGATATCTTCCACGCCCTTGCTATTTGCAAAGCTGGAGGGGACTTCTTTGAGGGTTGTAATGTGTTACACCAAATGTGGATGATTGAGCACTTATGTCATCGTCCTTCATTCATGGGCTATGGGTCATTAGGGAAGACTTGTATAGAAGGATTTCCTACAAGGGTCGATAGGTTCAATTTTCCAGAAGGGGCCACGGAATGGGTGACTTTCCTGCGTTCAGTTACCAGTAAGTAGAATAGAATGGACATTTGGGTGGCTACCCGTAAATGAAATCATATACATGTCAGCCGCCGAATCACACCTACTGTTGATGGGCCTTAATAGTATTCAGCCATACGCACCATACAGAGTATTGAGACAGTTAATGAGGTATCAAATAGTCCCAAAAGAAGAGGATCTCAGTGGTCAGGTTATCGAAATTTGACCCAGTGGGCAGTTCCCTGAAGCAGTAGTCCGAAAAAACTGGAGTGAATGTCAAACTCTAAAGATAGATACATGTGTGCGGAATCGGGCGGAAGGTGAAGTGGCGCCAGAATACATCGCCTGGTATAGGAGTGAACTTAAGCACAAGAGGCCAATTAAGAAATCCCATGTTTAAAATTTTACAGAATCATCACGGGAACAAGGGAATTGGTTGGCAAGAGAAGAAGGTTATCGGGCAGAAATTGGCAGGCTGAAAAAGTTTCAGATTTGAAATATAAAAATGTCTTGCAATCTGATGCTGATAAAGGGAAAAGGAATGAGCTAGCCTAAGAAAATGATATGCTAAAAGCACAAGTCCAACAATTAATAGAAGATGCTGAAAACCAGCCAAGAAGTCAATCGGTTAAAAGATTGATAGAAAGGTTGTAAGATCAAGTCTTTGATTTCCAAAGGGATTTGGAAATTTCTGAAGCAAAAATAGCAAGGATCAGATCCAGATGAACGAGGAGCACCGAGGCAAGAGCAAATCGGCTGCGAGAGATAAAAAGGGACTATGAAGGGAGCATCTATGCACTAAGAGAAACAATATCCACCTGGAAGAACGTCATTCCCGACAAACAAGAAACTTCCAGGCCGATAGGAAATATTGTAATAACATGATGGCCCAAATGGAGAAGCGGATGCAGATGCTTCAAAATCAACTCTTCCACAACGCTCAGGAGCTAGGAATGAAAAATAAACAAATTGAGCGAATGCTTATCAAAAGAGATAGGGTCAGAAGAAGAATTGAAGAGATTGGGCGTTACGTCATGATGAGGTGCCTGGCATGTGAGCAAATGCCTCGACCTAACCTCTTCGCTTTAGTCATGACTTATGTCCATCAAATCATGGATGAGTTGAGAAGATTACAAAAGGAACTTGCGCCAAAGCCCACGAAAAGGTCGAATGATGCCTCGCGGGCGCCAAAACTCAAAGCCCTAATGTACCCTTACTCCCAATCTTTTGTTTGTCAAAGTCTGTCAGCTTCATTTTTAATTTATGTTGTTAGTATGGTTGGTTTGTAGTCACAATTTTTTCACTAAATAAAAATGTTCCTAAAATTTTGTATTTATTTTGTTTTACACGAACTACGCTAGGGTCTGATTCATGCAGGGACATGATACGTAGGCAATCTACATAAGATTCGACCACTGTTTATATTAAAAAAGGGGAAAATAAAAAAAAGAAGTGAGAGAAATGGCGTAGAAACCCTTGAAAATGATAAGTCGAGATGACGCTGCGGTCTGAGCAAAAGCATAATAGAAATGGTTCATTGCATAAGGACATTGCATCCCCAATATGCTTTTACCATATCTGTTAAAATTTTAACACAAACAAGTTTGTTGTATTTTAATATACAGTTAGTGTTAAAGTGTACTGGCATCACACAGATATTAGACAAGATCGAAGGGACCTATACCTAAAAGTATGACTGGGTCAAATCACTGCTATGAGTCAGAAAAGGCAATGAGCCAAATGCTCAAAGAAGCTTTAGAAAAAATGGAGCAAATGTAGTTGAAAATGAGCGAAATGCAGACGGCGTTGGCCTAAGCACAAAAGGGTCCTGAAGCACCCACTACTCCTACCTTCCCACCAGGTTTTACCCCATAATACCTTTCTCCCAGTCCCTCAACAAGATTCCCAGACCATCATTACCACCAGGGAAAGGATGCTTATGACCACCCAGCTCCACCACCAAATCAAAACCCTACTCCACAAAAGGTCCCTGTCTTTGTGGCACCTCCCCCAGCTCCATTGCACAAATCATCAAGTGAGCCGTTATTTCAGGTTCATGACACTCTATATTACCCCCCTGAACCCACGTTCAGGGAACCCGAACCACCCACATATACTCCTCCCTTTGAAGTCCCAATGGAAAAGCCGACCAAGAGCTCAGAACATGATGAGATGATACGGAAAGTCAAGAGCCTGGAGCAGTCCTTCAGGAACATGCATGGAATGGGGAATCAAGTTGGTGTGGCTTATAAAGACTTATGCCCTTTCCCCGACGTACAATTGCCAACTGGATTCAAAATGCCCAAATTTGATCTGTACGAAGGGCACAGTGATCCCATGTCTTATCTGCGAGGATTTTGCAGCAAGATGAGCAGAGCGGGCGAAAAAGATGAGCTAATGATAGCTTATTTTGGACAGAGTTTGAGTGGGTGTGCCTTAGAATGGTACACAAGGCAGGATCCAAGTAGATGGTATACTTAGGATGATTTGGCGCAAGCTTTCGCCGGGCACTTTCAATATAATCTGGAGATAGTTCCTGACCGTCTCACACTATTGAAGCTGGAGAAGAAACCAGGGGAGAGCTTCCGGGAATTTGTATTTCGTAGGAGAGAACAGACGGCTAGAGTTGATCCTCCTATGAGAGAGGGGGAGATGGTAGATTACATTCTACAAACTCTCGAGCCAACCTACTTCGGTCATTTGGTAACATCAGTGGGGAAATCCTTCAATGAAGTGGTCAAAATGGGAGGCATGATAGAAGAAGGTCTCAAGACCAACAAAATATTGAGTTATTCAGCGATCAAGGCGACAACACAAGCTATTCAGAGCGGCACAAGAGGTGCGCTCGGAAAGAAGAAAAAAAAGGATGTCACAACGATAGAGGCTGGCAAATGGTCCCGATCCAGAGGTCCTTCCCCCCATTACCAATTCAGACCCTCTCGCCCAAATTACCCCCACATTTTGAATTATCCTCCATAATCCTATTACCCACCTCAAGAACAACATTTTTCTTTCCATCAAGCACAAGCATATACCCAACCTCCAGTGCGCCCACAATGGTGCGTGCCAACTCCATAGAATACCTACCCAGCTCCCCCTAACAATTACCTACCACCAAAGGCCTACAGAAATCCCACAAGGCCATGTTTTCGGGGGAATCCGACTTTCAGGAACGAAAGGGCTCAGAGGCAGAGAACATTCACAGAATTAGGATAAACTTATACTGCTTTATTTCACAAATTGAAGCAGATAGGTTTATGGAGTCCTATTGAGCCCAGATTACCAAATCCCTTACCTCAGAATTTAGACCACTCAGTGAAATGTAAATATTGTTTGGGGGCTCCCGGACATACTACTGAGAGATGTTGGAAACTAAAGCATGCAATCCAAGATCTTATCGATGCTAATAAGATTGAGGTTCAGGCACCCGAGGTACCCAACATGAACCAAAACCCACTACCAACCCACCATGAAACCCGTATGATCGAGATTGTGCAAGGAGAGGGAGAACCCAAGAAGCCATCACAGACAGTGATGATGATCAGGGACAATACAAAAGAGAAATCGACCAGTGTGGACGTGGAGGTACCAACTAAGAGGGAGGATGTCAAACCAATAGTAATATTGGGAAAAGCCCATCTGCCACTATAGAGAAACCAAAAACAACAAAGTTGGTAGTGTCTGGAGCATAGTCTGCGCCAGTAGTGATTGTGAAAGGAGTTTGTAGGGAACCGGTCATCATAAAGTCGGTAGCCCAGTTGCCAGTAACTGATAGCAAGGCCGTGCCTTGGAAGTATGAAAAGGCAATGATGATGTACAAAGGGAAGTCAGTGAAGGAAGTTAGTTGTGAGGCCCAGGGTTTGACTCGATTGGGACGGTGGTTTGCTCCCGTAGAGTTGAGGAGATCTATTCCCGCAGTGGTGAAGAAGCCAGTAACAGAAGAGGATGCTGAGGAGTTGTTGAAGAAGATGAAAGCCCAGGACTACTCTATTGTGGAGCAGTTGAGGAAAACCCCAGCCCAAATTTCATTACTATCCTCGTTAATCCATTCTAGTAATCATTGCCAGGCCTTGACGAAAATCCTGAATGAAGCCCATGAAAAACTCTCTGTAAATTACTTAGAGAAGATAGTGCATAAAATATTCGAAGTCAACCGATTGACATTCTCTAATGATGAATTGCCAAAAGAGGGTACAGAACATAACAAAGCCTTATACTTGATTGTGAAGTGTGAAGACTCGATGGTCACCCGGTGGATAATGGTTCAAGTGCCAACATCTGTAGTTTGGCTACTCTGAACAAACTGAAGATTGATCATGATAGAGTCCGTAAGAATGGCGTCTACATCAGAGGTTTTGATGGAGGCACTACTAATTCAGTGGGTGATATCATATTGGAACTGACCATTGGCCCAGTCGATTTTACCATGGAATTCCAAGTAGTGGATGTGGCCGTATCATACACTCTGCTATTGGGGCGACCCTGGATTCATACTGCCAAAGCAGTGCCTTCTACGCTGCACCAGATGGTTAAGTTCGAGTGGGATAGACAGGAAATAGTAATGCACGGGGATGATGGCACAGGGCATTATGAGTGATGACGTGGTGCCATTCATAGAAATAGAGAATAACAAGGGACCATGGGTATACCAAGTCATCGAAGGGGCTTCAATGGAGAAAGTTTCTGAAGGCAAGGACCTCGCATTTCACAGGATCTCAGCTTCAACCTTCATGATCGCCTCAGAAATGATAAACTGTGGGTTTATACCAGGAAAAGATTTGGGGGCCAGACTCCAAGGTATCATTACACCTGTTTCTTTGCCTGAGAATTTGGAGACATTCGAGTTAGGATTCAAGTCGACGGTAGGGGATGTGAAGAGAGCTCGAAAAATGAAGAAGAAAGTCTGGGTCCTTCCCTAGCCAGTTCCACACCTCTCCCGGTCTTTTGTTAAAGCAGGTTTCAGGAGGATGTCGAACCCAAAGATTCTTGGATCGTCAATTGGACCAGATGGAGATCTGGATAAGAGTTTTGAAAGGTTGTTTGCTGATGTCAACATGGTCGAAGCTAGAGAAGGTTCCAGTAAAGCGGACATACAGTATGTGGGGCCCAAGGCCAAAACCAACAATTGGACGGCTACTCCTCTTCCCATCTGGAAGGAGTCTTGGTAGTAGGCTCTGGATTTTCTTTTTGTTTTCTAGATTATTCCAGAGTTGTAATCCAGTTTTGATTTTATTTGTAGTGTGAAACTCTGTTATTCCTCATTTTCAATAAAAAATGAAAGTTTCCTTTCTTTTCTTGATTTTTGATTTTTGTTTCTTTTCATTTCTGAACAGTTCTCTTTTTTCCGGTTCAAATGACATGGCATGCAAAACGGATCTTCAACCTAGTCTAAGAAGTCAATCTGAATTTGCATTAATTGTGCGCGAGGTCGATTATGAGGATGAATTGGAATATGAGAAAGATGAGGCTTTTGAAGAGATAAACAGGGAATTAACTAATTTTGAAGAAACTCCTAAGCCTAATTTAAACGATACTGAAGCTGTCAACTTAGGAGATGAGGATAATGTTAGGGATACCAAAATCAACATTCACATTGAGCCGAGTATCAGGGAAGAGCTAATCAAAACACTCATTGAATTTAAAGATGTTTTTACATGGTCGTATGATGACACGCCAGGTTTAAGCACAGATCTAGTAGTTTATAAATTGCCCACTAATCCGGCATGTCCTCCCATCAAGCAGAAATTGAGAAAGTTCAAAACGGATATGAGTGTAAAGATTAAAGAAGAAGTAACCAAGCAGTTGCTAGCAAAGGTTATTCGGGTTACTCGATATCCCGAATGGTTGGCCAATGTGATGCCAGTGCCAAAGAAGGATGAGATTGAATCCTTTGTGGATTGCTATGCAGGATACCATCAGATCCTAATGGATGAAGAAGATGCAGAAAGGACAGCTTTCATCACTCCTTAGGGAACTTACTGCTACAGGGTAATGCCGTTTGGTTTGAAGAACGCTGGGGTAACATACATGAGAGAAATGACTACTGTGTTTCATGACATGATACACAAAGAGATTGAGGTGTATGTAGACGATGTGATCATAAAATCCAGGCGTCAGGAGGACCATGTAGCAGATCTGAGGAAGTTTTTTCAGAGACTTTGGAGGTATGACCTTAAGCTCAACCCAACCAAATGTGCATTTGGGGTTCCCTCGGGAAAGATGTTAGGATTCATTGCTAGTCGGCGAGGTATTGAGTTGGATCCATCAAAGATCAAATCCATACAAGAATTGCCAGCACCAAAGAACAAAACTGAAGTAATGAGTCTTTTGGGAAGATTGAACTACATCAGCCGATTCATTGCTCAGCTCGCATCGACATGTGAACCTATTTTCAGGCTGTTAAAGAAGGATGCTGCAGTCAAATGGACTGAAGAATGCCAAGAGGCTTTTGATAAGATAAAAGAGTATTTGACAAACCCACCTGTGTTGGTTCCACCTGAACCCGGGAGGCCTCTGATTCTTTATCTAACAATATTGGACAATTCTTTCGGTTGCGTATTGGGGCAACATGACATCACCGACAGAAAGGAACATGCCATCTATTATCTTAGTAAGAAGTTCACAGCATATGAAGTTAAGTACATTCATTTTGAGAAGACATGTTACGCCCACACTTGGGTGACACAAAAGTTGAATCATTATTTCTCTTCGTACACTACTTATCTCATTTCACTTTTGGATCTATTGAAGTATATTTTCCAAAAACCTATGCCTACAGGGAAGTTAGCAAAATCGCAAATATTACTTACAGAATTTGACATCATCTATGTGACGATGACGGCTATGAAATCCCAAGCACTAGCCGATCACTTAGCTGAGAATCCTGTTGATGATGAATACGAACCTTTAAGGACATATTTTCCAGACGAAGAAGTGTTGCAAATTGACGAGTTAGAACTAACCAGGGAGCCGAGGTGGAAGCTTTTCTTTAACGCAGCTGCAAATGCAAAGGGAGTTGGAATAGGAGCAGTACTTATTTCTGAAACAGGACATCATTATCCTGTTACGGCTCAGTTGCGCTTCTATTGTACCAACAACATGGCTGAGTACGAAGCATGCATTTTCTGGTTACGATAAGCTGTGACATGGATGTCCAGGACGTCTTGGTCTTGGGAGACTCGGACATTCTGGTACATCATGTTCAAGGCGAATGTGAAACAAAGGACTTGAAGCTCATCCCATATCGTCAATGTTTGCATGATCTAATTAAGTATTTCCGGTCGGTGGAATTCAGACATATCCCAAGAATGCATAATGAGGTTGCCGATGCTTTGGCTACTCTAGCATCGATGTTGCATCACCCGGACAAGATTCATGTTGATCTGTTACATATTCAGGTTCGGGATCAACATGCGTATTGTAATGTGGTGGAGGGAAATGGATGGCGAGCCATGGATTCATGATGTCAAAGAATACCTCAGGATGGGGATATACCCAGAGCAGGCAACTGGAGATCAAAAGAAAGCTATTCGGCGATTGGCAAATGGATTTTTCCTTAGTGGAGGAGTGTTGTACAAAAGAACCCCGGATTTGGGATTGCTAAGATGTATAGATGAAGGTCAAGCAACAACAGTGATGACATAGGTACATGCCGGAGTTTGTGGGCCACATATGAGCGGATATGTATTGGCGAAGAAGATTCTTCGAACAGGATATTATTGGCTCACTATTGAGCGTGATTGTATAAGTTTCGTAGGAAAATGCCATCAGTGTCAGATACACGGAGATTTGATTCATTCTCCGCCGACAGAATTGCATACAATGTCAGCGCCATGGCCATTTGTTGCTTGGGGTATGGATGTTATTGGACCTATAGAACCTGCAGCTTCTAATGGTCATAGGTTCATTCTGGTAGCCATTGACTATTTCACCAAATGGGTGGAAGCTAAAACTTTCAAGTCAGTGACCAAGAAGGCAGTGGTGGATTTTGTTCATTCCCATATCATCTGTAGATTTGGGATTCCGAAAATGATCATCACGGATAACGGCGCTAATCGTAACAGTGGTTTGATGAAAGAATTATGTCAAAAGTTCAAGATTACACACCGTAATTCCACCCCATATCGTCCCAAAGCAAATGGCGCGGTTGAGGCAGAGAACAAGAATATAAAGAAGATATTGAGAAAGATGGTAGAAGGGTCTAGGCAATGGCATGAAAAGCTACCATTTGCGTTGTTGGGTTATCGCACTACTGTTCTGCAGTAGGTGCAACTCCTTACTTGTTGGTGTATGGAACTAAAGCAGTGATACTAGCGGAAGTTGAAATCCCATCCCTTCGAATTGTCGCTGAAGCTGAAATTGACGACGATGAGTGGGTCAAAGCCCGATTGGAGCAATTAAGCTTAATTGACGAAAAGAGATTGGCAGCACTATGTCATGGCCAATTATATCAAAAGAAAATGGCAAGAGCATATAATAAAAAGGTGCGTCCCAGGAAGTTTGAAGTGGGACAACAGGTGCTGAAGCGAATATTGCCTCATCAAGCCGAAGCAAAAGGCAAGTTCACCCCAAATTGGCAAGGGCCGCTTATTGTGACCAGAGTATTATCCAATGGAGCTCTATGTCTGACCGATATTGAGGGAAGATGCACCAACATGGCTATCAATTCTGATGCGGTCAAGAGATATTACGTGAAATTTCTTTGATTATGATTTTGGTTCATTTTGTTTGTTTGTACTTGGTGTTTGTCGGATAATGAAATGACGAAGCAATTCTTTCTTCTATCCAAACACTTTAACCTTTGTTTTCACCCTTTTAAGCCTTATTTATTCTTTCATATCCCCCTCTTGGAATCAATAACGGAAAGAGAAAAGAAAAGAAAAATAAAAAAATAAGAGAAAGTCATAAGAGATCTAAATGAATCAAATGAACTACGTTTGACCTGATTCCTCAAATGGGATACGTAGGCGCCTCACAGCTCGGTCATAGTGTAAATAAAAGTTAATCCTTCCCCAAACAAGAAACTGGGGCAAAAGTTATGTCGTTTTTTATTAAAAGAATTTTGATTCCGAGAGTTGCAATATTTCACACGTTCAGAGTTATTTTGAATTTTTAATACTCTTTTCTTTTTAAGACCCACACAAAAACCCATATGAGATGTCCGAAAAAGACATCCTGATCAGTATCCGGGAAATGCCCAGTCAGGCAAGTAAAGGCCAAGAGTAACACGCTGATCCCCAACAAAAAGGGAATAAGCTGAAGGAGTTGATAGCCAAAAGAATCCCCGGTGAAGAGAATCTTATCGGTGCCGTTCTAACCTCCAGCGTAGAAAAAATAAAATGAGAGATTCTTATCGGTGAAAACATTTACGGGCATCATATGGCGACGAAAGCTGAGAAGAAATAAAAATGAGAGAGTTTTATCGGTGAAAACCTTCACGGGCACCATAAGGCGACGGGAGTTGAGAGAAATGAGAGAGTCTCATTAGTGAAAACCCCTCGAAGGGAACTATGAGGCGACAAGATAGAGTGGCGGTAAAGACCCGCATTTGACAAAGAATCGTGCACCTGTTCATCCTCAGCAAATTAGGCCATCAGAAAGATTGATTGATACAAATAGACTGGGTTGATTAATCCGGAATGCACGACGTGATCATTGGCACCGGTTACACTATTCAGATAAGTTCCTTTTTTTTTGGTTTTTTTCTCAACATTTGTTTAGAAAGCTTCCTTTTTTTTCTATCTTTTCATTTTCTTTGTTTAAAGATTTTTGTCCAAGTTTATTTTGAGAAAGACTTTTCAAAGCCTACTATCAGTTGCCGAATTTGTGCAAAGCAAAACGAGGGTAGGACAGACCAAATTGGTCTGGAATGTCACGAAATGGAGAAGACCTGAAAGATACAGTCGAGAAAATCACAAACCATGTTCCAAAAGAATCCCCAGCGGATTTTCAAGATACGCAAATAATTCCGACAGATTATCAACCAAGTCCCAAGATGATCGGACAACACCAAGCGGGGAAGGAAAATGGAAAATGCATCCCTAACTGATGACATTTCTATCTCCAGCAGTATTGAAGGAAAATGAAACCTTTTGAAGAAAGTGATTTTTAAGTTTCACCAGCAAGTTTTGAAACACAGAAAAGGGAAGGGATAAATGGAAAAACCATCCCCCAGCAGAAATATCATTCACAGCAAATAACATCATCCCCGACAAATTTCGGGAACTTAGAATAGGAAGAAAGAAAAGCCATCCCCGGCAAGAGTGGCACGGCCATTCACCGCATTTAAACTAACAAATTTTCTTTGATTTGAAGCATGTGAAAGTAAATGTCGATGATAGAAGAAAGACATTCCACAAGGAATATTACCAAAACTGGGGCAGAAAATTTTTGCCATTGTCGAAAATTTTCTCAAAGAAAACAAGGAAATAAATTCAAGATATTTTTTCTTAGATGAAGATCAGGAGCCCGCCTGTAGAATGGAGGTGTTATTTTTTAAGTTGAAGAAGATCAGGAGCCCTCATGTAGAACGAAGGTGTCATTTTTTAGTTGAAGAAGATCAGGAGCCCGCTTGTAGAATGGAGGTGTTATTTTTAAGTTGAAGAAGATGAGGAGCCCGCCTGTAGAACGAAGGTGTTATTTTCAGTTGAACAAGATCAGGAGCCCGCTTGTAGAACGGAGGTGTTATTTTTAAGTTGAAGAAGATCAGGAGCCCGCCTGTAGAACGGAGGTGTTATTTTCGGTTGAAGAAGATCAGGAGCCCGCCTGTAGAACGGAGGTGTTATTTTCGGTTGAAGAAGATCAGGAGCCCGCCTGTAGAACGGAGGTGTTATTTTCGGTTGAAGAAGATCAGGAGCCCGCCTGTAGAACGGAGGTGTTATTTTCGGTTGAAGAAGATTAGGAGCCCGCCTGTAGAGCGGAGGTGTTATTTTAAAGTTGAAGAAGATCAGGAGCCCGCCTGTAGAACGGAGGTGTTATTTTTAAGTTGAAGAAGATCAGGAGCCCGCATGTAGAACGAAGGTGTTATTTTTAGGTTGAAGAAGATCGGGAGCCCGCCTGTAGAATGGAGGTGTTACTTTCAGTTGAAGAAGATTAGGAGCCCGCCTGTAGAACGGAGGTGTTACTTTCAGTTGAAGAATATTAGGAGCCCGCCTGTAGAATGGAGGTTGTTATTTCAAATTGTAGAAGTCAGGAGCCCGCCTGTAGAATGGAGGTTGTTTTTTCAAATTGAAGAAGTCAGGAGCCCGCTTGTAGAACGGTGGTTGTTATTTTAAATTGAAGAAGTCAGGAGCCCACCTGTTAGATAAGAGGTTGTTATTTCAAATAGAAGAAGTCAGGAGCCCGCCTGTGGAACAGAGGTTGTTATTTTTTAGTTGAAGAAGTCAGGAGCCCGCCTGTAGAACGGAGGTTGTTATTTCAAATTGAAGAAGTCAGGAGCCCGCCTGTAGAACAGAGGTTGTTATTTTAAGTTGTAGAAATCAGGAGCCCGCCTGTAGAATGGAGGTTGTTATTTCAAATTGAAGAAGTTAGGAGCCCACCTGTAGAACGGGGGTTGTTATTTTAAGTTAAAGAAATGAGGAGCCCGCCTGTAGGATGGAGGTTGTTATTTTCAAATTGAAGAAGTCAGGAGCCCGCCTGTAGAACAGAGGTTGTTATTTTTTAAGTTGAAGAAATCAGGAGCCACCTGTAAAATAGAGGAATACATTTCAAAGTCAAATCCGAATTCAATAACACCAAGGGTTACAATAAGAATCCCCTGCACAACAAGCCTTAAAATAAGGAAGCAGTATCCACAGCGGATTGAGCAAAAAGATGAAAACTGGTATTTGGAAAAGCAGAAGGCCAGTATCATCCCCAAGTTTGCGGAAAAGTGAAGCACCGGAAAAAACATAAGCTGACAAGAAAGCAAGGCAACAAGAACAAAGTTGAAGATATAGATAAGAGTTTACAGTTCATAGACCATAATTTAGTCTAGCTTCTTATTTTGTTTTAGCATGGTGTAATAAGGAAGTCAATGAGCAGTAACAACAACAACAGTAACAGCAAAATGGCAATTCCTTGGTAGTCCCAGCTACCGAAACTTCCTGAACTACATTGACCTGATTCCCTTTTAGCCAAGGGATATGTAGGAGGACTATTGAAGCAATGGTTCGGTCAAATCTTTCAAAAATGCTTCACATGGATATTCAAACAGACAAAAATCACTCGTATCCGCTCACTTGTCTTCGCACGAAAACTCTTCGTGTTTACGGGCAAAGAGGGGCAGTTGTGAGCACGTGATTTTTGCCTTATATGAGAATCATTCCTAAAATTTCAGAATAAAATAGTTTTGTGTTTGTGTGATTTTTGTGGATTTAGTCATGTTTTCTATAATTGTTTTCATTTGTGCGCGCGTGTTTGTTGGTTAAATTAATAAAAAAAATATATATACAAAATATGTTGCAATTGTATTTACAATTCAATTAGACAATTATTTATTTATTTATTTATTTATTTTGGAATCAATCAATAATTAATTATTTTAAAAAAGAATGAAAATCATAAAAGTAATATATTTTGTTATTTTTCAATGTTTAATGTCAAATCATTTAATCATTTTTATTTTTAGTATTTAATTATTCGGGATAATTATTATCTAGAGTTAATTAGTAAATTTTGATAGGTTAATTTATTTTTATAATTTAATTTAGGATTTTTAGCTTTATGTTTTGGTAAAAAGGGAAAAGAAATAAGAAAGAAATTGAAAGGGAAAAGAGGAAAATCGGATTTGGGCCAAAATTCCAGGCCCAAGCGAAACCCACCCCCAAATTGAGTCAACCCGAACCCAAAACCTGGTCGACCCGATCCACTCCATTATTACCCCAAACAGTGCCATTTCGCATCCATTTGATCACAGCCGTTGGAATTTTATCATCCAACGGCTCACATTATTAATCCCATTTTAATATCCCAAAGACCCCCCCTAAACCCTAAAACCCGTTCCCATTCCCAAATGACCCCTTTCCCCTTCGTCTCTCTCACCCAAAAAAATCCCCTCCCCAAACCCTAGTAGCCGCCGGCCTGGTCCACCACCCAAAATCCGGCGGCAATGCCACGACCGGCCACCAAGTTCACACCCCTTGACCATGAACCCACCCTCTTCCCAAATCTACATTTATTTTTGATCGAATCACAACCTTTTGCCTCAAATTATAGATCGAAGATGCCACATAGTTCGTTGAAATTAACCTCTAATCGACGTTACACGACCCCTGTGGTTTCCTACATACCGTTTTCATGCCGAAGTTTTCTCAAATCGGACCAAAGCTCATCGAATGATCAAATCCCTGATTCAAGCTTAGCCAGTAAGTTATTTTTTTTTTTCTCTTTTTCTTAAATGTTGTTCGTTCTATTGTATTCTCTCTTGTACTCTTTGGTCGTGTGCAAATTAAAATTCACCCAGTCCTCTACACATGGTTCGGATTATTTGGCCACTTCCTTTATTTTTCAAGAGCCAACGTTTGGTCTTTTCTGTTGATTAATGTATGATGTAAGCTACGTAAGCGATTATTTAAGTTTCATCGATTAAGGTCAGTTCGACCTCAAAAATCCAAGTTCGAGTTGGTCCCAAGTTCGAGTAGTTTACTATTTGTTCTAGTTTATTTTTATTACTACTGTTATTTTGCTTATAGTTTAGTTGTAATTCAGTTTTGTTCAATGATTTTCTTCTTCCCCATCATACCCATTATTTGGTCTAGTTTGTTTCTTTTGTTTGTTGATTGTATGTTATAAACTATGTAATCGATTCGAATAGCCTCGTCGATTAGTTAGTTTCCTTGTAGCTCCCTATTTTGTTCAAAGCCAGCCGAATGACATGTTTGATTGCTTCATTCTACTTGTTTGCTTATGCTTTGTATTTATGAAATTTCAATTCAGCCAAGTAGCTCTCTTGAGCGAACTATGATTACTCCAAATTGTTTCTAGTAGTATAATTTAGTGTGTTTGTTTTTCCCCTTTGTATGTTGGTTAATTGATAGGAATTGTGATTTAATTATAATTGAAGTGGGTAAAATAGTGAATTAAGGGGGTAATTAGCAATAATTGATGGCTGCTAATCAACAACATTAGGGGTTTGTCTAGGGGGCTGCTAATTTGGGTATAGGGTACACTATCTACATTAATTAAAGTGAGTGGAAATTAGGTGTCTATTTAATATTTAAAAAAGGACTATGCTGGGAGTAATTGTATGCCTATAAAAGGCTGCAAAAACAGATTTGGAAGGACAGAAGAAAAAATAAACACGGACTCAAAGAACTCTGCAAAAGCTTGGAGACATTGAGGGTGAAAGGAAACATATAGAGATAAGCTATACATTTTGCTATACACTAAACAGAGGTTGAGGGAGTTTGTAAAAGGAAACATTGGCTGAGATTTTACATTTAGATTCAGTCTTTTAGAGTTTGAAAACAGAAATCAAAGTTTCCTATTTTATCATTTCTGTTTCTTCTGTTCTGCTTCGCGATTGATGTTTGTGTTTCAGGGATTTCACTAGAGTTTCAAGTAAGTTTTCTAAGTGCGTTATTCTGGGTCTGCATTGGTTGTTTGTTGCTGTGTTATTGCTTGGTCTTTCTGAATCTTCAACTGGATTCTAGGTTCATTGTTGTTAGTTGCTGTTATGTGTTGCTGCTCGTTTACTGTCAAGTTGTCACTGATCCTTTCTCTACAATTGGGTGTTGAAATTCCAGTTCCAAAGATCTATTTTCTGCTATTATTTGGCCTTGTTTTAAGAGTGTTGCACTGATTTGCTGACCTTTTCCTTCTTCTTCTTTGAATCCTCACTTTCCAGGTATCTCTATTGAACCTTACACTACAAATTTGATAGAATATGCTTGTGTGGAAGAGATATGCGTGCGTTGAAATCCATGGAATCAATCATTTTTAGCTATTATTTTTTGTGTTCTGTCAAGTTATTTAAATTTTTATTTTATTGTTACTCTTTAGTTTATTATTATATTTTGTCTGTTATCAGCAAAAAATAGACTTGAAATTGGTACACATCATGTAATGTGCGAATCTGTTAATGATTTAGCCTTTATTTTAGGATTTCATTCGGTTTTAAATGCTCATTCGGTTGTTGTTCTTGTATTTGACATGTTGAGATTTGTATTTTCTGGTAAAATGACGCTATCTCCTCAACATCATTTGAAGTATATTCCTCCACGTTTAGCACTCTACATTTTCAATGTTGCTTATTTCTCTAAAGTCTGTTTTCTATACTATCCTTATAAGCCAACAATTTTCTTGTTAATTCGAGGTTAATTTCAAGCTAACACAATCGCTTCATCTTAGCTCATTCTCTATTGTTATTTGTTCGGGGTTGAAGGAACAGACTATCGTTATACATGAAGTAGCTTCCCTTACTTTGCCTTGTTACACCTGAACCATGATTACCCTAATAGTATCCCAAAAAGCTTCAAATTTCAATTGTCCTTTCATTTATGTGTCAACAAGCTCAAACACTACACTTAGATATTATTACAACTTCATCAATATCAAGGTACTTGTTCAAGTAGTGTCTATACTTGTTTGCTGGTTTGCACATTAATTGAATGCATAAATATGTTTCTTTTGCACTAACTGGATTATATTTCTTTGGTTATATCATAGGTCTTATGTAGAGTTAGTTTATGGCCCTCAAAACTAAGTTTAGAAATCTTAATAAAATGATTCGAAGCATGTCATCCAGCAAATTTCCATGGCCCTCATAAAGTTAAAGCGCTGTGACATAAAATTGGGTTTCGAATTAGTTTAGCGGGTTTAAGCTAAAGGGGTCTTCCCTTTTGTTTGATTTTGGACTAGAATTCGAGGTCCGAATTTATAATTGTAAGTTAATTGGCCTTTTAGAGATTAATAATAAATAGAAAAATTGTAGTTATTTTAGGTTGGCCCTTAATAAAAATGAGATGAGCCTCGCTGCATCAAATACATAATTATGGGGCCCTGAAATAATGGTTATAAAAATCTTAGTTTTGGAAGGACCGTTGTAGCAAATTCCACGGTCTTTCCCAAAGTTAACACAGGCGTAGATACTTTAGGCGCAATTTTTAATATACATTCTCCAGTGCGGGTGCACATTTATGTGACCCAAATCCAAATCTCAACGAAGTCGAAATGTGTCGATAATCACGGGTACATTGATTATGACGTGGTTCGAGATGCATTTTCACGACGTTGCAATTCTTTGTTGAAATAATAATAATAATAATAATATTAAAAGCGGTCAAAGGTTAAAATTTGCATATAAGTTAGAGCATGTTTAGAAATCAGATAATAAGCCAAATATGACAGTTGAGCGACCGTGCTAGAACCACGGAACTCGGGAATGCCTAACACCTTCTCCCGGGTTAACACAATTCCTTATCCGGATTTCTGGTACGCAGACTGTTAAACAGAGTCATTCTTTCCCTCGATTCGGGATTCAACCGGTGACTTGGGACACCATAAATATCCCAAGTGGCAATTCTAAATTAAATAAATAAATCTCGTTTCGATTGTCCTTTAATCGAAAAAACTCCACTCGCTCCCTCGCAGGTTAATGGAAAAAGGAGGTGTGACAACTAGTAGAAGAAATCCTGACCATTTGTGTGAATTCCGTAACGATCACGAGCATAAAACAGCTGAATGCAGGTTTCTTCAAAGTGAGGTGGATCATTTACTAAAGCAAGGGTATCTCACTGAGTTATTTAGTAAGAAAGGTAAACAGGCGTATATGAAAAATAGGCAAGAACCCCCAAAGCCCCCCTCTTCTAAACGTACGGTCAATGTTATAAGCAGAGGAGAAGATGTTAATGGTGTCTCATATACCGCTGCTAATAAGATATCCAAAATGACTATCACGCACGGAAAGAGGGTACCACATGTGCTGGAAGGAGAGGATATCACATTCAGCGATGCAGATATTGAAGGCCTCATAACCCCGCATAATGACGCATTGGTAATATCACTGCTAGTACATGATACTAATGTAAAACGTGTTTTGATTGATCTAGGAAGTACGGTGAATATTATTCTAGCATGCGTTTTATGCGAAATGCATGCTGAGGACAAGATCATTCCAAAAGCACATACTCTATCAGGTTTTGATAATTCCAATGTCATAACGAAGGGAGAGGTATTTCTCACTACCTTTGCTGAAGGTATCGTCAAAGATACTAAGTTTCAGGTGGTGGATATAGAAATGGCTTACAATATAATTCTTGGGATGCCATGGATCCATGAAATTGATGCTGTACAATCAACATTGCATCAAGTGATCAAATTTCCTTCACCATGGAGAATTCATCAAATCAAAGGAGATCAGCAGACGTCCAGGAGCATAAATTCTGTTATAGATTCGACTGCTCAAAACAAAGATAAATAGCAATTACAGATGTCAGTTAAGGAAGGAGATGCTCTGACCTTAGTTGAAGAAAGAAAAACAGATGTGGATTCAAGGTCGTATTTTATTCCAGAACCAGAGGAATTTGACAACATCAAAACCACAATAGAAGAGCTCAAAGCTGTGGAATTGTTTGCGCACCAACCTGACAGGAAGGTGTATGTTGGGGCCATTCTGAGATCAGAGGTAAAGCATGAATTAATTAAATTTTTAAAAACTAAGGTAGATTGCTTTGGTTGGTCGCACTCTGACATGACAGGGATACCACCGGAGGTAATGACTCATAAGCTGAATGAGGACCTAACACATCCCCCGGTCAAACAAAAGAAACGAAAGCAAGGAACCTTCAAAAATAAGGTAATTCAATAGGAAGTTCAGAAGTTGCTCAAAATTGGATCAATACGTGAGATAAAGTACCCAAACTTCTTAGCTAATACCGTCGTGGTTCCCAAGAAAAATGGTAAATGGCGTGTTTGTGTAGATTATACAGATCTCAATAAGGCTTGTCCAAAAGATTCCTTTCCTTTACCACACATCGATCAATTAATTGATGCAACTGCAGGGCATGAGTTGCTAAGCTTTTTAGATGCATTCTCAGGTTATAATCAAATTAAAATGGATCCAGAAGATGAAGAAAAAATTTCTTTTATAACAGATAGGGGAACTTATTGTTATAAAGTAATGCCCTTTGGTCTTAAAAATGCAGGTGCGACATACTAAAGATTAGTTACTAAGATGTTTCAAGAACATTTAGGTCGAACCATGGAAGTATATATAGATGATATGTTAGTTAAAACTTTGCATTTGAAAGATCATATCCCGCACTTATCCAAAACATTTGAAATTCACCGCACATACAACATGAAATTGAATCTGGAAAAATGTGCATTTGGTGTAGCATCTGGGAAATTTTTAGGTTTTCTTGTTTCTAACCATGGAATCGAAGTAAACCCAGCTCAAATTAAAGCTATTGAAGAAATTCTGGATGTACTTTCGAATAAAAAGGAGGTTCAAAGGCTCACTGGAAGGATTGCGGCTTTGGGGAGATTTATATCAAAATCGTCAGAAAAATGTTTCAAATTTTTCTCAGCCCTTAAAAAGCAGGATAACTTTGAATGGACTGAAGAATGTCAGCAAGCACTTAAAAATTTGAGGAAGTATCTAGCAAATCTGCCTCTGCTAGCCAAACCTATAAAAGAAGAAAGGCTCTTTATATACTTAGCAGTTTTAGAAGTGGCGGTAAGTGCAGTTCTGGTACGTGAAGAACAAGGTAAACAGTCTCCCATTTATTATGTTAGTAAATTATTGTTAGATGCGGAGTCAAGGTATCCACAACTAGAAAAATTGGCTTTAGCACTAGTAATGACGTCTAGGAAATTGGGACCTTATTTTCAATGTCATCCAATTGCTATAGTAACTGCATTTCCATTACCTAATATATTGCATAAACAGGAATTGTCAGGGTGGTTAGCTAAATGGGTCATAGAATTAAGTGAATATGAAATCACGTATGTACCTAGAACCACAATAAAAGCTCAAGTACTGGCAGATTTCGTGGCTGATTTTAGCCAAGGAATACAAAGAGAAGCGGAAAAAGAAGTTAAAGGTCTTAATCGGGCAAACCCAGGGATTTGGACTTTGTTCGTTGATGGATCATCTAATGTAAAGGGTGCAGGTTTAGGAATTGTCTTGGTACCACCCACAAGGGAAACCATCAGACAGGCTATCAAATGAAATTATGTCACTAATAATGAGGCAGAGTATGTAGCTATGGTTGCAGGTTTGGAGTTGGCACGAGAACTTGGTATAAGCCAAATAGTAATCAGAAGTGATTCTCAACTCGTAGTTAATCAAATGATGGGGACTTACATAGCCAAGGAAGCAAGGATGCAGCAATATCTGGAAAAGGTAAGGGAGTTGGTAAAACAATTTCAATCTTGTAAAGTCATTCAAATCTCAAGAGATGATAATGTAGCAGAAGATGCCTTGGCAAATCTTGCATCCGCAGTTGATGTAGCAAAAGACGCTAGCAATTAAGTTGTTCATTTATTTCATTCGGTTCTTGAAGCTAATAAAGATGAGGTAAATTTTAATAACTTAACGTGGGATTGGAGAATGAGATTGTAGCATTCTTGCAATACGGTACCGTACCTGATGAAAAAATAAAGGCACAACCGCTTCGAAAAAAGGCGGCCCGTTACTTTTTAAAACAGGGTAATCTTTATCGAAAGATGTTCGGTGGCCCATTAGCTCGGTGTTTAGGTCCTTCTCAAACTGAATACGCAACGAGAGAAGTACACGAAGGTCATTGTGGGAACCATGCAGGTGGAAGGTCATTGGTTAAAACCTTGATCAAAGCCGGGTATTATTGGCCCAAAATGGAAGAAGAAGCATCAAACTTTGTAGCTAAATATGACAAATGCCAGAGGTACGGTAATAACATACATCGTCCTGCTGAGTTGTTACATCCGGTCATTGTACCATGGCCATTAATGAAATGGGGAATGGACATTGTTGGACCATTATCTCAAGCTAAAGGACAGGTAAAATTTCTACTCATACTTACTCATTATTTTACTAAATGGGTAGAGGCATGAGCATTTAAACAGGTACGAGAAAAAGAAGTCAAGGACTTTATTTGGCGACATATTATTTGACGCTTTGGCGTACCAAGGGAAGTCGTATGTGATAATGGTCCACAATTTGTTGGAGCTCAGATAACAGAATTTTTTCAGAGCTGGGAAATAAAAAGGATAACATCAACACCTTATCATCCAGTAGGAAATTGACAAGCAGAGTCAACAAATAAGATTATCATCAATAATCTGAAGAAGAGGTTAGACGTGTCAAAGGGGAACTGGCCTGAGCTGTTACCAGGGGTCTTATGGGCATACCATACAACCATGAAAACAAGCACAGGAGAAACCCCTTTCACTTTAGTATACGGTACTGAAGCACTTATCCCGGTTAAAATAGGAGAGCAAAGCACGAGAGTAACACAAATAGCACAAATGTCTAATGATGAAGAAATACGGATAAATCTGGATCTATTTTAAGGTAAAAGAAAAGCAGCATTAATAGGATGGCCGCTCAGAAGCAAATGATTGAACGGTATTACAATAGGAAAACACGCCTACGGTATTTCAAAATTGGGGACTTTGTGCTCAAAAAGGTTTTTCAGTCTACCAAAGCAATTAACTCAGGTAAGTTAAGTCCATCTTGGGAGGGACCATACAGAATTCATGGTATTGCAGGTAAAGGAGCATATGAATTGGAGACGATGGATGGGAAACTACTTCCTTCACATTGGAATGTTGTTCATTTGAAGAGATATTATTTTATAAAAAAAGGAAAAAAAAATCTTTGCCAAGTATCATCATGTTAAATTCTTATTTTTTAAGCATTATAAGTTTTTACTAACGGTTTTACATGATAGGCAAAACGCTTACCCGTACTAAGTGATGAGTCACGACCTGTAAGACCAAATGGAGTATGCTGAAATTCCGGAATGGAGTATGCTAAAATTTTGGGCCTAAGGTTATAATAAATCTGAAGGAAACATATACGGGTATAGCAGTCTTCATCTATTACCACAGCCCCTAGTCCCGTACGTATTTCCTTTCTTTTTAGGAAAAGAACCGGATGGAAGAGACTATCAAATGTACGAGGCTTCATACTTCAGCACTCAAACATTTGGGGGACTACACAAGTATACAGCTCACGTACAGATAAAAGGCAAATCAAAAGCCTGAAGAAAATTCAGGAATCAAGCCCAAACAATGGAAACCGTATCAAACGGTTAAGGATAAAAAAAAAGTTGTAAAGAAAATCTTGTATCTATTGTTCTACTTTTGTAAATCTTTTACAAGGAAAACAGTTACGTGAAAGTTATAGATGTAATGAAAACACATGTAAGGAACGATTTACAGCTTGTCAAAATTCAAAAAATAAAGATTTGATCAAGTTATTCCAGATAAACATGTATATTCCTCTTTCTTGTATCACATTAATCATTATTATGAAGTGGAGACGTCTTCTTCATTAAATGTCAATATATATATATAAAAGGGCCCTCTTTTATGAATCTCGTATCATTTAAGTATGAGAATAACAAAAGCATTTTTAGTTGGTATAAATGCAATATAAGTCCTTCGAAAATAGAAGGTAAGTGCATAACAAGTAAAGGTCAAAGGAAATAAAATTTCTTAAAATAGAAAGAGGTTAACAAGTACAAAACTTGTTCATAATATGCCCCTTATACAAAACTTGGGGACTTGAAACCCTATGTTAAGGCTTAAAAACTTTAAATAGAGATTTCCAAAAAGATACATGCAAAAAGTAAAGTCTAAAAATTAAAAATCTTCTAAAGTTACGGAACTGGAGAAGGGGCATCAACAGACTCAACTTGTTCAACTTGGCCAATGCCTCAATATCAACAGAAACGGAAACTTGCTCAACAACAGGAATGGGGACATCCACTGCTGTAACATCACATTTATGGGCCTCAATTGGAACAGACTAGGATACAGTAGATTCACTGGGGAAAGTTTCAAGCAAAGGAGTTTCAGTCGCGGAAACATTAGCTTCAGGAGATGAAAAGTCTGGTGGTTGTTGTGCTTTGTCAATAGCCTCATTCACCTTGGCTAACTCACCCTCGAGATCAAATTTCTCTTGACTCATTTCTACCAAAGCATCACGACGACTCTTAAGGAAAGTCCATCTTATCTCGATATTGGAAGACTCCTCAAGGAGCTCATAATCCTGTTCCCTGGACGAGATTTCATTCCCGAGCTCCTCATTCTTTAGCAAAAGAGAATCATGAGATGTTTGTAATGAGGAATGAGAATTTTCCAATGCATGAACTTTTTCCTGTGAGGCTCGTAAATCTTCTTGTACACGGGTAAGTTCTTAGACTGTTCCCTCTACGTATTTTTATTTTTGAGCAAGCAAAGCCTTTAAAGACTGGTTCTCATCAGTAACCATGGACAATTGTTCAACCAGAGATTCTTTTTTCCTCTTGGATTGGCCTGCGGTAGCTTTTACCGTTGCTAGTTCAGAAATAAGCTTCTGGACTTGTTTCTCTAAAGAACTCTTCCTCTTTTCCAAAATGTCCATCTCAATTTGTAAGCTTTCGTACTGTCCTTTCCAATTATTGGCTTCCAACTGAGAGTCACGGGCAGTTACTTCAGCATCATGAGCAGTTTTTTTCCAAATCACGAGCCAACTTCTCCAAGAGAGGAACTCGTTTCATAAGCTCCGTACCGATAAAGTTAATCTAGTCATAGTAAAATAAGTATAAGGCTAAAATTATGGGGAATAATTCACAAAATAAAAATAAAATTTTTTTTACCTTCAAGCTGGCATGAGCAATATCATTTAAGAGAATCGTGTTGCTGTGGCTATCAAGCTTTGCTTTTTCAATGGGGCCAATCAAGGGAGCAAGCCACGTGTCTGCTTGTCCGGATTTCCTCAAAAGACTACTGTCTCGAGGAACTTCAATGGTGACACTTCTCTTGTTAAAACTCCTACTTGAGGAGCCTGTTTCAGTATGATGTGTGGTAAAAGAGCAATGGTAATGGGAGGTATGGTTGTTGATGAAGGAATAGCAAAAACAGGAAGTGGAGCAAAAGAAGAAAGAGGTACAGAAACAATAACAGGAACGGTAGAAGAAGACAAGGGAACTTCATCTAAAACCGGACCTGAAGAACTACTACTAAAACCACTTATAAAAAGTTGATCTGCAGAGTTGACAGTGTCGGAAGGGGCAGAGATATCATCATCAGGGATGACTACAGGTTCGGATAAAGGAAGGTCAGGAGAAGCTTCAATTTAGTCAACAGTGATGATTCGTCTCCTGACCCTTGGCCTGGTTGCCAAGGCACCACCATCATCATCATCATCTTCTTCAACTTCAAGATCATCTTCAAGAGCGGATTTCCTTTTCTCAGATCTTGAAGGAATGGGAATATCTGAATGAGAACCTAAGAAGATGTCTTGGCCACGCGATGCTAAAACGTTTCTGGGGGTAAGTCCACGGGTGGCAAAACCTAAAAGGAAAAAATGGGGAAGAGGTTTAAAAAAAAAGAATGCAAAGCGGTAAAATAGAATGGAAAAACTTCTTACCGTGGGTCTTTGGTTTCCAACCATGTTGTTTAGCAATATTCTTCCAGGTCCTGCCCTACATTGGAGCAACCTTCAAAAGTTTATCTACCCAACCACGGATATTAGCTACGGAAGTAACCATACCCATTGTTGCTAAAAAGGGAAATGAAATAGGTAAGGTAAATGAAAAGAAATAATAAAACACGTACGGTAAAGAATACTTACGTGCAAAATTTCACTCTTCTGGGAAGCGAAGGTATTTTTCACTAACTAAACTTACGGTAGGAGCGGCGACATACCGGACATACCATCCATGGTCTTTGTCATCCTCCGAGCTCACCAATACTCTTTTGCTCTGAGCTGTCAAGCTAAAAACTCCATTTCGGAGAAGCCTAATGGAGTACAGATGAAGCAAATGAGGGAGAGTAAACTCTACATTAGCTTTAGTAGTAAGGTGTCTTAAACAAGAAACAACTCGCCACACTATTGGGCCGATTTGCCCTAAACAAATATTGAAGAAGCGACATAAGTCTAGAATAATCGGGTCAATGGACGGGTTAAAACCTAAATTGAAAGGATAAGTATAGACAAAAGAGTATCCTATAATATAGGAAGTAATCCTTTGATTCGGGTAATAATGGGAAAATCGTCAGCCAAGTGGCATTCTTTCCTAACGACTGGGTCCAGAGCACTTGTAATCATACTGGGATAAGGATCGGCACGATCTAGTCCAATTACTTGGGTTTTCAAAGATTCACTATCATGATGGAAAGAAAATTCGGTAGGGATAATTTCATCTACTAAAGGTTCATGCAGCGGCTCTGTAGAATCCCTACTTCTAAGAGGATTTCTTTGGGTATGAGAACCTCTTGCCCCAGAAGTAGCACCGGAACCAAAAGGAGGTGTAGAAACACTGCCACGGGTAGAACCCAAGTTGCGTAATCTGCCCCCTCTTCTATGTCTAGTAGGGGAGTTAGGAAATTTGTCTAGTATGGGAGTTTTCTTAGGATTCGAAGAAGCCATAGATACAGAAGTTAAATTAAAGCAAGTAAAAAGAAGTGTTCAGTTCAATTTATGAGTAATACAACAAGAAGAAGGGTTATTTATAGTATTGGGAGATTTTGAAAATAATAAAGGAGAGTACAATGATGGGAGGCGCTATAATGATGATAACTGATACTTCGTGGAGCGGGAAGACGAAAAGAAAGCCTGAAAGAACGCTGCAGGACAAAGCAACCAATGAGGAAGGAACACGTATTGGGTGCATTAAAAGGAAGTGACAGTTGGATCGTCAAAACTCCTCAGAACATTAATGAAGACAAAAATTCTCCTATAATGAAAATCCACTTCCCAAATATTCATATTGATGAATAAATGGAAAGTGGGGGGACTATCTGTATTGGGAAAATTTTAATATCCGAAGAAATTACGTGGCATGACACGTGGTGCTATTAAAGAAGATCAAAAACAAAGAGTCACGCAGACGCGGGTAAAAGAGGTATGTAGCAGCAAAGGAGAAAAGAGGTACAAGTTAAGAGACTCAAGGAACCGTACCTATTTAAGATACAATAATGAAGGAAATATGAAAAGACAATGACCCAGGACACATAAAAGAATGAAGGTACGCGTTAGAGAAGCAAGTACCGGAGCAACCGTTAAAGAATAATTGTATTAAATGTCTAGATTGTGTAACGCAACATTAAATATGACATTAAAGGCCATTAAATATTCATAATGAGTTCATCATGGTTTGAAGGTAAAACAATCCTTCAAAGAGACCTATAAAAAGGAAGGAAACATGTAAACAGAGGACAATTGAGATATACTTTTCTAATTTTCAAGCTTTTATATTTATCTATTCAATAATTCTTTTTTCTTTATTTCCTTTACGATTATCATAAGCCCGATTTTCTCATATTTATAAATTTAACTGAAAATTTATTTTTTGGTTAAACAATGAATATATTAGACATGAATCATTCCCGCCCAATCATATTTAGAACAAATAAGTAGTTCTGTATATCGGTAGAAACGTTCTACTTATTTGTTCAGTCATAGATGGTCAATGAAACATGTATCCAATGGACTTATGTGTTACCCATATCAAAAGATACTCGCCGTCATATCCATATTGCAGGTATATAGCATAGTCACTAGGTTCATAGGCATAAGGCGTACTGCTTATGTGGTTATTTCTCGTTTACATAAATCCAATGCAATTACTTGTTCATGCATTGCATTGCACTTAGATATTACTCAACCGCAATGTGAGGAGTAATGGACTCTATGCGCCTACTAAATAACAACCACCTATAACCTTTATATCATTTTTGTGCACATCAGATAGTCCACCAGTCCATATGCTTCATAATTACTATATATCACTACTATGGCCCGATCGTCGGCTTTGTCCTAGTCCAATAATATGACGCGACCCACTTTATCAACTCCATTAATACCATAGGTCAAGGTACGCTAAGAACATACTAGGACGCTAAAAAAATGATCGGGCCATATAACCATATCTTACGAGTATTATCCATAACCTTAGGATAACTTGCATTGGTCGATATTAATAGACGGTCCATACATAGTATGGCATATATACTCTATAGTTTAATATGGTTCCTGTAATATGTGGCTAGAATAATCTAGTTGACCGTGAATGGCCTATGCATAATACGTTCATACGGTGCCGATACAATCGTGGTTAGAGTATATCAATAACTCAAGTTCATTGGTTCACTATCTTATTCCGTTTATATCTCTAATTAATCGTGAACTAGCTATCTCATGTATGAGTAATATTTGAATTCATAAGGAGCACATATTAACGTATTATGCGGTCAAATGGAGACCAGTATGATATCCATTACTAAATCGGGCTCCTGACTACCAGGGTAAATTCATAGACGTAGTTTACCGCATTAATCTATCAGAAGGGATTCCAATTAGTGGATGAATGCACTTACGAACCGCAGGTCATCGGGGAGTTGACTGTATACATCCGAATATTTATTGGGGAATATTCATTGCCTAATATCCACATGGACTCTATTGTTCGTTCGTAATTATACCATGTCGTGAATAAATGAATGTTATCGATGGTGTGCCAATTATATCTTTAGGTCTCCATAATTATGGTTAAAGCACATATCTGGTCATGGGACATATGGGAATGGACAATTTACTAATATTATTACCTATGCATATACTATGAAAATTTAATTACTAATGGACGTATGCCATTGCTCCCAAAACCAGCTTTGGCGTAATGCATGCAGAAACGTACCGATATCCAACTAGTCCCACTGAGTATAACATTTGAATTACTAGCGGAACAACGTAAATTGTGAACCACTCCTCCTTGTAGGGCAGATCCTTGTCTAACTGGATAGTGCTGAAATCTAACACGTGGGTAAGACCGCCGTGATACCTCCAAAGCATAGACACAATGACATATAACAGATTGTGGAAAAGGGTTTAGTGAACCTTTACTCTATTATTTTGTCTCAATGAGTATTTATTTTAAGGAGTGATACTAGTACAAATTAATGGTTCACACAGGGGCGTAATGATGGACCGTGACGCATGAACATTAGTTCAAACGATGAATATGAGTTATGCAGTATACTATGTCCTATTTGTCCAAATCATATGCCTATAACAACCATATACTAGGATGCATCGGCCTACGACAATTACATAAGTCCATTTGACTGATACGGTTGTAGTCATAACAGATTGAGAGTAATGTCCTAACCACATACTCTAGTCGTAGTATGATAAATATGACCTTAGTATACCTACGACAATAAATTCTGAGTTGAGTTGATAATCTATATGTTACTACATGTTTACTAATCTGATCACCTATGCATTTACTATCAAAATATAATTCGTTAGTACTAGGACTAATTCAAAAAGATTGGCCATATCTATGACTAATACGACAATCATACGTTTTATCGCTACTAATGTGGACTCAAAAGTACGGAGATGAGGCATAAACAACCTTATTTAATGTGGCCATTTATTACACCCGTATCTAACATTCTCACAATTATTTCGAATACTAGGGCAGCCACGGCTTAATTACGGGAGTGACCTCTATATACGGGGTCCTTTGAAATTGGATATGGGTGTAATATATGGCCACATTAAATAAGGTGGTTTATGCCTCATCTCCGTACTTTTGAGTCCACATTAGTAGCCATAAAACATATGACTAGAGGTCAATCGTATTAAACATAAACCAAGACGGTATGTCATACAACTATGGATCGGTATATATGTATTACCCACTCACTCGGATTCCACAGAATTAACCTAGCATAGTCCATTCACTATAATGAAGGGGAAGCTAATGAACGGTCATGCTTGGGCTCGAAAGTTCCATATGGATATATAATCGTCCATACGTGCATCATATCGTGTTATTATTCGATTGCAACCCTAGTATTACCCAAGAAACGTATTAGTAATGAGTTTTGATACACAAGAATATGAACCACTTTCCACAATTAGAGGTCCACGTGGTTATAATGCCTATTTATATCGTACAATAAGAAGGAAATAGTAGGACCTTCCAACTGCATATGAACGTATTAGGCCTATATTTGACAATAGAATATGGAGATATTAAATGTGGTTATCGTAGGCCATATCCTAGAAATCATAATGAATATGGATATACTTTGTCATATTCCTAAATACAATTTTTCATCGGTTTATTCAATGCCTATCTATATTGTGACATCCAGCACGGACCTTTCCACCGGGAACTATCAGTCCAGCTACATGCAATGCAAGCCTCAGTGGCACAGAAAATATCATTTTAAATGGATCCATAGGACCCATACGATATTAATCATATGTGGGTAAACATAGATGAGGGCTCTAACAGGTTGACCCTAATCATGGTTGGCCTAGTTAAGACTAATTTGAGTAGTCAAATGGACTTATGTCTGGTTTACTACCTTGGTTGGACCATAGGACGATATATGCCATTGACTACATTAAGGTATTACTAATACGATCCTAATAGTCCAACCAAGATAGTAAACCAGACATAGATATTTACATTCCTTGATGACTAATTTGTTGGTACAACTGTATAATTATACCCCTATGTCCGTATACCATAGTCTCACCTCCTAAATAATGGGTAGGGGCTACGAATGAAATCGTCTTACCTCCTAAATAAAGGGTAGGGGCTACAATGCGTATAAGGGGATACACCTAAGTATTAGTATATTCATAAACGTTCATATACTAACTAAAATCGTATCGATGTATCATACTGTAGTTCCGTTAATTTTAATTGATTCAAATACGTGCGTTTTAGTAGGCCAATTAAGGTGCGATTGTAGTCATAACAGATTGGAGTCAACGTTTCTTAGAAGGAGGCCTATCTGATATGATTAGTCCATGGTCCCACTAGATTAGTCCATTGGATTAGTCAACTAATGTTGTGATGACCCGGCCCACCATCATGTGAGTTATCACCTCGTTATTCCCGTTAAATGCTTCTTAATGTTTCAATATGCATGTTTGGTGAGTTTGAGTCAATTTGGAGTGAGTTCGATTAGAAATGAGGCAAATAGTCTCTCAGAAGAAGAAATAGTTGGAAAAAGTCAACTGGACGTTGACTTGAGAGTTAGAGAGCTCGGAATCGAATTCTGATGATTCGGTCAGCTCCGGGATGTTATTTGTGGCTTAGGAGAGTGATCAAAATTGAATTTGGAGGTCCGGTATAGTTTTAGGCTTGAATTGGTTAAAGATGAATTTTGGCGATATCCGATCGGTAGGTGAGATTTTGATTCGTGAGTCGTAATGGAATTCCGACAGTTACAGTAGCTCCGTTAGGTGATTTTGGATGTGCCTGTAAAATTTTAGGTCATTCAGAGGTCGTTTGGTCGGGTTTTTGATCGAATGTCGGTTGCGGAAGTTTGAATGAAAACTTAGGCTGGAAATTGCTTGAATTTGATGTTTTCCGTGTTTAAGGGCGTGTTTTTCTGATTGGAACAAGTTTGTATCGTGCTATGGAGTATGTTGGTGGTTTTCGTTGGGGTCCCGGGGGCCTCGGGATGAATTCGGGGGTCCAAACGGACCATTTTGAGCCAAATGAATTGCTGGAATTGCTGCAATAAAATTGCAGGTTATTTGTTCTCTGCGATCGCGGTCATTGCCGCGCGATCGCGTAGGGTAACAAAGTGAGAGCTGGAAGTTGTTCTTCGCGATCGCGACATGAGGGATGCGGTCGCGTAAGGTAAAGGGTTTGGTCATCGCGATCGCGAGGTTATTGGTGTGATCGCGTATGGTTTTAATCGAAAGTAGTGCGATCGCGTAGAATGGTCAGGTTAAGCATTGCGATCGCGGCTGAGCCCACGCAATCGTGTAGAGGAAAAGCCAGCCGCTCGGGAGTTGTGCATCGCGATCGCGAGCCCAGTGCTGCGATCGCGTAGAGTAAATAGGCCTTGCAGTGAATTTAAGTCCAGAATATTTCAGACGCGGCCTATCATTCATAAAACTCCATTGTCGAGTCTTAGAGAGAGAAAGTGACGGGAAATTGCTGGGATTTCATCGGGTTATCGTCGGAGGTAAGTTTTATGGTTCAATTATGTGTTTTTATCTTGAAATCCTCCTCTATTTCACTGAAATTGGAAGAAATTATGGGGGAATTTAGCCTAAGCCACGGCTTTGGTAAAATGTCGATTTGAGTAGGCAAACGGAGTCCGATTTTGGAAAACTTTATATGCATAGACTCGTGTTGAGACGAGGATTCCGAATATGTAACTTTCGTAATTTTTCGAGAAGCGTACCAAAAGTCAGGTTTTGACAACTTTGTGGATTTTGGTGTAAATTGAGTTATTTTGAATGGGTCGTGTCTAATTAGACTATATTGATGTATTCTCATTGATTTTGAGCAGATTCGGCATCCGAGGTGACTGAATTGCAATGCAAGCACAAGGCGGACTAAGGCTTCTACTGGATCGAGGTGTGTGGTGGTAGTAAATAATGTAGTGAGGGTTTGAAACCCCGTACTTGCACTATACAGTGCTAAGTAGAGATGAGACACGCATCATGTGACGGGCGTGGTGGCATTGTGATTGGGGGATTGGACTTGGTCCTTCCCGACTGATAGTGTATTGCCTATTATTTCTGTGTAGGAGGTTATAACTGTGTAATTGGGCTAGTAGCCATGTTTGGGGCCTTGTGCCAACCTGTAGAGTATTAGCGGAGCCAGTAGAGCTAAGAGATCTTTATATCATGCTCGATACATACACTCTGTAAGGCCCCGTAAAATTTTTGTGCATAAAACCTAGTAGCTGTGGTGTCTTGGTTCGAATAATGTGTTAGGAATGCGTAGAATTCTTCGCGGCTCGCAAGCTCGCCGCGGTTCGGACCCTTGGTAGTGATTTAAGAGTAAAAAATGTTGAGAATAAAATTTTCCAGAAAAATTGTCAAATATGCGGTCAAGAATGCGACCGCAAACCTGACATGCGGACCGCATTCTTGCCGCAAATCGTTCCAGAGAGTTTCCCAAAAATCTGTCAAATGTCGGTCGATATGCGATCGCATGTCAAATCTGCGGTGCATTTTGCGACCGCAGATCAAACATGCGGACCGCATTCTGGCCGCATTCCTTAACAGAAAACCTGTGTAAAATTTGGGGCAATTCTGCGGTCACTATGCGGACCGCATGTTGATTCTGCGGTCGCATAGTGCACCGCATAATTGACCCCGACCCAGATTTTTGTAACATTTTGACCCGATCTCTTCTTTAATATAACACCTTTCTTCTTCATTTTATCATATCATCTCACCAAAATTAGAGAGAGAAGAGAGGGTTTTTAGAGAGATAAGTTCTTCATCTTCAAAGATTGTTCCAACTACTTAATCCCAAGGGATTCTAGGGCAGGATTCAACTTCCCCAATATTTTCAAGGTAAAAACCCTAACTATTTTCTTTGATTTTCAGTTTTAATTGGGTAAAGAGAGGTTTGCATATAATAGCTTTTGAAAATAGAATTTTTACACTCATGCATGATTATTGAACTTGATTTCTAGTAAAAAGAAGTGAGTAGAAGTAAGAGTCTTCAAGAACAAGGTTGGCAAGAGTAGGATATCTTGGGTAAGCATAAAGTAGGAGGAAAAATCATCACCAGGTATGTATGGCTAATTTTGATTCTTGTGAAATCGCCTATATGTGTGAAGTTTGTTTGTTTCGGGTTAAATTGACAAATTGTGTGAAATTCTTGATGTTGTTGTTGGATATTCAAAGTTTGTTGTTGAGTTATGAGTAATGTAAAATGAGAGTTTAATTTGGCAAAAGAATTGTGAATAATGACTATGATGGCCTATATGGCACCTTGTGGAAAACAAACGAAACACTTGAGAATTGGTTTATTGTGGAAAGAGATGAAACACTTGAATTGTGGAAATATTGTAACATGGTTGTGATATTGAATTGAGAAGAAATTGAGAACATGAACCAATGTGTAAGTTGCTTATTTGAACTTGTTGAAATTGTGTGTAGTACCTTATCTGCTGTTTGAAATTGTTGTGTTTTCAATTGTAAGGCGGGGTCGTGTTGCGCGCCGCAACGTGGTGAAATAAGGTGTGGGTTGGGGTGATAAGGGTGGCCGAGGTAATAAGGGTGGTCAGGGGCAATAAGGATGGAAAGCGATCGAAATCGCTATTGAAAATTGATACAAAAATCAATAATGTGAAATTGTGAAAGGAGACAGCAGGAGAGTTTGCAACCTGTGGGGCACTGATTGCCCCTTTGTTTGACTACTTGTGCTTTATGTGATTGATTGGTAATTGTTAAATTGGTTGATCGTAGGAAGTGCTTTGTGTTGAGAATTATTTGAAATGAGGAAAATGTGGAAACATGGTTGGTTGGCTTAATTAATTGTTGATGTAATTTAATGGCTTGAGTTTACTTGGGACAAAGTTTGTCCATACATACCGGTACAATTCAAGTGTACTGACGTCCCTTTTGCCGGGGGCGCTACATTCGTGTCATGATTGTAGGTGGATCAGTAGCAGGCACTTCAGCTCATCGGCAGTAGTATCTTTCATCCTCCACTGCCCGTTTTTGGTGAGCCCCTTTCTTCCTCGGGGCCTTGTGTGGTTCATGCCACCTCTGTTTGAATTTCATTTTGGTTTTGTAAGGTATAGCCGGAGCCTTGTTACCGGCAAGTATTGTATTTCCCTTTTGTATCCTAGAGGCTCTGTAGACATGTAAACCGTGGGACTCCAGTCTTATGTATATATATTGTGTTATGTCGGGCGTTGTAAAAATTGAAATCTTGTTAATGAATCACTCGTATCGTTTTATTTGTTTAATGTGAAATCAATTATGATTAGTAATATATTTGGTTAATGAGAAACAATCATCACAGGGGTAACGCGTGGGAATGAAAGGCACCCAGGTCCGCTTGACTGGGGCAACCCGGCCAGGCGCCGGTCATGTTCCTCGATTTGGGGCATGACAAACTTGGTATCAGAGCTTAAGGCTTTAAAGTGTCCTAGGATGTCTCGGAGCCGTGTCTAGTAGTGCCCTTCTTATAGGTGTGTTGTCGACCACATCATATAAGTAGGGGGCTACACGGGCATTTAGGAATTTACCTACTTCTTTGTTAATCTATATCGTGCGGTAAAGTGCAATGTGGAAATATCCGTGTCTAATTCGTGCCTTGTTCCCAAATTTTCAGAATATGGCACCTAAGAAGAAGGCTAGACTCGGCCTTAGGGCCAATGCGGGCCCAAGTGCAGCTGTTAATCATGTACCCGATGCCGTGGGAGAGAATGACCCACCAGTCCCGAATTTGCCTGGCCCATCTGTTCAAAACCCAAGTGTCCCTATTCCAGTTGCGGCAGAGGATGCCACCATTCCTCCTGCCAGTGTTCCTGACTCAGATACAGTTCCCGCTTCGGGCTCTGGTATCTCTAATGAAGAACTTAGGGGAGCCATCCATATGTTAACACAGTTAGTGGCTGCCCAGGCCCTGAGATCCCATGATGCCCCTGCATCCTCTAGCGGACAGGGAGATTCCTTTGGCTCCAAAGTCCACCAGTTCTTGCGGTTGGCCCCTCCAGAATTTTCAGGCACCGATCCAGAGGCTGACCCACAGGAATTCCTTGATGAGATATACAAGACCCTCAGAGTGATGAAGGCTACAGATATAGAGGGGGTAGAGTTGGCCTCTTACAGGCCGAAGGGAGCGGCACGTTCATGGTTCGAAATGTGGGAGGATTCCCGTGAGGAAGGGAGCCCTCCGGCCAGATGGGATGAGTTCGTAGATGCATTTATGGACCACTTCTTACCTGCTGAGGCAATGGCAGCCCGTGCCACTGAGTTCGAGGTTCTCAAACAGGGCGGTATGAGTGTTTGGGAGTATCACATGGAGTTCGTAAGGTTGTCCAAGTACGCTCCTCATTTAGTGTCGACCATGGATGCCCGGGTTCGACGGTTTGTTCAGGGGCCTTAGCCCTTTGGTGGTGAATGAGGCCGCCACAGCAGCTTTGCACTCAGACATGAACTATGGGAGGATTGTGGGGTTTGCTCAGGCCACAGAGGCCAGGAAATTGAAGATTCGTGCAGAAAGAGAAAGTAGCAGCAGGGCCCGGTCAATGGGTCATTCAGGGAGATCACTTCCAGGGAGAGGGTCATCAGGGCCATCCCAGTCATATGCTCAGTCCTCGCGAGTGCACCGCCATCCGTGCACAGTCATCAGCAGGGCAGTTACTCGAGACCCGGTTCGGACAGCAGGAGGTCTCGTCAGTCTGGTCGTCCTGGGTGAGATCCCAGCAGCAGGGGAGACCTACATGCCCCAAGTGTGGGAGATTTCATACCGAGACATGCTACCTTGACCTTCTAGTGTGCTTCGAGTGCGGGGTGAGAGGTCACATTCAACGAGACTGTCGTGTTAAAAGTCAGGGTATAGGTAGGGGATCTGCTCAGTCATCCGGTTCTTCAGCTGCTACATCATCAGCGCGTACTCCAGCAGCAGCAGGGCGTGGTGCAGCTAGGGGTGGAGCTCAGGGTAGGGGTGGACCTAGCCGATTTTATGCATTGAGTGGCCGCCAAAATGCCGAGGCTTCCCCAGATGTTGTTACAGGTATCCTGTCTGTTCAACTATTGATTGCTATGCCCTTATTGATCCAGGGTCCTCCTTGTCTTATGTTACTCCATTCATTGCTTCAAGTTTTGGGATAGTACCCGAACGGCTTCATGAGCCGTTCTCTGTGTCGACTCCAATCGGTGATTCTATTACAGCCTCACGAGTCTATAGGAATTGTGTTGTTACGGTGGGTGGTCGTGATACCACAGCCGATCTTATTGAGCTTGGGATGGTAGATTTTGATGTAATTATGGGGATGGATTGGCTCTATTCGTACTTTGCCAAACTTGACTGTCGAACGAGAGTTATGAGGCTCGAGTTCCCTAACGAGCCAGTCATTGAATGGAGAGGAAATGGTGTAGTGCCAAGGGGTAGGTTTATTTCCTACCTTAAGGCTTCGAAGATGATTAAGAAAGGGTGTATCTATCACCTGGTTCGGGTAACGGACACCACCTCAGATGTGCCTACCCTCGAGTCCGTGCCAATTGTGAATGAATTTCCTGAAGTGTTTCCAGATGAGCTTCCAGGCATCCCGCCGGATAGGGAGATTGATTTCGGGATCGATGTAATGCCGGATACTCAGCCAATATCCATTCCACCATACAGAATGGCGCCAGCAGAGTTAAGGGAGTTAAAGGAGCAGCTGAGGGATTTATTAGAGAAAGGGTTCATACGACCGAGTGTGTCGCCGTGGGGTGCTCCGGTTCTCTTTTTCAGAAAGAAGGATGGGTCACTTCGAATGTGTATTGATTATCGGCAGCTCAACAAAGTCACCATCAAAAATAAATATCCTTTGCCTCGAGTGGATGATCTGTTTGACCAATTGCAGGGAGCGAAGTTCTTCTCAAAGATTGATTTACGGTCTGGGTACCACCAGTTGAAAATCAGGGAGCAGGATATTCCTAAGACCTCCTTCAGAACTCGTTATGGTCACTTCGAGTTTTTGGTCATGTCTTTTGGGCTAACCAATGCACCAGCAGCTTTCATGGACCTTATGAATCGGGTTTTCAAGCCATTCCTAGATTCCTTTGTGATTGTATTCATTGACGATATTCTCATCTACTCTCGGAGCAGGGAAGATCATGCCGTTCACCTCAGAGCAGCATTGCAGACCCTTCTTCAGCATCAATTGTATGCCAAGTTCTCAAAATGTGAGTTTTGGTTGGAGTCCGTAGCTTTTCTAGGGCATGTTATTTCCAGTGAGGGAATTATGGTGGATCCTCAGAAGATTGCGGCAGTGAAAGATTGGCCTAGACCCACGACCCCGACAGAGATTCGCATCTTTTTGGGTCTGGCAAGGTACTATCGGAGGTTTGTAGAAGGATTCTCAACCCTTGCCTCCCCATTGACTAAATTGACGCAGAAAGCAGTTAAGTTCCAGTGGTCCGAAGCATGTGAGAAAAGTTTCCAAGAACTAAAGTCAAGATTGACCTCGGCACCAGTATTGGCCTTGCCAAAAGGCACAGAGGGATTTGTAGTCTATTGTGATGCCTCCACAGTCGGTTTGGGATGTGTATTGATGCAGCACGGAAAGGTTATAGCTTATGCTTCCAGGACAACTCAAGAACCATGAGAAGAATTATCCGACGCATGATTTGGAACTTGCAGCCGTTGTGTTTGCCTTGAAAATATGGCGACACTATCTTTATGGGGTTCATGTAGATGTGTTTTCAGACCACAAGAGCCTCCAGTATTTGTTCAAACGGAAAGAGCTGAATCTGAGATAGCGGCGGTGGTTAGAACTACTCGAGGACTATGATATGGACATATTGTACCATCCAGGGAAGGCAAATGTGGTAGCTGACGCTCTTAGTCGGAAATCCATGGGTAGTTTGGCTCATTTGGGTGTAGATCAGAGACACCTGGCTCGAGAGGTTTACCAATTAGCCAGTTTGGGGGTTCGTATCTCGGCGTCAGACGAGGGGGATATCTTGGTGCATAATGGAGCAGAATCATCATTGGTCGCGGAAATCAAGGAAAAACAGTTCATGGATCCAGGATTGGTTCGGGTGAAGGAAGCAGTCATGAATGACAAGACCTCAGCATTTGTACTCAGCAGCGAAGATGGTGTATTGCGGTGTCAAGATAGGCTATGTGTTCCGGATGTGGACGAGCTCCGGGAAAGAGTGATGGCAGAGGCTCATACTTCCAGGTATTCTGTGCACCCTGGTTCAACGAAAATGTATCACGATCTCAAGGACATTTATTGGTGGAACGGTATAAAAAGGGATGTGGCAGGCTTTGTAGCTAAATGTCCGAACTGTCAACAAGTGAAGGCCGAGCATCAACGGCCTGGTGGATTAACTCAGCTTATAGAAATACCAAGGTGGAAATGGGAGATGATCAATATGGATTTCGTGGTGGGGTTACCTCGCACTCAGCGTAAGTTTGACTCAATATGGGTAATAGTAGATCGACTCACCAAATCAGCTCACTTCCTACCTGTCAAGTCCACTGATACTGCGGAGCAATATGCAAGATTGTACATCAAAGAGATAGTAAGACTTCATGGCACTCCACTTTCTATCATCTCAGATCGCGGGGCTCAGTTCACCGCTAACTTTTGGAAGAAGTTTCAGCAAGGTTTGGGAACTCAGGTGAATCTCAGCACAGCTTTCCATCCACAGACCGATGGACAGGCCGAGCGGACCATCTAGACACTTGAAGATATGTTGCGGGCTTGTGTCTTAGACTTTAAAGGTAATTGGGATGAACACTTGCCACTGATAGAATTTGCTTACAATAACAGCTATCATGCTAGCATTCAATTGGCCCCGTTTGAGGCATTGTACGGGAGAAGATGTAGATCGCCAATCGGGTGGTTTGAGGTAGGTGAAGCAGAATTGCTAGGGCCAGATATGGTGTACGAAGCTATGGAAAAGGTCAAGGTTATTCAGGAGAGAATGAAAACAGCGCAGAGTCGTCAAAAGTCCTATGCTGACGTTCGTCGAAGGGATTTGGAGTTTCAAGTCAATGATTGGGTGTTCTTGAGGGTGTCTCCTATGAAGGGAGTCATGCGATTCGGAAAGAAAGGGAAATTGAGTCCTAGGTATGTCGGGCCATATCGGATCATTCAAAGGATTGGTCAAGTTGCTTATAGGCTAGAGTTTCCTCCTGAGATGTCATCAGTGCACCCGGTATTCCATGTGTCCATGTTGAAGAAAGTGATTGGAGATCCATCCACCATCATGCCAGTTGAAGCTATAGAGGTTAATGAAGATTTGTCATATGAAGAAGTTCCAGTCGCCATTCTTGATAGGCAAGTCCGTAAGTTGAGAAATAAGGAAGTTGCCTCCGTTAAAGTATTGTGGCGAAGTCAACAAGTTGAGGAGGCCACATGGGAAGCGGAAAAAGAGATGAAGGAAAAGTACCCCCATTTGTTCGATCAAGCCTAGAAGAAATTAGGTGACCCTCCTACTCCTAGTAACTCGTCATCTTGTCTAAGTTGTTTCCCTCTTAGTATTAGTAAAGTCCCCTTCATCTTGTAATGAGTTAAATGTGTTGTTACCTTGGGTCACTTGAACCGTTCTTGATAAATGAAATCCTTATAAATATTCGCGTGTTAAATTGGTTTAATAAGGTAAGAATTCATTGAAGTGGCTAGTTTCTGTGCAATTGTAATAATATGATAGAATATGTGCATTCGTTGAGGTACAAAAGTGTATACCAGTTGTGGAAAGTGTTGTACTTGTATATTGTTGTTTGGTAATGTGTTTCGGGGCCCTCTGACAGGTGGATATGTCCATAATACAAAGGAAACTCTGGCAAAATTTTTCTAAAATATAAGAGTTAGTCAAAATTTTGATGGTTGCATATCATATCTTTCAAAACCAACTCATTTATTTCAAAATCCTCATTCGAGGACGAATGATCTTAAGGGGGGGAGGATGTAAGGCCCCGTAAAATATTTTGTGCATAAAACCTAGTAGTTGTGGTGTCTTGGTCCGAATAATGTGTTAGGAATGCGTAGAACCTTCGCGGCTCGCAAGCTCGCCGCGGTTCGGACCCTTGGTAGTGATTTAAGAGTCAAAAATGTTGAGAATAAAATTTTCCAGAAAAATTGTCAAATATGCGGTCAAGAATGCGACCGCAAACCTGACATGCGGACCGCATTCTTGCCGCAAATCGTTCCAGAGAGTTTCCCAAAAATCTGTCAAATGTGCGGTCGATATGCGATCGCATGTCAAATCTGCGGTGCATTTTGCGACCGCAGATCAAACATGCGGACCGCATTCCGGCCGCATTCCTTAACAGAAACTTGTAAAATTTGGGGCAATTCTGCGGTCATTATGCGGACCGCATGTTGATTCTGCGGTCGCATAGTGACCGCATATTTGACCCCGGCCCAGATTTTTGTAACATTTTGACCCGATCTCTTCTTTAATATAACACCTTTCTTCTTCATTTTATCATATCATCTCACCAAAATTAGAGAGAGAAGAGAGGGTTTTTAGAGAGATAAGTTCTTCATCTTCAAAGATTGTTCCAACTACTTAATCCCAAGGGATTCTAGGGCAGGGATTCAACTTCCCCAATATTTTTAAGGTAAAAACCCTAACTATTTTCTTTGATTTTCAGTTTTAATTGGGTAAAGAGAGGTTTGCATATAATAGCTTTTGAAAATAGAATTTTTACACTCATGCATGATTATTGAACTTGATTTCTAGTAAAAAGAAGTGAGTAGAAGTAAGAGTCTTCAAGAACAAGGTTGGCAAGAGTAGGATATCTTGGGTAAGCATAAAGTAGGAGGAAAAATCATCACCGGTATGTATGGCTAATTTTGATTCTTGTGAAATCGCCTATATGTGTGAAGTTTGTTTGTTTCGGGTTAAATTGACAAATTGTGTGAAATTCTTGATGTTGTTGTTGGATATTCAAAGTTTGTTGTTGAGTTATGAGTAATGTAAAATGAGAGTTTAATTTGGCAAAAGAATTGTGAATAATGACTATGATGGCCTATATGGCACCTTGTGGAAAACAAACGAAACACTTGAGAATTGGTTTATTGTGGAAAGAGATGAAACACTTGAATTGTGGAAATATTGTAACATGGTTGTGATATTGAATTGAGAAGAAATTGAGAACATGAACCAATGTGTAAGTTGCTTATTTGAACTTGTTGAAATTGTGTGTAGTACCTTATCCGCTGTTTGAAATTGTTGTGTTTTCAACTGTAGGCGGGGTCGTGTTGCGCGCCGCAACGTGGTGAAATAAGGTGTGGGTTGGGGTGATAAGGGTGGCCGAGGTAATAAGGGTGGTCGGGGGCAATAAGGATGGAAAGCGATCGAAATCGCTATTGAAAATTGATACAAAAATCAATAATGTGAAATTGTGAAAGGAGACAGCAGGAGAGTTTGCAACCTGTGGGGCACTGATTGCCCCTTTGTTTGACTACTTGTGCTTTATGTGATTGATTGGTAATTGTTAAATTGGTTGATCGTAGGAAGTGCTTTGTGTTGAGAATTATTTGAAATGAGGAAAATGTGGAAACATGGTTGGTTGGCTTAATTAATTGTTGATGTAATTTAATGGCTTGAGTTTACTTGGGACAAAGTTTGTCCATACATACCGGTACAATTCAAGTGTACTGACGTCCCTTTTGCCGGGGGCGCTACATTCGTGTCATGATTGTAGGTGGATCAGTAGCAGGCACTTCAGCTCATCGGCAGTAGTATCTTTCATCCTCCACTGCCCGTTTTTGGTGAGCCCCTTTCTTCTTCGGGGCCTTGTGTGGTTCATGCCACCTCTGTTTGAATTTCATTTTGGTTTTGTAAGGTATAGCCGGAGCCTTGTTACCGGCAAGTATTGTATTTCCCTTTTGTATCCTAGAGGCTCTGGTAGACATGTAAACTGTGGGACTCCGGTCTTATGTATATATATTGTGTTATGTCGGGCGTTGTAAAAATTGAAATCTTGTTAATGAATCACTCGTATCGTTTTATTTGTTTAATGTGAAATCAATTATGATTAGTAATATATTTGGTTAATGAGAAATAGTCATCACAGGGGTAACGCGTGGGAATGAAAGGCACCCAGGTCCGCTTGACTGGGGCAACCCGGTCAGGCGCCGGTCATGTTCCTCGATTTGGGGCGTGACACACTCAGCCGTAGTTATAGCTGTATAGCAAATCATGAGCCAGTACTGGATGTGTACTTTGAGAGGGACTACCTAGGGCGGAATTCCCTGTTCTAGCTAAGGGGGACTGAGAGTCCAAGTCCATATCGACTGAGATAGGGTCGAGGACCCACTATGAGATATTATATTGGGCATGAGAGGCCGAGTCTATACTGACTGGGATCGGGTCGAGGACCCACTATGAGTTATTATATATATACCTATATTGGATCGGGCTGCGCGCCGCAGCACTATATGTATTGGATCGGACTGCACGCCGCAGTAATATATATGTGGATCGGACTGCACGCCGCAGTGATATACAAGTGGAACGGACTGCACGCCGCAGTATTATTGCGCTTGGGCTGTAGGAGCCCCTTCGGAGTCTGAGTCTGCACACATTCTCAGCGAGCTCTAGAGTATATTATGGGATCGGGCTGCACGCTGCAACAGTATAATTGTATATGTATATATATATTGGATCGGACTGTACGCCACAGTAATATATGTGTGGATCGGGCTGCACGCCACAGTATCATAGCGCTTGGGCCTAGGGAGCCCCTCCGAAGTCTGTATACACCCCTAGTGAGCGCTGTCAACATTAAATGGAGCGGGTTGCGCACCGCAACGGTATATGTATTGGAGCGGGCTGCACGCCGTAGCATTATACTTATTTATATCCATATACATACTTAAATACTTATACATTTATAGACATATGTATATATTTACATACATTGAGTTGGCTGTACACCGTAGCGGTACGAGTGAGGATTTGGTCAGTGTGGGACCTTGTTGAGATAGATGTGGACTGGAGATGAGAGTATTCACCGTAGTGATGATTTACCTGTGTGGTTACCCTTAGAACTGTTTAGTGATAGTACAGGTGTTCTCACTTTCAGTTATTGTTTATTATTATTACTCACTGAGTTGAAATATACTCACCCCACTCTCCTGCACTTTTATGTAGATATACAGGTTCAGGAGAGCAGTTGAGCTATCGCAACTGCTTTGTTATCACCATTCCGTGGAGACTTCGGGGTAGCTGCCAACGTGCGCAGTACCTGACCTCTTCCTCTTTATCATTATGTTGTTTCCATTCTGCCTAGACTTGATTGTGTAGATGATTTCATTTGTAGAGGCTCAGACTTGTGACACCACGATTTGGTTGGGACTGTATTCGTGTATTTCTTTTCTACACTTCTTGATTTGTTATGAAAACAGACTAATTATGCCGATTAATCAGTATTAATTTATAATTGGCTGGTTTAAATAGATAAGATGGTCGGGCTTTCTTAACATGCGTTGGGCGCCATCACGACTAGGGTTTGGGTCGTGACAAGTTGGTATCAGAGCCTAGGTTAACAGGTCTCGCGAGTCATGAGCCGGTTTAGTAGAGTCTCGTGGATCGGTACGGGGACGCCTATACTTATCCTCGGGAGGCTGCAAACCTTTTAGGAAAGCTTCAAATTCTTGAAATTCATATCGTGCGTACTTGATTCATCTTGAGGTATGATTCTTGAAATTTCTTCTGCACATTGATGTGTGCACTCGAGTGCTTAGTGATAAATTTACCTTGATGGCTTATGATTCCCCAATCGAGGGACGAGATATAATCTCTATGAGTTCATGTCGGGCCAGTCTGAAGGACTTGAGGCCGAATCCTTGTCTGTGGCTTGAGCACCAAGGTGCTAATTTCGCGAGCCGGTATTAATAAAATTCATGTGATCGGTATTGATCTTAATTGTGAAAATGGCAGTTTGATAATGGGAGAGCTGTAAGGTATTCGATTCTTATTGTGATTTGATACGTAGCCCTAGATATGGGCATGGGGAATATGTTCATTGCGTCTTAGCGGAAATGTAATGTGCACTATGCGTGGTAGTATAAGTTCAGACTCAGGAAGACCAAATTGGTTGTGCTATAAGTATTGGGGTGAAAGGTCTTAGATATATGTTATGATGTGAGCGGGTGTAGCGCATGTTCATGTACTAATTTTGATAATATAAATTCGTGTAGTATTGAGATTTATGTTGTTGATATGTATTGTGATGTCTTGTCGAGTTGCGGATGTATTGTTAGGATGATTTTGGTGATTCACTGGCAGGTGGATAGGACAAATTAAAAAAGGAAACTCTGTCGAAATTTTTGGAAACTTTGGGGCGTAGAAAATAATTCTGACACCCGGAGAATACGCTTAAATGGTGTGTGTATAAATGCAAGAGTTGCAAAAGAGTTAAGATGTCTGATGATTCGAATCTCCACAGAAGCTTGTAAATGACTTGAGTTTAATCTAACTAGGACATTGTGGCATCATTTGCGTAAGAATGCTATGAGCGGCTAAAAGTGCTTTGATGTTTGGCTCCGAGCCAAGTTGGGGAGGTTGTTATTGACTAGCGGATTGCACTATTGTGTGCTGTGTTGGTTCTGTCTCCAAGCATGTTGGGAAAATTCTGATAGGGGTTACCGTGCTTCATAGATGTGAAGAAATACTAGGATGTTTTGAACTGATGTTGGTAAAGAATGTTAGGTGTATAGAAAAGAAAGATAGCTAATTGCATCTGTATGTAATCATGTTCTGCTGCTGTCAGAGTTCTAACATGGAACGAGTGTTTCTATTCAATAAGACAGTTGAATTACATCTGAATAAGGGTGAATGACGCCCGAGGTAGTCTTGCGGTGTTCAAGACTTTGCTTGTAACGGTAAGGTGTCTTAAGATTGGGTATGTGGCTAAAGACGGTGGTTTCGTTAGAAGGGATCAAGACTTGTGTTATATTATGTGAATGATGAGGTTCTATGTACCTATATTGGGGAGTAATGATAACGAATTCAAATCGCAGGAAGTTCTTCAAAATAATGTATTGTAGAATGTGGTACTTTTGGGAAACATTGAGAGAGTATTAAGTGGCCTATGGGTCTTAGACCGTGGGGTCTTATGTACGAGTCTCGTGTGGTAACCTGAGTTGAGGTGTGGTGATCTTTCGGTAAAGGCTAATATTAAATCTAAGATGAATCAGAAAGGAATTTGGTAAATGGTACAACTTGTTAATTAACTGAAACAGTTTGATAAGAATACGATTAATTCCTGGTATGTGTTCGAAGTAATGAGTCTTGCAGATATGGTGCAACAAAGCTCTTGAGTGCTGGCAGTTGCGCAGCTCGATGTGGGTAAAAGGACTAAGTCCTGGCAGTAAACTTATGCAACGAATTGGAAGAAAGAGTTTGTGATGTGTTTTACCATGGTTTGAAAATGAGTATATTCCTATCGGTATGCGAAGCATGGAATGTGTAATGACTTTTTCTCCTATATGGGATCATGAAGGTCCTTGACTAGTTGAGTGCGTCGATGTTTGCGGTGTAGGAGAGGGATAGAAATTCTCCATGTATCTTGGTGCAGTATGGTATACGCGATGTGTTATGGAAAGATGATAACAACATGTTCAAGGTTTTGAGATCAGTTCATATTATATGGGAAGTCATTAAAATCCCCAAGCAGCGTGGGCAGTTGCAGATAATCTGAGAATCAATCTTCCTGGTGATTAAGGAAAATGGTATTGCTATTCTAGTCATTCGGCAGAGTATATGGTCAAAAGGGCCAGGTAATATAAACTGATAATATTTAGTGGTGTGGTGGTATCCTCTTGTTGGATTGACAGTGATGATTGAGTTGTAAATGGCATAAGGAGATTTTTGAATGGCTCACGTGGTATGAATGAATGCTTGATGTGTGTTATGTGTTCGTGTGGTGGAGTGTGGAATCAGGCATAGTGATTCATGTGTAATATATGTGTTGGAGACTAGAAGTTCTCGTAACCCGCCTACGCAGCAATGGTATATCGTGTGTATCGGCACCGTTTAGCGGTTATTGGAAATTGGAAGCCCTAGTGGCTATCTCGTTACTTGATACGATGAATTTGAATAATGATACATGATTGCAGACTGGTTGTCATAAGCCAGGTTGTCTAGACTAATTTGATATGGACTACGTCAGAAATATGTCGCAAACTGCATGGCAGAGTGCATCAGATCATGTCCCAGCAAGGTAGATGTACCCTAGGACCAGAGGACGGCTGGTAGGTATTTCTTTGTCAGTTGGGCCTTCGTGGCGGATGTCAGTGTAGAGGTATCAACCATTGATTCAGCTCCAGTATTGAGGAACTTTGTCGGATACGTTTCATATGGCCGAGCTTGAGGCTATATATATATATGTTTATTGCAATGAGCAACTTGACCCGATGTGCATTCCCTTTTGCTAGATTTATGCGTGGATCGGGTGGCACGCCGCCACATGTATAGTATCTGGATCGGGTGGCACGCCGCCATATGTAGGGTATCAGGATCGGGTGGCACACCGCCACGGGTATGGTATCTGGATCGGGTGGCACGCCGCCACAGGTATGTTATTGGAACGGGTTGCTCGCCGCAACAGTGTGGTGGAAAATATAGCTTCCTATATTTTACCTTGTATACAATACTTCCTAGCTTCTAAGGAATAGTTCGTATTGGGTATCGCTCGGGGAATAGCACATCGGTTGTGTCTTTCCAAGATTTTATAGCGTACATCAATTGTATCACAGCAGGTATGATTGATTGCTTGAGTTCATACCTAGATATGTGCGTGGCTGACCATTTTGAGCATGGTGACTTTAGGTGCTTCATGAGTAATAGTGTTTGGATAGGATCATGAATCGTGGTAAGGCCACGTGATGTTATAACCTCTCAAGGAGGATTCAGGTATTCTATTTCAATAATGCGAGACGGGATCTCAGTTCTATATTATGATGGTACAGAGGAATTGAATTACAACTCTTTTGTGTGAGTCAGTTGTCATGATTCGAGTGTGCTCAGATCATTTCTTATTGGAGCTTGTGTTGTGCTCGTTGTGGCATAGGCCGATGCTGAGGTGTCATGTCACCAGTGTGGTGTGTTATAATCGAAATGATCGTTGGAGTCATTAATGAGTATGATCATATTTGATCTTAGCTTGTTAGAAAGGTAATATTGAGGTTTGGCTCCGAAACCTATTGTTGTATTAGTTAAAAAAAAGAAAATGGATTCATGAACGGTTGGCCGAGAGATGGGTTCGGTATATCGCGTGCTTCAGCTGTCATGGGCGGGATATGAAGGTGTTGGAATAAGACTATCTTATGAGAAAGGTTTTTCTGCTAGTATTTGGTCATGGTGGCCATTGTTGTGATTAGAGACCATCATCTCGACCGATTCGGTTGTTGGATACATCATGTGATCTCACCCGGGGTGGCAATTATGGGCTATTATAGATGGATCGTGTGTATTCTGAGTATAGGCATGAGATTCAGATTTGGTATGTGATTTCGGAAAGTGCAATGTGGTCTATGGTGCGGATGGGCTGTGAGGTTTCCAGCTATAGTGTGTACCGGACTTATATGAGATAGGGTGACGTGGGATCGCCCCGAATATATGCTTGGTAAGGTCATTCAGCTATTGGGTTACTTCCAGTAAACCTCTTGGTCCGCTCGAGGACGAGCGTTTGCTTAAGTTGGGGAGAATGTGATGACCCGGCCCGCCATCATGTGAGTTATCACCTCGTTATTACCGTTAAATGCTTGTTAATGTTTCAATATGCATGTTTGGTGAGTTTGAGTCAATTTGGATTGAGTTCGGTTGGAAATGAGGCAAATAGTCTCTTAGAAGAAGTAATAGTTGGGAAAAGTCAACTAGACGTTGACTTGAGAGTTAGAGAGCTCGGAATCGAATTTTGATGATTTGGTCAGCTCCGGGATGTCATTTATGGCTTAGGAGAGTGATCGGAATTGAATTTGGAGGTCCGGTGTAGTTTTAGGCTTGAATTGGTTAAAGATGAATTTTGGCGATATCCATTCGGTAGGTTAGATTTTGATCCGGGAGTCGGAATGTAATTCCGATAGTTGTAGTAGCTCCGTTAGGTGATTTTGGATGTTCCTGCAAAATTTCAGGTCATTCGGAGGTCATTTGGTCGGGTTTTTGATCGAATGTCCGTTCCGAAAGTTTGAACGAAAACTTAGGCTTGAAATTGCTTGAATTCTATGTTTTCCGTGTTTAAGGGCGTGTTTTTATGATTGGAACAAGTTTGTATCGTGCTATGGAGTATGTTGGTGGTTTTCGTTGGGGTCCCGGGGGCCTCAGGATGAATTCGGTGGTCCAAACGGACCATTTTGAGCCAAATGAACTGCTGGAATTGCTGCAATAAAATTGCAGGTTATTTGTTCTCTGCGATCACGGTCACTGCCACGCGATCGCATAGGGTAACGGAGTGAGAGCTGGAAGTTGTTCTTCGCGATCGCGACATGAGGGATGCGGTCGCGTAAGGTAAAGGGTTTGGTCATCGCATCGCGAGGTTATTGGTGCGATTGCGTAGGGTTTTAATCGAAAGTAGTGCGATCGCGTAGAATGGTCAGGTTAAGCACTGCGATCGCAGCTGAGCCCACGCGATCGCGTAGAGGAAAAGCAGGCCGCCCGGGAGTTGTGCATCGCGATCGCGAGCCCACTGCTGCGATCGCGTAGAGTAAATAGGTCTGGCAGTGAATTTAAGTCCAGAACATTTCAGACGCGACCTATCATTCATAAAACTCCATTGTAGAGTCTTAGAGAGAGAAAGTGACGGGAAATTGCTAGGATTTTATCGGGTTATCATTGGAGGTAAGATTTATGGTTCAATTATGTGTTTTTATCTTGAAATCCTCCTCTATTTCACTGAAATTAGATGAAATTATAGGGGAATTTAGCCTAAGCGAGGGCTTTGGTAAAATGTCGATTTGAGTGGGCAAACGGAGTCTGATTTTGGAAAACTTTATATGCATAGACTCGTGTTGAGATGAGGATTCCGAATATGTAACTTTCGTAATTTTTTGAGAATCATACCAAAAGTCGAGTTTTGACAACTTTGTGGGTTTTGGTGTAAATTGAGTTATTTCGAAAGGGTCGTGTCTAATTAGCCTATATTGATGTATTCTCATTGATTTTGAGCAGATTCGGCATCCGAGGTGACTGAATTTCAAGGCAAGCGCAAGGCGGACTAAGGCTTCAACCGGATCGAGGTGTGTGGTGGTAGTAATAATGTTGTGAGGGTTTGAAACCCCGTACTTGCACTATACAGTGCTAAGTAGAGATGGGACACGCGTCATGTGACGGGCGTGGTGGCATTGTGATTGGGGGATTGGACTTGGTCCTTCCCGACTGATAGTGTATTGCGTATTATGACTGTGAAGGAGGTTATAACTGTGTAATTGGGCTAATAGCCATGTTTGGGGCGTTGTGCCGACCTGTAGAGTATTAGGGGAGCCAGTAGAGCTAAGAGACCTTTATATCATGCGGGATACATACACTCAGCCGTAGTTATAGCTGTATAGAAAATCATGAGCCAGTACTGGATGTGTACTTTGAGAGGGACTACCTAGGGTGGAACTCCCTGTTCTAGCTGAGAGGGCCTGAGAGTCCAAGTCCATACCGACTGAGATAGGGTCGAGGACCCACTATGAGATATTATATTGGGCCTGAGAGGCCAAGTCTATACTGACCGGGATAGGGTCGAGGACCCACTATGAGTTATTATATATGTACCTATATTGGATCGGGTTGCGCGCCGTAGCACTATATGTATTGGATCGGACTGCACGCCGTAGTAATATATATGTGGATCGGACTGCACGCCGCAGTGATATACATGTGGAACGGACTGCACGCCGCAGTATTATTGCGCTTGGGTTGTAGGAGCCCCTTCCGAGTCTGAGTCTGCACACATTCTCAGTGAGAGCAGGAGCATATTATGCGATCGGGCTGCACGCCGCAGCAGTATAGTTGTATATGTATATATATATTGGATCGGACTGCACGCCGCAGTAATATATGTGTGGATCGGACTGCACGCCGCAGTAATATATGTGTGGATCGGACTGCACGCCGCAGTATCATAGCGCTAGGGCCTAGGGAGCCCCTCCGAAGTCTGTATACACCCCCAGTGAGCGTCGTCGACGTTAAATGGAGCGGGCTGTACGCTGCAGCATTATTCTTATACATATCCATATACATACTTAAATACTTATACATTATAGACATATGTATATATTTACATACATTGAGTTGGATGTACACCGTAGCGGTACGAGTGAGGATTTGGTCAGTGTGGGACCTTGTCGGGATAAATGTGGACTGGAGATGAGAGTATTCACCGTAGTGATGACTTACCTGCGAGGTTGCCTTAGAACTGTTTAGTGAAAGTACTGGTGTTCTTATTTTCAGTTATTATTTATTATTATTACTCACTGAGTTGAAATATACTCACCCCACTCTCCTCTACTTTATGTGCAGATACAGGTGTTCAGGAGGGCAGTTGAGTTACCGCAACTCCTACATTATTGTTATCCCGAGGAGACTTCGAGGTAGCTGCCGGTGTCCGCAGGACCCGATCTCTCCCTCCATATCATCATGTCTTTTACTATTCTGCCTAGACTTGATTGTGTAGTAGATTTCATTTGTAGAGGCTCAGACTTGTGACACCACGATTTGGTTGGGATTGTATTCGTGTATTTCTTTTCTACACTTCTTGATTTGTTATGAAAACAGACTAATTATGCCGATTAATCAGTATTAATTTATAATTGGCTGGTTTAAATTGATAAGATGGTCGGGCTTGCCTAGCATGTGTTGGGCGCCAACACGACCAGGGTTTGGGTTGTGACAAATGTACTACGTAGTAGGGAGTAGGCAATTCATACTATTATTAGAATACTAGGGGATTTATACATTTTACGGTCCATTGGACTAATACGATGTCTTATTACTCATTCATAGATGGTTCATTGGACTCAATTAATAGTCTATTTAGTAATCATCGTATTATGATATTCTAGAAAAGGAGGCCTATGACTTATTCGGAAATTACCGGTTAGTACACTCCTAAGAATGGATTTTCCCAGATATAAAATAGGCACATAGGCCAGCGAATCATATACTGCTAATGGACAGTCAATAATATATCGTGGTTTTATCCATATGAATCTCTACCCCATTTAAATCATATTGATACCACGTAATTCATCTACCGTATACGATTTGCCAATGCATATGATTTCAGTATCGGCCCTAGAATCTTATGTGTCACCTATATAGCTAGGTAATAATAGATGCGTCTGCCAATCTATGTAATCTCTGATTACCTATGCATATACTATCATATAGTCCATATTAGAACAATTGTGTTTATCTTAGGGGTGAAGACTCTATATGATTCCTCAACCATATGGAAATAGGACCTTAATTGTACTAATATGGACTCTATGGATTCCGTTCGTATTATGATCATTTTATATATCGTCCTTCCATTTATATATCGTGGTTCTCATAGTGTACATAACTCATTGGACTAATACGTTGAGTTATATCTTCCCCCGTCTATGAATGAAATCGAAATGAATACTGGAGTCCTTTATTGGGATGACCAAATTTGCTAGGGCTATACCTAGTTGAATACGTGGATTTTAGACCATTCATATGATTACATGGTCCATAATGTCATACGTTCAATGGACTTACAAATCCATTACAAAGTCTATGAAGTTCCTTCACGGACGGTTACTAAGTATTAGTCCAAAGGAAGTAATTGTTGTAGGCAAATGGCTTTTAGCAATGGAACGGTCTATATTTAGGAATTTGACCATCTATGAATATGATTTCATATTACCTAATAGAATGCATATGTGGGAGGTTTGTTTAGTCCAATGGTGATACTGAGATTATGTAATCATATACTAGGGCCTTTTGCATCGTGTACTATGGCCCTTCGTACTGTAGCCCGTTACTCCTCATATTAGTAAACTCTACCAATTTTGGTAGTATTGAGTTTTGGACTGTGGTCAAATGGACTTATGTGGAAACGGGCGTCCAGGCAAACGGACTAGTAAAATTATTCCACGAATACCAATGTTACTCAAATGGAACCAACATATATAAACAAGTTGCGTATATGACTAGGACGCATCGGCCAACGACAACCACATAAGTCCATTTGACTAATACGATTGTAGTCATAGGAACTTCCGTTTATATATCGTATTGGGAGTAATGTCATACATTCATACTAAGACGCATCGGCCTACGACAACCACATAAGTCCACCAATATCATATCTTACTCAAATATAATGGAGGATCGGACTATGCATTGTCATGGCTAAATAACAACCACGATGTATAAACGGAAGGTCCTATTACTACAATCGTATTAGTCCAATGAATATGATTTCACAGTTACTGTAGTCATACATTCTAATCCTAAGTCCTTACCTCATATTAAATATACCTATACGTCTTGCAATTATCTACTCAACTTCAACTCTTAAGGTAAGCAACTTATGGATAACTAATACGTATTAGTTTTCCAATGGACTTATGTGGTTGTCGCATAGATATTACAACATACGAATGAAATCGTATTCAATACACATCGGCACCAAGTATCCGATTAACGATCTAGAAGTAGGAAACCACATAAGTTATCTTAAGGTCATATTATAGGACATTTATCACCCGGAATATACTCGAGTAATTACATTAAAGATTACTATCAACAATTGTAGTTAGTAATTGACCTTAACAATTAATAATTTGGACTTATTATCAACGTCTATGACTACAATTGTATAATGAGGGCAGATTAGGGCAATATAACTCAATCGTATTAGTATATGAATGTGTTCAACTAGTAACTAAATAACTGTAACTAATAAGCATATGATCATATTAACTGTATTAATAAAACAAATTGACATATCCCAATGTATTGATACGATTGTTAGTAAACAGGCCTATATAATTAATCATATCCATTTGTCGTAGGTAGTCAAATGAACGTATGACATTAACGTGAAATAGGTTGACATTAAATATTTGTCGTATGACCGAGATATACTATATATACTATGACATCATGGACTATACATACTAACCCAATGACCACGATATTTCTTAGTATTCATAATTTAACGTTCCTCTTCCAAGGTTGGTCCCTAGTCCAGTGGGTAATAGCCCTAGTTCATACATATGTCCGTATATAGCCCTAGTTCATACATATGTCCGTTATTTTGTAATTGACCGTCTATACGTACTGGACAATAGTCCTGAATGCTAGGATTACCTTGGTGATATAGTAATTATATATGCACATATGAATGTATGGACATAATGAACGTATAGTATTGGATATGACGCATTACCCTATTAATTCTGCCATAGATATACTTTAATGGGGTATATAGGCCTATGATGAAATGATAATGCCTTTTTTAGGGTCAATGATTATTGGAATTAGTCCTATTATACTATATACTCAGGGTGTGTTTGGTACGAAGGAAAATATTTTCCATATAAAATATTTTCCTATAAAATGTTTTCATGGAATACGAATGGTTTTATCACTTATTTTCTCTTGTTTGGTTGGTAAGTGGAAAACATTTTCCGAAATATTTTCTATTGTTTGGTTAGAGAGTAGAAAATGGTTTTTTTAGAAAAATATTTTTTATGCAACTCTCCTCACCCCTTGTTTAACCAAAATATTGAACTTCGTTTAAAACTAGAAAATAATAGAAAAATTGGGTTACTGATAATCAAGAGACCGAAAAAATGTAATAGGCTTTCAATAATTAGAATAAACAGTAAGAAAGATTGTATTTCAGTGATTAATGAGTACAATGGGTTTAACTTCCTCCTTATATAGCTGATTCAAGATGGAGGAATAAAACGTAAGATTTAATGAGCAATAAATGATATTAAATAGGTTGTTACACAATCATTTTCCATAAATGCTGGTCCTCTAACGTATAAGGTATTTAATGATTGAATTTAGACTCCTTTCTGCCTTCTGATCCATGCTCCAAATGTGCTTTGACCCGTTGCTTCTGGATGTTTTGAATAGATACGGTGCTCGCATCTATTTCGTTTGTCTTCCAAAATCACGTTCTGACCTGCTTCAAATAGGCACGGGTTTTGCAGTCGTATTGCGTCCCGTATCTATTTTATCCTCTTGTGCATATTCCACGTGTCTTGCAGTGGGAGTGAAATAGGCTGGATTCGATCTCCCGCTTCCAGGCTGGCAATTGTAATGTCTTTCCACGTCATAAAAAAATTTCCCCAATACAGTTTGTCCCCCCACTTTCCATTTGTTTATCATTTAAATATATGGGAAGTGGATGCTTAAAAAAAAAGGAATTTTTGTCACAGTAAATGTTATGTCAGTGTTGACGCTTCAGTTGTCTCTTCCATTTAATGCACCATATATGTGTCACTTCTCTACTAGTTCTGCGAGTTTGCAGCCTTTTCTTTGCTTTACTCTCGAAGTGATGGTTACCTTTATTATAGGCATTTCATCGTTACCTTTCCTGGTTTACCGATCACTTTTCGTATATTCTTGTGATTTCTTCTTATTTAACCCTTTTTACTGAGTAATTCTTTACTTCTTCCTTCTACTCTTCTTTTTTAAGAACGTGCTGAGCCATGGCGTCTTCTAATCCTAGAAAAGTTCCAATCTTTGACCAATTCCCTAATGTACCTACGAGACATAAAAGGAGCGGAAGTGGTGCTCCCCGTGGTATGAAATCAATACGGGGCGGCACATCTGGTTCTGCTATCCCTTTTAATACTTCTTCCAAGGGATCTAAAAAACATTCTTCCAAGGGAAAAGAGTCTGCGGAACCTCTTCATGAACCGACAGTGGACGAAATTGTACCATCGGATTTGTCTTTTAAGCATGATAATGTGGTTCTTTGCGAGCAAATGCTCAAGTTGGATAAGGTTGATAATTACCCCTCTATAATTACTGAACCAATGATTCCTTTAATTCGGGAGGATTGTCATTGGAGAGCTAGTATCCCCATAGTTATTCCCAACCCTAACCAGAGTGTTTCTTCTTACAACCCTGGTTTTTCTTGTGTTTATACTTATCCCTTTACTCAGGGATTTTTTCCCGCTATTGAACCAGTGATTATTGAATTTTGTCGCTTCTTCAAAATTTGTCTAGCCCAAGTCGGTCTTCTGGTTTGGAGAGCAGTAGCATGCTTATGGTTTATTTTAACTAAGGCAGGTGTAATTTTACCTTTCCTCACTAGATTCACCTTTACCACCCCAAACTTTTCCGCAACGAAGTCTTTACATTGTCTGATAGAGGAAAGAGGGTATTGATAAACCCTGAAGATGTTAATGACCGTGGCTGGTATGTACGGTTTGTAAGTGTTCCCACAGTTGATCTGGTTGGTGAATCCAACATGCCTTTTCTGGAGAGGTGGAACATGACTCATAAGTTTTTTTTTTAATTTCTGCCGTGTCTAGTTTTTGACATTCCATTCTTCTGTTATCAAAGCACTTTGGTTTCGCTTTTTGGAATAGCTATCATGGGAGATGTAGAGCTCGTCCTTAATTTCCATGCTTGGGTTGATGCTCTTTTGAAGGCTGTGCCCATGGAGGCACGTACTTGGAAATCAATCTCTGCTAGGCGCGGCTGGAGGGTCAAAACTCATGGTATTCCCTTGTTATTTCCTTTTCTTAGAATAAAAACTTTTGCATACCCGGTCTTATATCCTTCTTTTTATCAGGATTTTCCAATCGAGGTATGAAAGCTGAAGCAGCTCTTGCTCTTAGAACTTCTTCTCAAACTACTTCAACTTCAGGGAGGTCAGTAGATATTTTAATAAAGAGGAAAGAATTTGAGGACAATTCTGATGTGGAGGAAGATGAAGATACGTCCTTGGTAGCTCGTCCCAGGTATAGGAGACGTGTGATAATTTCAAAGGATGAAGCCGAAGCTCCTCCTACTACTGAAGTTCCTCCTGTTCGTCCCTCTGAGCCCCTCACTATTATATCTGATGAAGAAACTGTTCCAAATGAAACTCTCGAGTCTACTCAATGCCTTTTCCTTGAAGGTTTCGAAGGTGGTGATTTTGGCCCAGTTTTGGAGGAAATTCCCCTTTCAACTTCTGTTTCTATTCCATTTGTTTCTTTTTCCACTTCGAATAACCACACGACTACTATTCCCACTCCCCCTTCTTTTCCAACTTCTGCTCCCTTGCCTGTTCCGAATTTTGAAATACCGCCATCTTTACCTCCTCTACCGTACCTCCTTCTGTCAGCTGCGTAGAAGAGGGTTCTAGCAATAGGAGCATGGCTATGAGGAATATTACACTTGAGGTTCCGGCAGAGAGGAGCCTCTTAAGGAAGTCAGGCGGGCCAGATGCTTGGCTTAAGCCCCTGATTGGGGATATTGAAAAAAGAAAAATGGACAGTCATAGCTTCCTGACTCTTGTGAATGACATAGTTCATAACACTTTGAGGGTATGTTTTTTTTTATCTCTCTTCTTTTAAGAAAAAGCGTTTCTCTTGATTTTCACTCATACACACTTGTTATACAGGCTAACCTTATAGGTACGGAACTTATGGGGAGGATTTCCATTTTGGAGAAGAAAGCTTGTGAAGTTGACCGAGCTATTTCTGAAGCTGAAAGGAAGACTAAGGAAGCGAATGCCCAAGCAGCTAATTGTCGAGAACAGTTGAGAGATGCTCAGAAGAAAGGCTACGTATTTACGGGAGCACAACCGTAACTTAGAGCAACAAAATCGAACTTTGGCTGCTGAATTGGACAGGATTAAGGCTTCTCTTCGCGAGGTGGAGAAAGAAAAGGAACGTCAAGAATGTTCTTTTTCTGAACAATTGTCTAGGTCTAGCGAGGAGATTAGGGAGCTTAAGGTTCTCTTGAAGAAGAAAGAGGAGTATGGGGGAGAGCTAGTGCAAACCTTATCTCAGGCTCAGGCTTATTTGCAAGCTTCCTCTGATAAGGCACGTGCCTTAGAAGAATCCTGTGCCTCTCTGGAAATCTCCCTTAACTCCGCTTTGAATGAAAATCAATTGTTAAAAAATGAACTTACTTCAAAGAAGAAGGATTATGCCCTCCTTGAAGAGAGTTTTGATGCGGAGGTGAGCTGGGCTTTCCTGAATTCTCGTCGCGATGCCTTAATGGAAGCTAGCCAGAGGGTTTCGACTTGGAGTCTGAGTTAGTCAAGGTTTTGAGCACTATTGAGATAAATCAACAATCTCCCTCTCCTCCTGAAGACTTGACCGTGGCTAATGACCCCCCCAATGAGGGAGTTGCTCCTGCCGTAATTCCGGCTACAACAATCGAGGCTGCCGTGCCTTCTTTTCCCCCTGGTGATTCGATTGTTTCTGCTTCTTTAGCGCCCGTGAATCCTACAAATGAGGAGGTTAATTTAACAGTGTCAAGGAGATCTACTTCCTCAGGAGCGAATTAAGATTTTCAATTTTTGAATTAGTCCCCAGTTTATAGGATATTTGTATATTCTGTAAGGATGTTTGAACCCTTTATATTTTAGAGATTTAATTAATACCTCTTTATATTTTATTCTTGCCTATTTTCGTACTTAGGTCTTATAGAATAACTTTACATTTTTTTCCTTTTGAAAATGCTTTGTTGATTCACTCGTGGACTTATCAACACGAGGATTTGGATTTTTATCTTTTTAGAAAATGCTTGATGATTCTACTCGTGGATTTGTCAACACGAGGATCATAAAAGAGGGCCCTTTTATATATTGGCACTTAATGAAGAAGACGTCTCAACTTCATAAATGGTGCTATACGATGAAAGAAATAGGAAGCACATGTTTGTGTAAAGTAATTTGGACAAGTTTTTATTCATTAATTTGAACAAATTTGAATAATACATGCGTTGTAGTCCGTCTATAACTTTCTCGCAACTGTTTTCCGTGCAACAGATTTTTTAATAAAAAATACACAAGGTTTTGTTTTACAACCTGTTTTAGCATTTAACCCTAGTCCTATCTTTAGAAAGGACTTGAAAAGTGTCTACAACATTGAAAAATATTTTTTGCAGAATAAAACGTATCTATTCATAGCTATTCGTGGCTATTGCAGCTTTTAGTTTTGCTTTGAACTCCTGTATCTCTTGCGTGGTCCCACGTCTACTTTTTTGCACGAAGCTGTCTTTTGCACGAGTCTTTTCTGAATTCTTGTATCTTTTTATAGTCCCGTGTCTACTTTATTGCTCGAAGCTATCTGTATTGTGCAGTCCCCAAGTGTGCAGACGCTATTGGGATTTGGGCATTTCGGTGGTTACTTGTAAGTTGACCCTTTCGCTGAAACAAGACATACACGGGATTTCGAAAATATAGCTTTTAGATGTAGACTGCCTACCCGTATTCATTTCCATCAGATTTGTGTAACCTTAGGCTTAGAATCTATGAGTATTCATTATTGCCATGCAAGTTGTATTTCATCATTTGGTACGGGTTAGGATTTATGCCTAGCATCTAAAACCGTTAGTAAAAACGATAGACATTATAATTTCCAGTAAAGGCTAGCAACTTTCTATAGAAATTCTAGTATAAGACTTGAGAGGCTTTTCACGTGTCAGTTGAAGAGTTCTGCACAAATTGGCTATATGTTGCTTGAGATATACTATAATCGAATATATCTACCTTAGAATATACTTTCTAGTGATGACTGGGGCAAAAATCATATACGACGTTTTTTCTTCTTAGGTGTTGCATGAACCCGTGCTTTCATTCCATAAGTCGATTTATCATGATTATAAATATCATGCTGAAGAAAAATGTCACGTATGTAAAAAGTTAACAGGTTGGTCTTAGAGGGTGCTTACCGTAGCTTTTACTAAAAGGATATCACGTACCTTCCAAGATGACTTACCTCCTCACTTTTAAATTCTCTATTTGGTGCTACGAGATGCATGTTGTTCCCCATAAACTTGACGAATTCCCCATGGTGTTGGGAACTTCATGATTTGATGCAAGGTTGATGAAACAATACCTATCTCGTGGATCCACGGCCTTCCCATGATTATATTGTATGCCATCTCCAGATCTACTACCTGAAATTTGGTATCTTTTTATATACCTTCTATAAAAGTTACTAAATTTACCTCTCCTTTAGTTACTATGCTGGAGTTATAGAATCCTGATAAAGTATGTGCCTTTGGGATCTTCTTGCCTTCCATTTGCATCTCACGTAACACCCTTAGTAGGATGATGTTTGCTCAACTTCCTGGATCAATCAAGACTCTTTTTATTTTAATATCATGTATGAGTACAGATATTACCAGTGCGTCGTTGTGAGGGGAGATGACTCCTTCCATGTTTACATCGTCGTAAGCAATAATTTCTCCTTCCCTCGGCTGACGTTCGCGTTTCTCGGGCATAGTTGAGAGTTTGAAGACTTTATTGGAAGACGGATACGTTACCTCATATATACCTTCTCCCCCATTTATAACATTCACGGTTCTCTTAGGTGACGGGGGTTTCGGCGGTTCTTGTCTATTTTTCATGTAAGAATGCTTTCCTTTCTCACTAAATAATTCAGTGAGATAACCCTGCTTCAATAGATGGTCTACTTCACTTTGTAGAAGCCGACATTCCGACGTCTTGTGACCATGATCATTATGAAATTCACACCAATGGTCTGGATTACGTTTATTTGGATTTGAACGCATCTCTCTTAGCCATCGTACTTTATCTCCCATGCCTCGTAAAACAGTTACGAGCTCTGAGATGGTAATATTGTAATTATATCCACCAAACTTTCATTTTGAACTCCCGTCATCATCATAAGGGTTCTGCATGTTTCTATTATTTCTAAATCTAGAAGAGGAACCTGAGTCTCTACCCCTTGATTTTTGGTCATATCCCTGACTTTCTTGCTTCGTTCTTGAATCTCTTCCTGCAGGGCCCAGATATGGATCGTACCTGTTCCTACTTGTTCTTTTTTCGGTTTCAGACCTCCGGGACCGGCTTCTTTCATCACGGGAATGCACGGTATCTTTTTCAATTCAGAGCTTTGTGCTATACCTGTTATAAACGTCGTTCCACGTTGTAGCAGGAAATTCACGTAGGCTTTCCTTCAGCTTTCTCGTGGTTTCTGAACTTTTCTCATTCAGGTTGTCTCTGAAGGCTATGGCAGCCCAATTATCCGGTACCAGTGGCAAAGTCATCCGTTCTCGTTGAAACCTATCAACGAAATCTCTGAGTAATTTCGTATCCGCTTGTTTAATCTTGAAGATGTCCTCCATCCTCTTTTCAACTTTTTGTGCTCCTGAGTGTGCTTTTATAAAAGCATCTGCAAGCTCAGCAAAAGAGTTAATAGAATTTTCAGGTAAGAGTGAATACTAGGTTAGGGCTCCCTTCGTGAGTGTTTCTCCATATTTCTTAACCAAGACAGATTCGATTTCTTTCTTGGTTAAATCGTTCCCCTTAACGCCTGTGGTAAATGCCGTCACATGATCTCAGGGTCGGTTGTACCGTTATGTTTTGAAATATCTGGCATTTTAAACTTCTTTGGAATAGGAAGTGGTGCTGCGCTTGGCTTCCAGGGTTGCTGAGAATATTTATCCTCGTCAATCCCTTTAATTATTGGGGGAACTCCCGGAATTTGTTCGATCCGTTCACTTTGTTCCTTGATTTGTGCCTGCAGAGTTAGTATCATGTTTTGTAAATAAGAATTGTTTGCATTACCTGTATCCACTTCATGTGGTCCGCTGGGAGATCCTGCATTCGTGTTATCAAGACCAGAGCGAGGGTTCTCGAGAGTGTTGTTATTAGGAGTAGGGGCCGGTGAAGACGATGGTAAGCGATCAACCAAAGTTTGGAGGGCTTGACTGACTCGTGCGTCGATTATGCGCTGAAGAGTTTGTTCAACCCCTTCAAGATGTTCCGGTTGCTCCTGTTCACTTGAAGTAGGTATGGGAGTGCCTACCCGAGATTGACGTGGAGAGGCTGGAAGAGACAAGATAATATTATCATTGTTCAAGTCCCCTAGATCATGAGGGACCTGGTTTTCGACATCGTTGTTGTTGTTGTTGTTGTTGTTGTTGTTGTTGTTGTTCGACATGACATTCTTAACAAATGAAACGTATAAGTTTTAGAAAGAATCGATTATCAGATTCCCGGTAACGGAACCAATTTGTTTAACCATAATATTGAACTTCGATTAAAACTAAAAAATAATAGAAAAATCGGGTTACTGAAAATCAAGAGACCGAAAAAATGTGATAGGCTTTCAATAATTATAATAAACAGTAAGAAAGATTGTATTTCAGTGATTGATGTGTACAATGGGTTTAACTTCCTCCTTTTTATAGCTGATTCTAGACGGAGGAATAAAACGTAAGATTTAATGAGCAATAAATGACATTAAATAGGTTGTTACACAATCTTTTTTCATAAATGCTGGTCCTCTAACGTATAAGGTATTTAATGATTGAATTTAGATTCCTTTCTGCCTTCTGATCCATGCTCCAAATGTGTTTTGACCCGTTGCTTCTGGATGTTTTGAATAGATACGGTGCTCGCATCTATTTCTCTTGTCTTCTGAAATAACGTTCTAACCTTGTAACGACCCGGCCCGTCGTTACGGGAATTTCCACCCCGTTATGTTGTATTAACATATCTTATGCTTCTATATCAGTGTTAGAACCTATCGGGTGAGTTAGAAGTGAATTGAATTGAAAATGAAGCAAATAACATGTTTGAAGGAAGTTTGAATATGGAAAGTCAACCTAGAGTTGACTATCGAGTTAGAGTGCTCGGAATCGGATTCTGATGATTCGACTAGTTTTGAGGGATCATTTATGACTTAGGAGAGCAATCGGAATTGAATTTGGAGGCCCGATGTAGAAATAGGCTTGAATTGGCTAAGGTTGAATTTTGGCGAAATCCGAACGGTAGGTGAGATTTTGATCCGGGGGTCGGAATGAAATTCCGACAATTCCTGTAGCTTCGTTATGTGATTTTGGATATGTCTGCAAATTTTTAGGTCATTCGAACGTCGTTTGATCGGGTTTTGGATTGAATGTTAGTTTTGAAAGTTTTGAAGAAACTTAGGCTTGAATCCGTGTGTAATTGGTGATTTTGATGTTTAGGATGGTATTTTTATGATTGGAACGAGTTTGTATCGTGTTTTGGGGTATGTTGGTGGTTTTCGTTGGGGTCCCGGGGGCCTCGGGGTGAATCCGGACCATCATACGGCATTTGGAAGCAAGAAATGGTCTGCTGTAAATTTGCAGATCACTGGGCGAAATTTTAGCCTTCGCGTTCGCGAGGGCTATGCCGCGTTCGCGTAGGCTGGGGCCGGGTGACCATCGCGTTCGTGAGGGAAGGTAACGCGTTCGCGTATGAGGGAGATGGAACGCATCGCGTTCGCGTGGAGTAAGGTCGCGATCGCGTAAGAGGATAAGGCAGGGCAAGCTAAAGCATAGCGTTCGCGATCAGTCTATCGCGTTCGCGTAGGCAAGGTTGGACGAAGCTTCGCGTTCGCGTGAAGGATGGACGCGTTCGCGTAGAAGAAATCCGGCGGCTGGGAGAATTGAACTTCGCGGACGCGTGATAGGGCGTCGCGTTCGCGATGAAGTAATCGTTCAGGCCATCGCGTTCGCGTGAGAGACATCGCGAACGCGTAGAGTAAATGGCCCAGGCAGTGAGTTTAAGTCCAGAAACATTTCATTACGGGTTCATACACCCCAAAGCACCATTTTTAAGCCTTAGAGAGAAGAATTCACGGGAAAACGCTGGGAAATCATCGGGTATTCGTCAGAGGTAAGATTCTTGACTCAAAAACATCATTTTATGGTAGAATTAACATCAATCTTCATGAAATTGGGTTGAAATCTTGAAGAAATGTGGCCTAGATATTAAAAACGGAAATTTGGGCTTTTAAGGGCCAATCGAACTCCGATTTTGGTAAATTTTATATGTACAGACTCGTGGCGAGATGAGGATTCTGGAAATATGAGTTTCGAGATTTTTCGAGATGTGGGCCCGGGGCTCGGGTTTTGCAAATTTCGTGATTTTTGATATTTTTCGAGTTCTTTCGATTGGGTGATGATCCATTAGCCTATTTTGATATATTTGTGCTGATTTGTGCTAGTTTTGACGTGCGTGGATGCCGGTTCGAGGAGCTAAGGCGTCGCGGGCATGAGCTTTCGTCGGTTCGAGATGGGTAATACTTGTAAATGATGTCCCGAGGGTTAGTAAACCCCGGACTTGCACATCTTAGTACTGTGTTGAGGTGACTTGCACGCCGGATAACGGGCGTGGGGTAGAGCACCATTGGGGATTGTGACTTGGTCCGTCCCGCGTAATAAATAATAACACCTAATTGTTAAAATGAATTGGACTAATTATCACGTTTGGGCTTCGTGCCAATTATTTGAATCCTTCAGGGATTGACATCACTGTTTTGATAACATTGTGCATATTTTATTCTAAATTTAAGGTTTTAAATGGTATTTTGCTATTGAGCATGCATTCTTATAAGGTTATGAAAAATTTGAACAAGGTCTTAATAATATTTTAGCTGTGAGCTAATATGATATTGTTGCCCGTAGGGCTTTCTTGATTATTTGTTAGACTGATTGGGCCGAGGGCCATATGTTAAGACATGACATTTCATGTGAGGATATGCATACACATGCATGGATCGGACTGCACGCCGCAGTGGTATACGGATCGGGCTGCGCGCCGCAGCAGGTGTGATATTATTATTGTGCTTGGGCTGTAGGAGCCCCTCCGGAGTCTGAACCCCCACAGCGACCACGGGTACCCAAATTGGATCGGGCTACATGCCGTAGCGGTCATATGCATTGCATGGCATACATACATTGGTTTGCGTGTACTACGTGGCATAACATTCAGCACTCATACTTTACTGGCACATGTGCATTTGTTGCTTTATTGACCAGATATCCTGGTATAAATTGTTAAGGAGTGTTGAGCCCGAGAGGCTGATTTGAGTGCTGACTTGCACTGCTTGAGATTTTCCCAGGTATTGGTATGATATAATGAAAGAAAGTAGCTAAAAATTGAGATTTCTAAATAATCTACTCACATATGCTGAAAAGGAATAAAATGATAGTGTTTTGAAGTTTTATGATAATTCTGTATTGTGTAGCAAGAGATAGTGCCTTGCGTGGTTTTCTTCCCTTCAGCATTATTTACTTTTATTACCGCTGAGTTGGAAGTACTCACACCCGACTCCCTGCACCTTGTGTGCAGATCCAGGTACATCACAGCAGAGTTGAGACCACATCTGCTCGGAGAGCTTTACTCGGACAGTCGAGGTAGCTGCCAGCATCCGCAGGACCTGACTCTCCAGTTTTTTCTTTATTTTTTGTTCTGATCACCCCACACTTGTGCACAGTTATATTCAGTATTTACAGTTGTATATTCCGTAGAGGCTCATGACTCTTGACCCTACGGTCTATGGGAGTTGACACGTGTTGGGACTTGGTTCCCTGTTTTTAATATGTATCTATCACTGTTGAATTATTTCCGTATGCTTAAATTGGATAAAGTGAGCTTATGGCTCCGTGATTGTTGTTAATTGGTCAGGCTGGCCTAGCAGTGTGCTGGGCGCCATCATGACCGGATTTGGGGTCGTGACAAACCTGCTTCAAATAGGCACGGGTTTTGCAATCGTATTGCGTCCCGTATCTATTTTATCCTCTTGTGCATATTCCACGTGTCTTGCCAGTGGGAGTGAAATCGGCTGGATTCGATCTCTCGCCTCCAGGCTGGCAATTGTAATGTTTGCCATGTCATAAAAAATTTTCCCCAATACACCCCTCCCCTCCCACCTCCCCCAACCCCTCCCCTACCCCTTCCCTAAGTCTCTAAAAATTGACACAATCTAATAGAACTAGTGGTGATGCTTTACTTTTTAACGCAAAAATCGCATATTTTTGAACCCGTAAACTTTATAATTTTTAGACCGTAAACTTCCAAACTCATAAACCTCCAAACTCATAATTTTGGAACTTGTAAAATTTTGAGTCTTTAAATCGATAAATAATAAAATTAAAAACTGAAAAATATATTTTAATTTTAGGGGGGGCAGAGGGTGGGAGCGGGCTTGGGGGGCACTAAAACGAAAAAAAAAATTGAAATTTCAAAAATAAAAATTTGAGGTAAAAAATTACTTTTTTGTGGGGAGGGGGGAGTGGGTTTGGGTGGTGCAGAAAAATAAAAAGAAGAAATAATTACAAAAAACAAATTAAGGTAAAAAAATGATTTTTGGGGGGAGGCGGTTAGGGGGTAGGGTGGGGGCTGGGTGTCTAGAAAAATAAAAAAAACAGAAATTTTAAAATGCAAAAAAATAAAAATGAAGGTATACCTATGCATATACCATACTGGTTTCTACTAAATTTTGGTCCATTTTATGAAATTATCTATTATATGATAGTATGGATGCATAAGGTCCATTTACTAGTTTGAATGCGTCCTAGTGCATACGATTGTGTAGTAAGGTAGAATTCTACTATCATATATTTGCTGAGTAATGTCAATAACCGATTAAACCATATGGCCGTATGACATTACGTCCACAGTTCGGGTATATACTATAGGCGGTAAACTTAGACTACTAGGTGTATGTCTCCGCTAGTTACTAACAGGAGTTAGGATGAAGTTCAGGTAAGTATATAGCAACCATATTGGACTAATGGTTCACTAGTCCATTTGTCACAGTTACTCCTAGTATAACGTAATGACTCTATATGTATTTCCTCATTGGTATCTAGAGCATATGCAAGCATTAGCTCATTTTCTGATCCTTGGTATCCGGATCAGTCCTATTGTGCTTGGTATGAACGTATTGTTAATAATATTAGGTCGCATAAGAGGAGGAGGAGGAGATGGAACTGGTCCAGTAGGAAAGAGGTACAACTGAGAAGGTTACCACTCCTACACCAAAGAAATCAAAGACTTATACCAAAATTGGGACCACTGGACCGTATGCATAAGTCAACAAACCATACCTGGGGTCGCATAGTCACATCCTAGTAGCCCAGTGGTCCTCACAATCTCAAACAATTTGGATTATGATATACAATCGACCACTATAATTGGCATCTAGTTCTTATGTGCCTCACCTTTACAGAGGTACATACAATTATCTATAGTATCAGATGGCATACGCAGATTATCGTTATGATTTAAGTTACTTCAATATTCGTACATTGTAGTCATATAAATAACTACAATAGTCCTAGACATTCATATACTAGAATTAAATCCTATGACATTGCGTATGGCTGATGCTCTTTAGGCTTATACGCATGAAATATGTGAACCCATGACATTACTAGTATGAACGTATGACATTACTCCCAATACGATATTAGGTCAACTATATGGTGATATTGTAGTGATTGTAGATTGACGTTCTTGGACTAATAATGTATATAAATGTCTAGGACTATGACCATGCGATGCCTACTATTAATGATATATAACATGCCTACTTGATAAGTCCTATACCTTTCATAGGACTTATGCGAATAGGCACGTAATGTCAAGTAGGCATGTTATATAGTCATTGGGCCGTCCAAATGTTGACTACAATTGTATGTGTATTGGGGGAAATTTTTTATGACGTGGCAAGACACGTGGAATATGCACAATGTTAGTATTCTGAAGGAAGGTGAATGAAAGACACAAAAGAATAAAATAGACACGGGACGCAACACGAATGCGAAACCCATACCTATTGGAGCGGGCTAGATCGTGATTTCAGAAGACAAAGGATTTCAGAAGACAAAGGAAGTAGATACGAGCACCGTATCTTTTCAAAACACCCTGAAGCAACGGGTCAAAAAGCATTTAAAACATGGATCTGAAGGTAGAAAGGAGCCTAAATTTAATCATTAAACATCCTATACGTTAAAGGATCAACATTTATTGAAAATGATTGTGTAACGACCTATTTAATGTCATTTATGCTCACTAAAACTTACGTTTTATTCCTCCATCCAGAGTCAGTTATAAAAGGAGGAAGTTATACCCATTGTAACACACAACAGTCACAGGAATACAACCTTTTTTACTGTCTATTCTGATTATTGAAAGCCTACTACATTTTTTTTCGGTCTCTTGATTATCAGTAACCCGATTTCTCTATTATTTTCCATCTTTAATCGAAGTTCAATATTTTGGTTAAACAAATTGCTTCCATTACCGGGAATCTGATAATCGATTCTTTCTGGAACTTTAGACATTTCATTTGTTGAAAACGTCATGTCGAACAACAACAACAACAACAACGATGTTGAAAACCAGATCCCTCACGATCAAGGGGACTTGAACAATGATAATTTAGTCCTGTCCCTTCCAGCCTCTCCACATCAATCTCGAGAAGGCACTCCCATACCTACTTCTAATGAACAGGAGCAATCGAAACATCTTGAAGGGGTCGAACAAACTCTTCAGTGCATAATCGACGCACGAGTCAGTCAAGCCCTCCAAACTTTGGTTGATCGGTTACCATCATCCTCACCTGCCCTTACTCCCAATAACAACACTCTCGAGAATCCTCACTCTAGTCTTGATAACACGAATGCAGGATCTAACAGCGGACCACGTGAAGTGGATACAGGTAATGCAAACAATTCTTATTTACAAAATATGATACTAACCCTGCAGGCACAACTCAAGGAACATAGCGAACGGATCGAACAAATTCTGGGAGTTCCCCCAGTAATTAAGGGGATTGACGTGGATAAATATACTCAGCAACCCTAGAAGCCAAGTGCAACCCCTCTTCCTATTCCAAAGAAGTTCAGAATGCCATATATTTCAAAATATGACGGTACAACCGACCCTCGAGATCATGTGACGGCATTTACCACAGGCGTTAAGGGGAACGATTTAACCAAGCAGGAAATTGAATCTGTCTTGGTTAAGAAATTTGGATAGACACTCACGAAGGGAGCCCTAACCTGGTACTCACTCTTACCTGAAAATTCTATTTACTCTTTTGCTGAGCTTGCAGATACTTTTATAAAAGCACACTCAGGAGCGCAAAAGGTTGAAAGAGGATGGAGGACATCTTAAAGATTAAACCAACGGATACGGAATTACTCAGAGATTTCGTTGATAGGTTTAAACGGGAACGGATGACTTTTCCACGGGTACCAGATAATTGGGCTGCCATAGCTTTCACAAGCAACCTGAATGAGAAAAGTTCTGAGGCTACGAGAAAGCTGAAGGAAAGCCTTCGTGAATTTCCTGCTACTACGTGGAACGACGTTTATAACAGGTACAACACAAAGCTCAAAATTGAAGAAGATACCGTGCATTCCTATGATGAAAGGAGCCGGTCCCGGAGGTCCGAAACTGAAAAAAGAACAAGTAGGAGCAGGTACGATCCATATCTGGGCCCTACAGGAAGAGATTCAAGAACGAAGCTAGAAAGTCAGCGATATGATCAAAAATCAAGGGATAGAGACTCAGGTTCCTCTTCTAGATTTAGAAATGATGGAAACAGGCAGGACCCATATGACGATGACGGGAGTTCAAAAGCAAAGTTCAGTGGATATAATTTCCATATTACCACCTCAGAGCTCGTAGTTGTTTTACAAGGCATGGGAGATAAAGTACGGTGGCCAAAAGAGATGCGTTCAAATCCAAATAAACATAATCCAGACCATTGGTGTGAATTTCATAATGATCATGGTCATAAGACGTCGAAATGTCGGGTTCTACAAGGTGAAGTAGACCATCGATTGAAGCAGGGTTATCTCTCTGAATTATTTAGTGAGAAGGAAAGCAGTCTTACATGAAAAATAGACAAGAACCGCCGAAACCCCCATCACCTAAGAGAACCGTGAATGTTATAAATGGGGGAGAAGGTATATATGAGGTGACGTATCCATCTTCAACAAAGTCTTCAAACTCTAAACTATGCCCGAGAAACGCGAACGCCAGTCGAGGGAAGGAGAAATTATTGCTTACGACGATGCAGACATGGAAGGAGTCATCTCCCCTCACAACGACGCACTGGTAATATCTTTACTCATACATGATATTAAAATAAAAAGAGTCTTGATTGATCCAGGAAGTTCAGCAAACATCATCCTACTAAGGGTGTTACAGGAGATGCAAATAGGGGACAAGATGATTCCAAAGGCGCATACTTTATCAAGATTCAATAACTCCAGCATAGTAACTAAAAGAGAGGTAAATTTAGTAACTTTTATAGAAGGTATAGAAAAAGATACCAAATTTCAAGTAGTAGATCTGGAGATAGCATACAATATAATCATGGGAAGACCATGGATCCATGAGATGGGTGTTGTTCCAACGACCTTGCATCAAATCATGAAGTTCCCAATGTCCCACCTCCTTTTGGCGTGCACCCACGAGGGAGCGATGGAGTTTTTCCAATTAAAGGACAATCGAAACGGGGTTTATTTAATAATTCAGAGTCGCCACTTGGGAGATTTATGGTGTCCCAAGTCACCGATTTGAATCCTGAATCGAGGAAAATATTGACTCTATTAAACAGTCCGCATACTAGAAATCCGGATAAGGAATTTTGTTAACCCGGGAGAAGATGTTAGGCATTCCCGAGTTCCGTGGTTCTAGCACGGTCGCTCAACTGTTATATTCGGCCCGATTATCTGATTTTTAACAAATATGAACTAATGTGCAAATTATCACTTCGAACTGTTTTTATCGTTTTTAGAAGAAAATTATAACGTCGTGAGAATGTATCTCGAATTTCGTCACATAAATGTGTTTGCAATTTTTGATGTATTCCGACTTCATTGGGATTTGGACTGGGGTCACATAAATGTGTACCCGAGTTTTGGGAGGTAATTTTATTAAGTAAGTACCTAAAGATGCTAGCATATTATTATTTTGGGAATGCCGTGAAATTCGCTAAACGACATCTCCCGAAATCTAAGCATTTTTAACGCATGTAAATCTAGGAAGATCCCCTAATTTTATATTGAAGCTTGTCTTATTTTCTCAAAAATGAATAAATCTAAAATGACTATATATATTTTTTTATTTACCTCTAAATATACAGAAAAAATATCCTAATTAAACAGATATTTTTAAGTGGAGACTTTTATTAATTAATACCTCATTTCATGCCATATTTTATAAATAAGCATTACTGAAGCTTGAAATGACAAATAGCTTAAAAATATATATCAAAATAAACTAACCATTTTCTAATTGATTTAAATTAATATTTTAAGAACTAAAAGAATTAACCACTAAAAGGATGTCATTAACTGGATTGAACATTGGCCTATATATTGCCTAATAGAATTTGATACAGAAGAATCGTATAAAAAAAATTAAATACATAATCCAATTATATATAAAAATTACTAAGGCTTAATTTGCAATTATACTAATATGTTACTAATAACAGTTAAAGCCGCGAATAAACTAATAGAAACCTCTGTTAACCTTGCTTTTTTTTTTAATAATTTATAAAACTAAAATTAATTAATAACATGCAACCTATTTTATTATTAAGAAAATTTTGATCGAAATTGCGCGAACGCATACTCCAAATTGATTTTTTAGAATTAAATTTACAATTATATTACGCAAACGTATATATAATCGTAATACTAATCTAAATCGGTCGTAAAGCAAAGCTATGAGTATTTATCAATTGTTAGATCTAGATTATGAGTCTAATAAGAGGATCATAAAAATTTGCTAATGGCACACCTTGAAATCTAAGGATCAAAACAGAGATTAACAAACACGAGGGCCATGCAATTGTCATTTTTTTTTTGCACGATACACCTCGATTCGAAATTAAGTTGTCTTTCTAAGAGAAAAGAAAAAAAAATAATAATAAACTCAATACAACCTCAAACACACAATAAATATGTGTTTCACTAATAGCACCATATACACAACATTATCACCAGCAAGTTTTGTCACATAGAAAAGTTGGATCCTTGGTAACAGTTTGATTTGAATACCAATTTAGGTAGACAAACGTTGATAGCTAATTATGCCATGCCATAATCAAACTAAAGGCGGCGTTTTTCTAGATTTATAACCCTCAAGATGATGCACACATTTGTTAAAAGACAAACATATTTAACTCCTAATGAACAAGTTAATTTATAATAACAAAGCTACCAAACTGAATGTCCATGCTTATTTCCCAGATAAAGCACCATGCAAGTGAGAAAACCAACCACATTAAGAAGATCCGATGAATATGAATTCAAGCTAAAGAAATGATATTATATAAACTAGTATAGGGAAAGAGATAGGAGCAAATTCAATGCTTTTCAAATAGCAAACAAACAATAGCCCCCGGAACATTAACGGAAATATGATTGTCAAAACATCAACAGAACTAGGCAAATAAAAGCACTGTAACGAAATGAGTCAATGCATTTCGTTTCAACTAAATCCCAAAATATCTTGAATGAACAAAAGAGTATGGAATAAGTTGTGTTCAGATCATATGATAAAAGCAAACATCAACGTTCAGCTTAAACAAATAATTAATTTCAATTCTCTACATGAGATCAGGTATTGACAAATCTGGAGATCAACACAATGAGTAAACATTTTCTATTTTTATTTCACCTTCAATCTCAACATCCATACATCAGGGGAGAATTAAATACCTGGAAAATTGAAAGTAATGAGGAGATGAAAGAGTCAGTAGAGGCAGCAGTAGTATAAGCAACCAAACAGTGATGAACAGCAGTAGATACCAACAAACAAAGGGACATTAGCAGATTCCCAGGAGTACCAGTTTCGCAAATACAAACAGCAGAACACTTTGGAGAAGAGAAGGACTAAAATGAGACTAATGGAACAAATTTCAGCAACAAAACAATAACAACAACACTCCACAAACAACTTAGTCAAACCAAATTGCACCAACAGGAATACCAAAGGTCAATCGCAAGTAGAAAACAGAAGGAACCAGCAGTAAAGCAATAATTAACTTCTCGTTTTTTAACACACTATAAGAAAAGGAAGCTTGAAACTTAAAGTGAGACAGCCGTTGCTTCAACAAGAGACCTCACTATCAATATTAGCTCTCAGAATTCTTAAAAAATCTTTTAGCTCTTTTCAAAAATCTGTCTTTTGCTTCTCGGTGTGTATGAAAGTCTGTGTCTGTGTACTCTCTCCTCATTTTCGAATCCCCCCCCCTTTATATGTTTAAAAACAGAACTAGCCGCCCCCTTTTTCAATTATTTTTAACTGCTGTTCACTTCAGCTCTTAAAAGTCTAAGTAGACTGCCTTTTTTTCAACCCTAAAAATATCTACCCTCCTACTAACTCACTTTTAGAGAATTTAAACTCCAAATTAAACCTGGAATTCTTGTGATTGCATTACACTAAGTTTAGGAACCTGAAACAACAACCTATATAAACTTTTTCCTAAAACTGAATCCGGGTTAAACTTGTAGTTCTACAGCTATATCCAATTCAACCTAAATTCATTCACAATTAACCGAAACTCAATCCAATAATGACTATTCAACAGTGTTGATCACTGTCCGTGCTTTAAAATAATAAACCCACGAAATTAGATGACGACATTTGTTATTTGACAAAAATACATATAATCGATAACAAATAATCAACTTACGAATTTGTGATTTGTGGTTTAACAGGTAGACCCAAGGACTTTAACAAAATAGGGAACTTTAACTAATTGATGACATTTAAATCGATTATATACCACACATAACTAAACGAACATAGAAAATGGACCAAATAAAAGGTCATTTTAGAAGAGGAAAACATAGAAATTACACGACAAATGAAAAAGATAAAAATGCTAACACAATTAGATTAATCAGACAATTATATATAAAAATAAATAAGATAGAAGAAATAAATACTTCCACTAGTGAAAAATCAGAATCGGACAAACTTCGACCATTTGAACTTGAAATTGCACTTTTGAAGTCGAACGGACCTTAATTGAAATGTTTTCAAACGAAAACACCTCAATTAAAATCTGTTAAACTTTAATTCCTTTTTTTTTTGGACGAAATCCGTAATTTTTGAATTTTAGGGTTCATGAGGCTCGGATTTGGGGCTTGGTGGTTTCTGACTGGATTCGACTCAATCCAACAGTGGTTAAGGTGTGGGGGAGGTCTGGTGAGGGTATGGTATCAATTTGGGAGTGATTGGTGTAAAATGGTTTTGGGGTTGAATCTTCGATCTAAGATTCGAAGAGCTCGGGGATGATTCGAGTTCGATGGTTAGCAAGGTTGGAACGAGGAGGTTGAGGGGGTTGTTTGGTGTAAAAATAAAGGTCATTGGCCACCGTCCACCGCCGCGTGCGATTTCAGATTTGTCTCTGAGGGAGACGGGGGTGTGAACGAGGTGTTTTGATAGGCGGCGGGGTAAGGACTTGGATTTTATATAGTTTGTTAGAAAATTGATCCTGTTCGTTGGATCTTATGAGATTGATGGCCTGGATCAATTCTCTTGCTAGGAACAGTGTCGTTTGGTTAAGTGGGGAACGGGTTGGTCCGGATTATGGGAATGGGTCGTTGGATGGGTAGGGGAGATGGGATCTTAGCCGTTGGATTAGGGATGGGTTTACGGTTGAGATCCATTGACATTGAAACGACGTAGCTTCATTGCTATACTACGCCGTTTCAATGGTCTCAGAGACCAGGCGATTTGGATTGGGGCTTGGGGCGTTTTGGGCCTATTCTAATGGGCACTAGAGGCCCAATTCGACTTTTTCCTTCAATTTCCTTCTTTTCTTTTATTTTCCTAATTTATTAAAACAAAATATTCTAAAATACATTACAAAGTTAAATTAATTTAAGATGTTAATTAACTTCTACTATCAATTAAAATACATAATTATATATTAATAAAAACATTAATCACACGACTAGACTTTTAAATGCTAAATGTAAAGTATAATTAAGAAATCACACAAAATTTTGACAGAAAATCACACACAACACAAAACTATTTTATTTTGAATTTTTGGGAGTAATTCTCATATAAGGCAAAAATCACGTGCTCACACCCAACACCATGGGGAATTCGTCAAGTTTATGGGGAACAATATGCACCTCGTAACGCCAAATAGAGAAGTTAAAAGTCAGGAAGTAAGTCAACTTGGAAGGACTCCGTGTGAAGCACTTTTGAAAGACTTGACTGAACCTTTGCTTTAAAAGATCTCCTACATATCCCTGATAAAAGGGAATCAGGTCAATGTAGTTCGGGAAATTTTGGTAGCTGTGACTACCATGACTGTGGTGATCTCGCTGTTACTGCTGCTGCATGCTGTTACCACTGCTTTACTGAACTCCTTATTACACCATGCTAAAAAGAAAAATAAGAAGTTAAGCTAGTCTATGGATCATAAGATCTCATTTGTCTTCATGTCGCCTTGCGTTCTTGTCATCTTGTGACTCTTTTAGTGCTTCCTTCCGAAAACTTGGAGGCGGCTACGGCCTTTGCTTCTTTGAACATTAGCGTTCTTCGTTTTGCTCAATATGTTGTGGATATAGCCTTCTCCGTCGAGTCTGCTATGTTGAGAGGGGTAGACAAAGTTTGAAATTTGTTCCTCTCCGGATGTGCCTCATATTTCTTCTGTAACATGAAGAGCTTTTGCGGCCACTGTTGCCTTCTTTCTCACTTTTGAATTTGAATTTGTGCTGGGGATCTTCCGATGTGTCCCTCTGCATTCATTGTGGGTCGCTGGTTTCAATACCTGTGATGTAAAAACTGAAGAAATATTCCTATTGTTATATAGGTGGGCACCTGATTTTAAGATACGAAAATGTATTCCCTTGTTTTACAGGTGGGCGCCTAATTCTAAGATATGAAAATGTATCCCCTCGTTGTACAGGTGGGCGCCTAGTTGCTAAGATATGAAATGTATTCCCTCATTATACAGGTGGACGCCTATTTGCTAAGACATTGAAATGTATTCCCTCGTTATACAGGTGGGCGCCTAATGCTAAGGTACGAAAATGTATTCCCTTGTTATACAGGTGGGCGCCTGATGCTAAGACATGAAATGTATTCCCTCGTTATACTGGTGGGCGCCTAATGCTATGGTACGAAAATGTATTCCCTTGTTATACAGGTGGGCGCCTATTTGCTAAGACATGAAAATGTATTCCCTTGTTATACAGGTGGGCGCCTAATGCTAAGACATGAAATGTATTCCCTCGTTATACAGGTGGGCGCCTAATGCTAAGGTACGAAAATATATTCCCTTGTTATACAGGTGGGCTCCTATTTGCTAAGGTACAAAAATGTATTCCCTTGTTATACAGGTGGGCACCTATTTGCTAAGACATGAAAATGTATTCCCTTGTTATACAGGTGGGCGCCTAATGCTAAGACATGAAATGTATTCCCTCGTTATACAGGTGGGCGCCTATTTGCTAAGACATGAAAATTATTCCCTTGTTATATAGGTGGGCGCCTAATTACTAAGACATGAAAAGTATTCCCTTGTTTCCTCGTTCAACCGAGAAAATTTTTTGACAACGACAGAAAATTTTCTGCCCCAGTTTGTGTGACTTTCATTGTGGCGTATCTCCCTGCCATTTTTCAACCTTTATTTTCCTTTAAAACCAAAGAATTTTTTTAGTTTTAAAACATGGTGAGTTATCTTGACACTCCTTCCGGGACTGTTTATTTTTCTTTTCTTCTATCACTCTTGCTATGTGCCTCCCAACTGGTTGAGGATAATTTCACTTGCTTGGGGATGGTTTCTCTGTTGGGGATGGACTTTCCATTCATCCGTTTCCCCTCTCTTACTTCAAAACACTTTGGGGGAGTCTTTTCAACTCCAAACCACTCTCTTCACGAGTTACTCTTTCCTTCAATACTGCAGGGGCCAAGATGTTATAGATGCAGATATCGGGATCATTTGCTATGGATGGATTTTCCTTTCTCCTTCCTTTTTTGTGTGGTCTTGACCATCTCAAAACTTGGTCAGTAATCCATCGGAGTCCTATTGAGGGTCTTTTTGGAACTTTATTTGTAAGTTCCTCAAACATCACTTATCAACTTTTCTCCACATTCTCCATTGTACTGTCTCGGCGACTGGTAGTAGACTTCAAAAACCTTTCTTTTAAATACAAAGAGAACGAATTTCAGAAAAGTCTTTTATGAAAAGAAAAAGAGAAAATATTTCTGAACAAAATGCTGAGAAAAGAAAAGAAAAGAACTTATCTCGATGGTGTGACTGTTCCCAATGATCACGTCATGCATTCCAGATTAAACGACCCAGTCTATTTGTATCAATCGAACTTTCTGATGGCCTCATTTGCCCTGGGTAAATAGATGTGCAATTCTTTGCCCATGTGGATCACTTCCGCCAAAACTCGTCATGTCGACTCATAGAGCCCTTCGAGGGGTTTTCACTAATGAGACTCTCTCATTTCTCTCAACTTACGTCGCCTTAAGGTGCCCGTGAAGGTTTTCATCGTAAGACTCTCACATTTTGATTCATCTCAGCTTACGTCGCCTTACAGTGCCTTTTGAAGGTTTTCACCGATAAGACTCTCTCATTTTATTTTTCCGTTGGGGATTGGAGTGTTGCCGATAAGATTCTCTCTGTTGGGAATTCTCTCAGCTCATGGTCCTTTTCAGTCGAGAATCAGTGTATTGCCCAGAGCTATCTTCTTCCTGTCCTGACACTTATTAAACAATGATCGGGAGGTCTTTTGGACATAAGATGGGGTTTTGCGTGGGTGAGAAAAGACCATCAAGAGATTTTAAAAAACTTGATGAGTAAAGGAATACAACTCTTGGAACCAAAACTTTCTAAAAGGAAACATAACTTCTGCCCCAGTTTTCTTATTTGGGGATTTTTGAATTGCGTGACATTCGTCACGTTGCGACAGAGCTGTGTGGTGCCTACGTATCCTTCTTGAGGAATCAGGTCAAACGTAGTTCAATCTTGTGTTTTTCTTATCAACATTTTTTCATTCATCATTTTTCTTTTTCTTTTATTTTTAACGATTCCAAAAGAGGGGTATGAAATAAAAATAATTAAGGCTCAAAAGGGAAAGTAAAGGTTGAAAGTGTTTGGATAGAAGAAAGAACTGCCTCCGTCATTTCATTGTTCAATAAACACCAAATACAGACAAATGAGAAAGCAATTATTATGATCAAGGAGATTACACATAATATCTCTTGACTGCATCAGAGTTGATGGCCATGTCGGTGTTTCTTCCTTCAATATCAGTCAAACACAAAGCGCCGTTGGATAGCACCCTGGTCACAATATAAGGTCCTTGCCAATTTGGGGCGAACTTTCCCTTTGCTTCAATCTGGTGCGGGAGAATCCGTTTCAACACTTGTTGCCCTACTTCAAATTTTCTGGGGCGCACCTTCTTATTGTATGCTCTTGCCATTCTCTTTTGATACAATTGGCCATGACATATTGCTGCCAATCTCTTTTTATCGATTAAACTCAACTGTTCCAGCCGTGCTTTGAGCCATTCATCATCATCGAGCTCGGCTTCAGCGACAATTTGGAGAGATGGAATTTCAACCTCCGCTGGTATTACTGCTGCAGTTCTGAGAGATGGAATTTCAACCTCCGCTGGTATTACTGCTGCAGTTCCGTATACCAACAATAAGGAGTTGCACCTACCGAAGTTCGGACAGTAGTGCGATAACCCAATAATGCAAACGACAACTTTTCATGCCATTGCCTAGACCCTTCTACCATCTTCCTCAATATCTTTTTTATATTCTTGTTCGCTGCTTCAACCGTTCCATTTGCTTTGGGACGATATGGGGTGGAATTATAGTGTGTAATCTTGAACTGTTGACATACCTCTTTCATCAAATCACTGTTAAGATTAGCACCGTTGTCCGTGATTATACTCTTTGGGACCCCAAATCTACAGATGATATGGGAGTGGACAAAGTCTACCACTGCCTTCTTGGTTACTGACTTGAATGTCTTTGCCTCTACCCACTTGGTGAAGTAATCAATGGTTACTAGAATGAACCTATGACCGTTGGAAGCTGCCGGCTCAATCGGCCCAATGACATCCATGCCCCACGCAACAAATGGCCATGGTGCTGACATCGTATGCAATTCCGTTGGCGGAGAATGAATAAAATCTCCATGCACCTGACACTGATGGCACTTCCGCACAAACTTTATACAATCACGCTCCATGGTGAGCCAGTAATACCCTGCCCGCAGGACCTTCTTTGGCAATACATATCCGCTCATATGTGGCCCACATACTCCAGCGTGTACCTCTGTTATCACTGTTGTGGCTTGATTTGCATCTATACATCTCAGCAATCCAAAATACGGGGTTCTTTTGTACAACACTCCTCCACTAAGGAAGAATCCATTTGCCAATCGCCGAATGGCTCTTTTCTGATCTCCAGTTGCCTGCTCTGGGTATATTCCCATTCTGAGGTATTCTTTGACATCATGAAACCATGGCTCACCATTCATTTCCTCTCTATCATGCTACAGTAAGCATGCTGCTCATGAACCTGGATATGCAACGGGTCAACATGAATTTTGTCTGGGTGATGCAACATTGATGCCAAGGTGGCCAGTGCATCAGCAACCTCATTGTGAACTCTCGGAATGTATTTGAATTCCACCGATCGAAATCTCTTGCTCATATCGTGCAAGCATTGTCGATATGGTATAAGCTTCAAATCACGTGTCTCCCATTCACCTTGAATTTGATGTACCAGGAGGTCCGAGTCTCCCAAGACCAAAACGTCCTGGACATCCATGTCTGCAGCTAAACGTAATCCCAAAATACAAGCCTCATATTTAGCCATGTTATTGGTGCAATAGAATCGCAGTTGCGCCGTAACAGGATAGTGATGTCCTGTTTCCGAAATGAGCACTGCTCCTATCCCAACCCCTTTCAAGTTTACGGCAGCATCAAAGAAAAGCTTCCATCCTGGTTCCTTTGTTGATTCCACCTCATCCACGTGCATCACTTCTTCATCGGGGAAATATGTCCTCAATGGCTCATACTCTTCATCAAAAGGATTTTCAGCCAAGTGATCAGCCAATGCTTGGGCCTTCATGGCCGTCCACGTCACATATACGATATCGAACTCCGTGAGTAATATCTGCCACTTTGCTAGCCTCCCTGTGGGCTTAGGCTTTTGGAAGATATATTTCAATGGGTCCAAGTGTGATATGAGATAAGTAGTATATGATGACAAATAATGTTTCAACTTTTGGGCTACCCAAGTCAGGGCGCAGCATGTCTTCTCTAGTTTAGTATACTTAACCTCATAGACTGTAAACTTCTTGCTGAGATAGTAGATGGCTTGCTCCTTTCTACCTGTACTGCCATGTTGCCCCAGTACGCAGCTAAAAGAATTTTCTAGTACCGTTAGATAGAGAATCAATGGTCTTTCTGGTTCAGGTGGAACTAACACGGGTGGATTCGATAGATAACCCTTGATTTGGTCAAATGCTTCCTGACATTCCGTCGTCCATTCTATCGCAGAATCTTTCTTCAACTGCCAAAATATGGGCTCACAGGTTGCCGTGAGTTGAGCAATGAATCTGCTGATATAATTTAATCTTCCCAATAGACTCATTACCTCTGTTTTATTCTTCAGTAGTGGCAAGTCTTGGATGAATTTGACCTTGGATGGGTCCAACTCAATGCCTCGCCAGCTAACGATGAATCCCAACAACTTTCCTGATGGAACCCCAAAAGCACACTTGGCTGGGTTGAGTTTGATATCATACCTTCGAAGTCTTTGGAAGAACTTCCTCAGGTCTGTTACATGATCCTCTTGCCACCTAGACTTTATGATCACATCATCCACGTACACTTCGATCTCTTTGTGTATCATGTCATGTAATGCAGTGGTCATTGCTCTCATGTACGTTGCCCCAGCGTTCTTCAAATAGAATGGCATTACTCTGTAGCAATAAGTTCCCATGGCGTAATGAAAGCTGTCTTTTCTGCATCTTCTTCATCCATCAAGATCTGATGATATCCTGCATAGCAATCCACGAAGGATCTGATCTCGCGCCTAGCACAATTATCAATCAGGATATGGATGTTGGGCAATGGAAAATTATCTTTAGGGCTTGCTTTGTTGAGATTGTGGTAGTCAACTCACACCCTGATCTTTCCATCCTTCTTCGGCACGGGTACCACATTGGCCAACCAATCGGGATATCGAGTGACGCGAATAACTTTAGCCTGTAGCTACTTAGTCACTTCTTCATTAATCTTGACACTCATATATGTTTTAAACTTCCTCAGTTTTTGCTTAACAGGAGGGTAGGCCGGGTCAGTGGGCAATTTGTGAACCACTAAATCAGTGCACAATCCTGGCATGTCATCATATGACCACGCAAAAACATCTTTGAATTCAATGAGGGTTTTGATTAGTTCTTCCCTGATATTTGGCTCAATGTGAATGCTGATTTTGGTTTCCCTAACATCATCCGTAACCCCAAATCTACAGCTTCAGTTTCATTTAGATTGGGCTTTGGCTTCTCTTCGAATTGGCACAACTCCTTGCTTATTTCCTCAAATTCCTCATCCTCTTTGAATTCAGATTTGCTATTTAACTCAAACTCTGGTTCAATTAAGTTGGAGTTGGATTGATTATTTAGACTAGGTCGAGGATCCGTTGTGCATTCCATGTCTTTAGGACCAGTAAAAGAAGAACTGTTCATAAAAGAAGAAAAAATAAAAATTAAAACCAGTAAAAGAAAGGAAACTTGCGTTCTTATTAAGGAAATGCGGAATAAAATAGTTTCACACTTGCAGAAAAATACAAACAAAACAAAAGATTACAATTCTGGGATAACCCAGGAAACAAGAAAGGAAATCCAAAGCCGACTACCAAGACTCCCTTCGAGTGGGAAGAGGAATGGCCGCCCAGTTGTTGATTTTGGCTTGAGGCCCCACAAATTGTATGTCCGCACTGCTGGAACCCTCTCCAGCTTCTAACATATTGACATCAGCGAACATTTTTTCAAAGGTCTGTTCTAAATCCCCATCCATACCGATCAATGGTCCTTAGATTTTCGGCACCGCAGGTTTCTTGGCCCTTGCTTTGACAAAAGATTTGGACATGTGTGGAACTGGCTTGGGGAGAACCCAAACTCTCTTCTTCATCCTCTTGGCTCATATTCTTCAGGTATAGTTTTGAGAAGGGGTGTGCTGCTTATCTAGCTTATGTGCGGGACGTCAGTATTGACACTCCCTCTATTGATTCTGTTCATGTGGTACGTGACTTTGCTGATGTATTTCCAGCTGATCTTCCGGGCATGCCGCCCGACAGAGATATTGACTTTGCTATTGACTTGTTGCCGGGCACTCAGCCCATTTCTATTCCACCGTACCGTATGGATCCTCCTGAGTTGAAGGAGTTGAAGGATCAGTTACAAGAGTTATTGGGCAAGGGTTTTATTCGACCTAGTGTTTCGCCTTGGGGTGCTCCTGTATTGTTTGTGAAGAAAAAGGATGGTTCTATGCGTATGTGTATTGACTATCGTCAGTTGAACAAGGTTACAGTGAAGAACCGGTATCCTTTGCCCTGTATTGATGATTTATTTGACCAGCTATAGGGTGCATAGGTGTTTTCTAAGATTGATTTGCGCTCTGGGTATCACCAGCTGAAGATTCGGGAGCCAGATATCCCGAAGACTGCCTTCAGGACCCGGTATGGCCACTATGAGTTCCTCGTGATGTCTTTTGGGCTGACAAATGCCCCAGCAGCCTTTATGCATTTGATGCACAGTGTGTTCAGGCCTTATCTGGACTCGTTCGTGATTGTTTTCATTGATGATATTCTAGTATATTCCCGGAGCCGGGAAGAGCACGAGCAGCATTTGAGGATAGTGCTTCAGATTCTGAGGGAGAAGCAGCTTTATGCCAAGTTCTCTAAATGTGAATTCTGGTTGAGTTCAGTGGCATTTTTGGGCCACGTAGCGACTCGTAGTCGGTGTACCGGTGCTCGCGCTCCAACCTCGGTCTACCCGTGGCACCCTGAGAGCCACGCTGATGCTGCGAAGACTGGTGAGGTGCTCCCCTCCTACGCCTGGGGCACTCCCTGACCAGATGGCGAGTATCCCCGCACCCAAATCAAGCTCTGGGAGGACACGGTGACTGTGACTGACCGGCCTCACCCCCACTAGTCTGACCCCTGGACGGACCCCACGCAGGAGGTGCACTGGAAACTGGGGGAGCATAATAAGGCTCCTGAGGTGCTGGAAGAGCTGGGGTACTACCGGCTGCGGGCAATGCTGAGTGAACTAGTCGGCCGGAATAACCCCTGCCAAAACAACCGGCTGCTAAAGTGCGGGCACTAGAGAAATGGCCTGACTCACGAGACCTCTTGGCCTCTCTATCTCCCTGCTCTCTAGGGAGCATACTCTCGATCCTCCTGGCAATGCTAACTACCTACTGATAAGATATATCTGTCTCTAACTCTCTGGCCATGCTGGACCGGATCGGCAGAATCAGGCCCTCAATAAATCTCCGCACTCTCTCCCGGACCGTGGCTACCAAAGACGGTGCATGCCTGGCTAGACGGGTGAAACTGATAGCATACTCCGATACTGACATGGAGCCCTGTCGCAACCGCTCAAACTCCGAGCGCCAAGAATCCCTAAGGCTCTGTGGAACAAACTCCCTCAAAAACAGATCTGAAAACTGCGTCCAGGTCAATGAAGCAGACTCCTCTGGACTATCCAACTCATACGTGCGCCACCAATCATAAGCGGCCCCACGAAACTGAAAGGCAGTGAAGGAAACCCCGCTGGTCTCCACAATCCCCATAGTACGAAGAATACGATGACACTCCTCTAGAAAACCCAATGCATCATCCGAAGCCAAACCACTAAACACTGGAGGGTCATATTTCTTGAACCTCTCCAATCTACGCTGTTGTCCTCAGAGGCAGCTGGTCCACCTCCGGGCTGTGCTGGGGCGGCAGGAGGCATAACCAAAATATCCGGAACCTGTCCCACTGGCACACGCTGCTCCGGTGTAACGGCTGCGGGAGTCTGGGCCCCTCCCCCGGCCTGAGATGTAGCTGCGACGAGAGGAAGCAATCCTGCCTGAGCTAAAGTGGTATACATACTCATGAACCGGGCCAGGGTCTCCTGTAGTGCTGGAGTAGTAGCAGCTGTAGTCGGTGTACCATGTGCCTGCGCTCCAACCTGGTCTACCTGTGGCACCTAAGCGGCAGCGCGCGCGGGTGCTGTGGCTGCACCTCGGGCGCGTCCTCGTCCTCTACCTCGGCCCCGGCCTCTGACGGCGGCATCAGGGGGCGCGGGTACCTGATCTATTCCACCTGCCCAGCCAGCCAGGGGCGGGGGTCAGGGTTCTAGAGGCCGCCCTCGAGAGGGGGGACAGGCCAGATTCTATGCTATTCCTTATCGCGCTGCGGCTGTTGCATCTGACTCTGTTATCACAGGTATTATTATGGTTAGTCACAGGGAGGCATCGGTTCTATTCGACCCTGGTTCCACTTTTTCATATGTGTCTTCTTACTTTGCTTCTCATCCGGGTGTGCCTCGGGATTCTTTGAGTGCCCCCATTTATGTTTCCACTCCGGTGGGTGATTCTTTGGTTGTGGACCGCGTATATCGGTCGTGTTTGGTTACCATTTGTGATTTTGAGACCAGAGCGGATCTATTGTTGCTCGGGATGGTCGATTTTGATATAATTTCGGGCATGGACTGGTTGTCGCCCCATTATGCTATTCTTGATTGTCACGCCAAGATCATGACGCTGGCTATGTTAGGCATTCCACGTATTGAGTGGAGTGGTAGTCGAGATCACAACCCCAGCCGTGTTATTTCTTTTCTCAAAGCTCAGCGTATGGTTGAGAAGGGGTGTGCTTGCTTATCTAGCCTATGTGCGGGACGTCAGTATTGACACTCCCTCTATTGATTCTGTTCATGTGGTACGTGACTTTGCTGATGTATTTCCAGCTGATCTTCCGGGCATGCCGCCCGACAGAGATATTGACTTTGCTATTGACTTGTTGCCGGGCACTCGGCCCATTTCTATTCCACCGTACCGTATGGCTCCTCCTGAGTTGAAGGAGTTGAAGGATCAGTTACAGGAGTTATTGGGCAAGGGTTTTATTCGACCCAGTGTTTCACCTTGGGGTGCTCCTGTATTGTTTGTGAAGAAAAAGGATGGTTCTATGCGTATGTGTATTGACTATCGTCAACTGAACAAGGTTACAGTAAAGAACCGGTATCTTTTGCCCCGTATTGATGATTTATTTGACCAGCTACAGGGTGCACAGGTGTTTTCTAAGATTGATTTGCGCTCTGGGTATCACCAGCTGAAGATTCGGGAGCCAGATATCCCGAAGACTGCCTTCAGGACTCGGTATGGCCACTATGAGTTCCTCGTGATGTCTTTTGGGCTGACTAATGCCCCAACAGCCTTTATGCATTTGATGCACAGTGTGTTCAGGCCTTATCTGGACTCGTTCGTGATTGTCTTCATTGATGATATTCTAGTATATTCCCGGAGCCGGGAAGAGCACGAGCGACATTTGAGGATAGTGCTTCAGATTCCGAGGGAGAAGCAGCTTTATGCCAAGTTCTCTAAATGTGAATTCTGGTTGAGTTCAGTGGCATTTTTGGGCCACGTGGTGTCGAGTGATGGTATTCGAGTAGATCCGAGGAAGGTGGAGGCAGTGCAGAGTTGGTCCAGACCCTCCTCCGCTCCTGTGATGACTGATGAGGGGCTCCTCTCCTGCGCCTGGGGCACTCCCTAACCAGGTGGCGAGTATCCCCGCACTCAAAACAAGCTCTGGGAGGACGCGGTGGCTGTGACTGACCGGCCTCACCCCCACTAGTCTGACCCCTGGAAGGACCCCGCGTAGGAGTTGCACTGAAAACTAGGGGAGCATAATAAGGCTCCTGAGGTGCTGGAAGACCTAGAGTACTACCGACTGCGGGCAATGCTGAATGAACTGGTCGGCCGGAATAACCCCTGCCAAAATGACCGGCTGATAAAGTGCGGGCACCAGAGAAATGGCCCGACTCACGAGACCTCTTGGCCTCTCTCTCTCTCCGCTCTCTAGGGAGCATACTCTCGATCCTCCTGGCAATGCTAACTGCCTGCTGATAAGATATATCTGTCTCTAACTCTCTGGCCATGCTGGACCGGATCGGTGGAATCAGGCCCTCAATAAATCTCCGCACTCTCTCCCGGACCGTGGCTACCAAAGCCGGTGCATGCCTGGCTAGACGGGTGAAACTGATAGCATACTCCGATACTGACATGGAGCCCTGTCGCAACCGCTCAAACTCCGAGCGCCAAGAATCCCTAAGGCTCTGGGGAACAAACTCCCTAAAAACAGATCTGAAAACTGCGTCCAAGTCAATGAAGCAGACTCCTCTGGACTATCCAACTCATACGTGTGCCACCAATCATAAGCGGCCCCACGAAGCTGAAAAGCAGTGAAGGAAACCCCGCTGGTCTCCACTATCCCCATGGTACGAAGAATACGCTGACACTCCTCTAGAAAACCTAATGCATCATCTGAAGCCAAACCACTAAACACTGGAGGGTCATATTTCTTGAACCTCTCCAATCTACGCTGCTCGTCCTCAGAGGCAGCTGGTCCACCTCCTGGTTGTGCTGGGGCGGCAGGAGGCATAACCAAAATATTTGGAACCTGTCCCACTAGCACACGCTGCTCCGGTGTAACGGCTGCGGGAGTTTGGGCCCCTCCCCTGGCCTGAGATGTAGCTGCGACGAGAGGAAGCAGTCCTGCCTAAGCTAAAGTGGTATACATACTCATGAACTGGGCCAGGGTCTCCTGTAGTGCTGGAGTAGTGGCAGCTGTAGTCGGTGTACCAGGTGCCAGCGCTCCAACCTGGTCTACCTATGGCACCTAAGCGGCAGCGCGCGCGGGTGCTATGGCTGCACCTCGGGCGCGTCCTCGTCCTCTACCTCGGCCCCGGCCTCTGATGGCGGCAACAGGGGGCGCGGGTACCTGATCATCGCGAGTAGATCGTGTCCTCACCATCTGTGAGAGAATAGAAAGCAGTAGTTTAGATTTTTGGTGCCGAGAATATCGCACGACAAGGAATCCAAAAGAAATGAAGAGTTTCCTAAACGGTTACATAGCCCCTCATAGATAAATACAGACGTCTCCGTATCGATCAGCGAGACTCTAAGTAACCGGTCTATGTCCCGTGACTCCTATTAACCTAGAGCTCTGATACCAACTTGTCACGACCCTAGTTCACCAATTGTGAACATGTCGTGATGGCACCCAGTCCCCACGACTAGGTAAGCCTAACACGTTGCGGAATATACAAGCTATGGAAACTTAAACAAGAAACAGCGGAAAGATGGCATAAAAGATATGTAATTCGTGCCGCTTGGCACATACATCCGTCACACAATAAATAAAACACTACCAAGATCCGGAACCCCATGGTAGCACAGACTAAAAAGGAATATACAACTGTGGCTCTATGTGTAAAGAGTGTCTAACAATGAAATGAAGGAAAAATGCCAACTAGTACTATGAGAATAGAAGGAAAGCCTCTGGATCCGCGGACGTAGCAGATCATACCTTGAGGTCTCCCAGAAAGCTGCGGAATCACCTAGTACGAGCCTGCTCTGATGTACCTGGATCTGCACAACAAAAGTGTGCAGAAGAGTAGCATGAGTACACCACGGCGGTACTCGGTAAGTGCCAAGCCTAACCTCGATGGAGTAGTGACGAGGAAGGTCAGGGCCCTACTGAGAAACAATAATATAATGATAATAACAATAATAAGCAGTTTAAATGATAATAATTTCCGAAATTAACAACAATAAATGATTATTGCAATCGTCTACAATTAAGCTAACAACAAATAGTCAATTCAATAAAACCAGTCCAGGACCTGTGGGAATTGAACCCACAGTCCCATTGACAGTACCTCTGGGTCTCCGGGAATCGAACCCGCAGCCCATGTCTCAATAAATAATCAATAACTCAGGATCTCGGGAATCGAACCCGTAGTCCCTACCAATAACTCAGGATCTCGGGAATCGAACCCGTAGTCCCTACCAATAACTCAGGATCTCGGGAATCGAACCCGTAGTCCCTACCAATAACTCAGGATCTCGGGAATCGAACCCGTAGTCCCTACCAATACCACTCCGGGTCTCTGGGAATCGAACCCACAGCCCTGGGTCTCCGGGAATCGAACCCGCAGTCCACAAGCACAACAAATAAAGGAATACACAGAGAGAGTAAATTATGCTTAACTATAACTTCACCGAAAAATAGTGCCAATAATTATCAAAAATAAGACAATTAGGCAACTAGACAGTTAGGTACTACCTAATCATGCTTTTCTAACTACTACCGGTAAAATATCAAATTAACAGCTAAAGAGAGGAATATCACTCATCGAACATTTTAAATAAAGTATGTGTTCAACAACCAGCGCATGTACACGCCCGTCACCTCGCGTACAAGGCATCTAAATTATCACATAATATCCTAGGGGTGAAAATTTCCCCACACGAGGTTAGACAAGCCACTTACCTCAATTCCGGTACAAAACACCTAAGTAATAACCCTCTTTCCACGAATGTCGGCCTCAACAAGTGTAGAATCTGAAAAAAATCAATAGAATCACATCAAAATAGGCCAATTGGGCATTACCCAATCAAAATAACTCAAAATACACCAAAACCCACAAGTTGCCAAAACCCGACTTTCAGGTTCCTTATCTCAATACAAGTCTAGTCATATAAAATTTACCAAAATCGGACTCGATTTACCCACTCAAATCAGAGATTTTCTAACATTTAGGCCTAGGGCTCAAACCCACCTTTAATCCACCATTTTCGGTGAAATAATCACGGATTTCATGATAAACCAACGAATTAAGGTCAAGAAACTTACCCCCGATGATTTCCCGATGATATCCCGGCGTTTCCCCTTCAAAATCCTCTCTTGGAGCTCAAAAATGGCGTTTTTGTGAATGGGGGTCGCGGGTGTTATGTTCTGAACTTAAGCTCACTGCCAGACCCCATTGCTCATCGCGTTCGCGTTACTGTTCACGCGTTCGCGATGAACAGCCCAACTTCCTCTTCGCGAACGCGACGCCATCCCACGCGTTCGCGATACTCAGCCCCAGTTACCCTTCGCGAACGCGACGCTCCATCACGCGTTCGCGATGAACAATCTCCCAGCCGTCGGGTCCTTCCTCTACGCGAACGCGTACACTCCCACGCGAACGCGAAGCTCTACCCTTTTCTTCTACGCGATCGTGACCCCAAGTCACGCGAACGCGAAGCTTCACCTTACCTTGCCTACGCGAACGCGACACCCCTTATCGCGAACGCGATGCTTTACTCTGCCAAGCCTTCGCGAACGCGGCCCATGCCTCGCGAACGCGAAGGATTAATGCCTGGGCAGAAATCTGAAATTTTACAGCAGCCCTTTTCCAAGTTCAAATGCCCGATTGATGGTCCGATCCTCCCGAGGCCCCGGGACCCCAACGAAAACCACCAACATATTCCAAAACACGATACGAACTTGTTCCAATCATAAAAACACCATCCTTAACATCAAAATCACCAATTACACACGGATTCAAGCCTAAGTTTCTTCAAAACTTTCAAAACTAACATTCGATCCAAAACCCAACCAAACGACGTCTAAATGACCTGAAAATTTTCGGACATATCCAAAATCACATAACGAAGCTACAGAAATTGTCGGAATTCCATTCCGACCCCGGATCAAAATCTCACCTATCGTTCGGATTCGCTAAAATTTCAACCTTCGGCATTTCAAGCCTAATTGAGCTACGGACCTCCAAAATACATTCCGAACGCGCTCCCAACCACGAAATCACCTAACGGAGCTAATGGAACCATCGGATTTCCGTTCCGAGATCGTCTTAACACTGTTCAGGCTACGGGCCATTTTCTAGCTTTAAAGTTCTCATTTAGGGACTAAGTGTCCCAAAATGCTCCAAATTTCAGAACCGACTCTCCCGGCAAACCACAATAGCAGAAATGAACTTAGGGGAACAGTTAAATTAGGGATTGGGGCGTGATTTTCTAAAACGACCGGTCGGGTCGTTACAGGTATCCTTAAATGTAAGGTATGACATAAGAATCTTAAATACATATTCCAAAGTATTTATAAAGGTTCTTGATCCTTCATGAATTTTCAACATGAAAATGGCATATAAAGAATAATATAAAATCTGAAATTTATGCACATATATCCAAATAACCATCTAAACTTTAGCTAGAAAATAATTCTAAGCTAATAGGTACTTACTACTCCAGTTAAGTACATAGAATAACATAAAAAAAAAATCTGAAATTTAGGAATGAATTAAACATATAAAAGTGTTTCTAAAGATTCTTTCTTCTTCCTAAATTTTCAACATGAAAATAGCATATAAGGATAACACAAAACTCTGAAAATATAAGCGCATATGTCATAATAACTCATCTAAACTTTTGCTAGAATAATTCAAGGTTAATGGATACTCACTAGCTCTAATTTAATTAATATAAACTCTTTTAAGCAATTCAACAAACACCTTATATGCGTTCTTTTGTGAGTTAAACCACTTTAGTAAAGGGTTGTATCAACTCACCTCAAAACTTCTCAAGCCAATACGTAGGCTCCAGTCCAATTGACACCAGTCAAACAATCGATTCTACAACAACCGGTGTATTTTCATCAATTATAAAGTACTACACCTAAATATGAAATTTATTGATGATATAGAGGAAGAAGGGAATTAACTACTAAATTCTTAGCTTACACTATTGTAGGGTAATTGACAATAAGAAATTTTATATACCTGAGTTCAAAGACTAGTGGTTTGTAAAGAACTCTAGAAATTTTGTTTTTGTTTGCTGCGTTGCAGTGTTTGCCGTGTTTGCTGCGTTCTCTGTCTCTTTTCTTTAGTTGGTGTGTTATTCTCAGTGTTATTCTCCTATAAGGCCTTAAGCCTTGCTTCTTTTTCTTGTATCACTTTAATTGTTTTTCATTCTGCCTTATTCTCTTATAAGGCTTTAAGCCTTGTTTCTTTTTTCTTTTATTATTTTAATTGTTTTTCCCTTTTTTTTAAACTAATTATTAGTAATACTTACTTTTAAAATAACTGAATAACATTGAAATTATTAATAGTGTAATAATATTCCTCTAATTATATATATATATATATATATGTATATATATATATATATATATATATATATATATATATATATATATATATATATATATATATATATATATATATATATATATATATATATATATATATATATATATATATATCACTATAGGCAAGAGAATAATTGTAATAATAATAAGAAATTACATTCCATAATTAGCGTGTCTCGAAACTTTTATAAATTTGAGGAGTGTTACAATATTCCCTCCTTAAAAATATTCGTCCTCGAATGTTGCTAGGGTCATATTCTTAAGCTAACAATCATTTCTTATGTCCTTGAACCTCTAAAGTTTTCTTAGCACTACTCACCATACCAAGAGACTCAAAATTTTCGCTAACTCCCTAAATTTTAAAAACTTTCGGCTGAGTTTCCCTTGTAAATTGGACTATCCAAAAAAAATATCCCTGACAAAAATAACACATCTACACCAACCACAACTAAATATACCATAACAGGCCATTCATATGCACCATACACAGCTCATAAATTAATTACTCACACTCCGGCAAGGAGGTACCACAATAACTAATAATAATCAAAAGCACAATAATTTTAGCACAAGTAACTCACTTTAATGAATTAAATATACTACTGCATAACTAAATTACTACAACAACTAAGCATAATCTAGGAAGGACATAAATACTTGCTAAGTTATATTTAATAAATGAAATATACATGTCCAGCCAAACCTAGGTTCACATACCTTTTTCTTCAAATAAATATGGATATTTCTTCCTCATATCTTCCTCAACCTCCCACGTAGCTTCTTTTGAATCATGATTACTCCACAAAACTTTGAAAGATGCTATATCTTTTGTTCTCAACTTTCTTACTTGCCTATCAAGAATTTCTCTAGGTACCTCTTCATAAGTCAAGCCTTCTTTAATTTCTACGGTATCGGCAGGTTTTATATGCGACTCATCATGAATGTACTTCCTAAGCATAGACACATGAAAGACAGGATGAACAGAGGACAACTCAATGCGTAGCGCTAGCTTATAAGCCACATTTCCTTTATTTTCTAGAATTTCATAAGGTCCAATAAATCTAGGGCTAAGTTTCCCTTTCTTACCAAGCCTCATAACTCCTTTGTGAAACTTTCAAAAATACCTTATCACCAACCATGAACTCTAACTCATGATGCCTCTTGTCGGAATAAAACTTTTGACGACTCTGAGCCGCTTTAAGTCTTTCTCAAATTAGCTGAACTTTCTCCAAGGCCTCACAAACAAACTCTGGACCAATCAACGGCACCTCTGCTTGCTCAAACCAACCCACTGGAGACCTACATCTCCGCTCATACAATGCTTCATAAGGAGCCATACCAATGCTGGCCTGATAGCTGTTATTGTAAGAAAATTCTATAAGTGGCAAGTGATCATCCCAATTACCTCCAAAATCTATAACACATGCTCGTAACATATCTTCAAGAGTCTGAATGGTCCTTTTTGCCTGACCATCGGTCTGTGGATGGAAAGCGGTGCTTAAATTGACCTTGGTACCTAATCTTTTCTGAAATGCCTGCCAAAAATGCGCCGTGAACTGAGGGCCTCTATCAGATATTATTGAAACTGGAGTACCATGCAATCGGACTATTTCTTTGATGTACAACTGCGCATATTACTCTACGCAATATGTCGTCTTTACTAGTAGGAAATGTGCGGACTTTGTCAGTCGGTCTATAATAACCCAAATTGAATCATGTTTACGGTACATGCGAGGTAGACCTACTATGAAATCCAAATTAATCATCTCTCACTTCCATTGTGGTATTTCTATGTCTTGAGCCAGGCCACCAGGCCTCTGATGCTCGGCTTTGACTTGCTGGCAATTCAAACATTTAGCCACATTCTGCTACTTGTTTCTTCATGCCTTTCCACCAATACAATTCTTTCAAATCTAGATACATTTTGGTAGCACCTGGGTGGATAGAGTACCTCAAACTCTGAGCTTCCTCCATTATGGCCTTCCTAAGACCACCTACATCAGGCACACATAACCGATCATTCAACTTCAAAACTCTGTCACTTCCTAGAGTGAAAGCGGTGATTTCTTTGCTTCTGACTCCTTCTTTTAATTTCACTAAGTACGAATCTTCGTCTTTCTTAGCCTTAACATGCGCAACAAGGGAAGATTGCGCTAAGGCATAAGCAGTTATATCTCCTTCTTCGGTCTCGTCCAATCAAATTCCATAATTTGTTAGTTTTTGAATTTCTCGACCAAAAGATCGCCTTTGTACTGCAAGATGTGCCAAGACACCCATTGACTTCCTACTAAGTGCATCTACTACTACATTAGCTTTGCCCTGGTGGTAAAGGATATTGATGTCATAATATTTCAATAGCTCGAGCCACCTTTTCTGTCTCAAATTTAGTTCTTATTGCTTGAAAATGTACTGGAGGCTTTTGTGATCGGTAAACACTTCAGAATGCTCGCCATAAAGGTAGTGTTGCCATATCTTTCATGCAAACACAATTGCTGCAAGCTCTAAGTCGTGTGTGGGGTAGTTCTTTTCATGATTCTTTAACAGCATGGAAGCATAAGCAATAACCTTTCCATTTTGCATCAGAACACAGTCAAGGCCCACTCTGGAGGCATCACAATATACTGTGAACCCACCCGAACCTGTTGGCAAGGTTAGCACAGGTGCAGTGGTCAACCTCTTCTTTAACTCTTGAAAACTCTGCTCACAAGCGTCTGACCATTGGAACTTAACTACGTTCTGAGTCAACTTAGTTAATGGAGCTGCAAGTGAGGAAAACCCCTCCACAAACCTTCTATAGTAACCAGCTAACCCCAAGAAACTCCTGATTTCGGTTGGCATTGTCGGCCTAGGCCAGTGCTTGACTGCTTCTTTCTTCTGAGGGTCTACTTTTATTCCTTCACTAGATATCACGTGACCTAAGAATGCCACAGACTGCAACCAGAACTCACATTTTGAAAACTTGGCATAAAGCTAATTCTCCTTCAAGGTCTGCAAGGCTATTCTGAGGTGTTCTGCAGGATCTTTCTTGCTCTTAGAGTACACCAAAATATCATCTATAAACATAATAATAAAGTATCCAGGCATGGCTTAAAAACTCTGTTCATGATGATCATGAATGCAGATGGAGCATTTGTCAACCCGAAAGACATCACTAGAAATTCATAGTGTCCGTAGCAAGTTCTAAAGGTTGTTTTAGATATATACTCTTTTCTGATTCTCAACTGATGGTATCCCGACCTCAAGTCTATTTTTGAAAAGTACTTTGCACCCTGAAGTTGATCAAATAAATCATCAATTCTTGGCAGTGGGTACTTGTATTGAATTGTAACTTTATTCAATTGTCGATAGTCGACACACATTCTGAGAGACCCATCTTTCTTCTTAACAAACAGGATCGGGGCACCCCACGGTGAAACACTCGATCTGATGAAGCCCTTGTCAAGAAGATCTTTCAACTGTTCTTTCAACCCTTTAAGTTCTGCTGGAGCCATCCTGTAAGGAGGTATAGATATGGGCTGAGTGCCTGGAATGAGATCAATGCCGAAGTCTATGATTCTTTTGGGAGCAAGTCCGGGAAGGTCATCTGGGAAAACTTCTAGAAATTCCCTGACAACTGGCAGTGACTAAAGTGCTGGTGGTTCGAATTCTGGATTAATAATGTGGGCCAAATAGGCAAGACACCCCTTGGCGATCATTCGTTGTGCCTTAAGGTAAGAAATAAACTTACCTACAAGCGATGCTAAACTACCCTTCCACTCTAAGACTTCTTCATTTGGAAATTGGAACCTGACTATCTTGGAATGACAATCTAACATGGCATAGCAGGAAGACAACCAATCCATACCCATGATCACATCAAAATCCACCATTTCTAACTCTTTGAGAACAACTTTGGTGTTACGACCTTGGACTGAAACTATACAACCTCTGTAGACTCTGGTGAGTTTCACTGACTCACCAACTGGAGTGGATACTAGGAATGGCTTACTAAGTTGTTCAGGTTCTAGGCCGAAGTTTGCATTTGAATTTAGAATTTAGTTTGTTTTATAAAGATTTAAAATCAAAAGGTATGTTTTATATTTTAATATTTTAGTCAAAATTGTGTAATTTATAATTTTTATTGATATTTAATGTCTGAATTGTTATTAGAAGTTTTTTAACATTTTTACAAGTCAATTTGATTTTGTAACATAAATTAGAATTTTGTCTTTAATAAATTAGGAAATTAAATTAAAAGAGAAGGAAAAAGATTGGAATTAAAAGGGAAATCGGATTTGGGCCAAAATTCCAGGCCCAAACGTCCCAACCCGCTCAAATAACCCAAACGGATCCCAAATCCTCCAGGCCAAAACCGGATACAAACCCTGCCCATACCCAGTTAAAAGACCCGGTCCAGCTGTGCTTCAATCTCAAACGTTAATTTAGTTGATCCAACGGCTAAAATTAGAGACTAATTTTAATACACCAATTCCCCTACCCCAAACCCCTGTATCAACCCTCATTCCCAAACACCCTTCCCCCCATCTATCACCTTGTCTCTCAGAGACGACCTAAAACCTAGCCGCCGTGCCCCGCCGTGCCCCGCCTGCCGGAATTCGCCTCACGGCGGTTCCGGTAGGCCAATGACTTCCATTTTTACACCAAACAACCCCCTCAACCTCCTCGTTCCAACCCCGCTAACCATCAAACTCGAATCATACCCGAGCCCTTCAAATCTTAAATCAAAGATTTAACCCAAAACTCAAACTACCCCAATCAGCCCCAAATTCACACCATAGCCCCTCATAACCTCCCTCATACCCAAATGACCTTTGGTCCGGCTCGAATCTGACCGGAACCAGTAAAGCCCCAAATTTTGACCCTCAAGAACCCTAATTTTTCAAAAGCCCATTTCAAGCCAAATTGATCATCAATTGAGGTCCAAGGGACCTTAGTCTAGGTGTTCTCAATCAAGAACACCTCGATTAAGGCCCGTTTGGCCTCAATAATTCCAAGCCTAGTTCGAACCTGGTTCGATTCAAGTTCCGAGGTACTTTTATTTCTTTTCTTATTTCTTCTGCCTTTTTAATTGCCTTTGTGTTTGTGTGTTTAGCAATAATATCGTTTTTCGATTTTTTTTTTTCTGATTTCTTCATCCCCAACGGATCTTTCATTTGGTTAATTCTGTTTTTGCTTATTTGATTGATTGTAGTTGTTGGGATGGCCTTATGTGTTTAATTCGATTAGCGTCGTCAAATAAAAAATTGACATCCTCGCTTATTCTGTCCATCTCCTCAAAGACCCTTTATTTGGTCTATCATTTTTCTGTTTTGCGTATTTGATTGTTTATGTTATAGGATGGATATTCGCTGCGATTAGCGTCGTCGAATAAGTAGATTCATATTTTTTTTATTTCTGGCCGAGAACCATTAAATTACTGGTATTACCCAACGATTTGTTGTTTGTCGATTGTCACGTGTTGTGATCGATTTAACGAAGGTCGTCGTTTAATTTCTAGGTTTGTTGTTGTAAATTTCGGACAGTGATTAGCACTGATTTAGTAGTCATTATTGAACTGAAGTTTCAATTGATTTGTGGTTCTAAAAATAGGACTGTTTGGTTATAGCTGAATAGTTAGGGGCTGCTGTTAAGAGGTGATAATTGAGTAGGGAGTACTTTTAATCTTAATTAAGGGGTAGATATTTGTAGGGTTGAAAAGAGAGGTGCTAGTTGGACTTTAAGGGTTGAAATTAGACATCAATTAGGATTTGAACTGAATGAAAGAAAGCTGGTTCTGTTTTCCAGTCTATAAGAGGAGGGACTTAGCCTTTGAAAAGAAGAACAGACTTCTATAGACTGAAAACACACACAAAAAAAGACACTGAAAAACACACTGCATACACTGAAGAAAAACTGAGACTTTGAGAGAACAGACCCTTTTCTCACACATTTTATGAAGCATTTTTCTGAAACTGACATTCTAAAATAGATTTCTAAACAGAAAAATTGAGAGAACATAGATTTCATGCACTGATTTTGAAAAGGAGATTAGACACTTCTTGATATACACTCAGTTATACACTCGAAAACAGGGGTTTAAATTGACTGTTCAGTTTGTTTTGTTGTTTTGAATTATCAATCTCTAAGTTATAGTGTCATCGAAACTGTTTGCATTCCAATGTTTGTTTCGGACTGGTTTTACTAATCATTTGCCTACTGCTGAGATCTGCTACTGCTACTGCTGATTATACCCTCCTAATCCTTTTCATTTCCAGGTATTCATCTCATTTCCTAAGGTTTGAGAATGGACGAATGTTGAAATTGATTTGAGCCAAACTAAAATTGGTAAAGAGATCCATGTTTAATGTTTGTTCCTACATTTTGAAGTCATGGATAGTCTTAATTTAGATTGATTCTTCATATATGGACATTTGATTTGTGATTGCTGTCCAATTCTTGTGGATGTTGAGGATTCAAATAAGTCACTTCGATTCAGATGAATTATTATAAGGATATGTCATTTGTATTAAAGTTTGTTCTGCCTTCTTTTGCTTTTTGTGGTAAGATAGTTATACTACACTAATTACTGTATCAACTAGCAATTTGTTTTCTTCATAACCCTGCTTCACCATATAAAGCTAACGATAGCACCCCCCCCCCCGAGCATATGTAACAGATACTATAGTTAAACACCACTAGAAAATGGCGAGAATTTCTGAGTTGAGTTGAGATCCAAGTTGAGTCAGTCGAATTTCTTGTAATTGTTTCTTCCGAACAAAAATATATTGAAGAAACTTACTTAAAGGTCGTTCTCTTCTCTGTTCTTATTTATCTGCTTACTTGTACGTTGAATGATCCAAAAGAAATATAAGTGCACATATGTGATTAGTTGTTAAATTAAGGTAGCCTTGAAAGCTCTAAAATCAAAGGTATCAAAATTTCTATTCGTGTATGCATATGTTATTTTACTAATGTTATGCTACTTTGTAGTAGTATATATTTTGAAAAATTCAATTTCTTTTGTTATCATTATTCCTTATAGTAGTATACTAGTAGACTATTTCCAACATGGTTTGGTTGTCCCTTTCTTGGAAAGAGGATTTAATCGTTGTAGATATATTTTTGGTTCACTTTGGCAATAGCGTTTCCTTTTAATTCTTACTGTTTATATTTTTATTTTATTTTTCATTCTTTCTTTCTTTTTTTTTCTCTCCCTGATTTTGGAGTATTTAAAAGTTATTGTTCTTTTTTTAGTGGTTACGTTTTTTTGATTCATCACTGTGTTCAATTAGTTTTCCCTATAGTAAGTAATTTAAGTGTTAGTGCAATACAATTAAATAATCTACAGCCCTCATGTAATTAATTTTTAACTCTTTAAAAATCATGGTGCATTATTAGTTGAATTTTTTATGATCCTCGTATTAGACTCACAATTTAGATCTAACAAATTGATAAATACTCATCGTTTTGCTTTACGCCCGATTAAAATTAGTACTACAATTATATATACGTTCGCGTAATATAATTGTAAATTTAATTCTAAAAAAATCAATTTGGAATATGCGTTCGCGCAATTTCGATCAAAATTTTCTTAATAATAAAAATGGGTTGCGGGTTATTAATTAATTTTAGTTTTATAAATTATTAAATAAAACGAGGTTAATGGATAGTTTCAATTAGTTCATTCGCGGCTTTAACTGTTATTAGTAACGTATTTTGTATAATTACAAATTAAGCCTTAGTAGTATTAGTATGTATAAATATATATATATATATATATATATATATATATATATATATATATATATATATATATATATATATATATATATATATATATATATATATGTATGTATGTATATTAATTATACGATTCATTTGTATCAAAATAGGAAATATGTAGGCCAGTGTTTAATCTAGTTAATGACATCCCTTAGTGGTTAATTTCTTTAGTTTTAAAAATGATTAATTTAATTTAATTAGAAAAAAATGGTTAGTTTATTTTGATATATATATTTTTATGCTATTTGTCATTTCAGGTTTTAGTAATGCTTATTTATAAAATATGGCACAAAACAAGGTATTAATTAATATAAGTTTGCACTTACAAATATTTGTTTAATTAGGATGATTTTTCTGTATATTTAGAGATAAATAAAATAATATATATAGTCATTTTAGATTTATTTATTTTTAACAAAATAAGACAAGTTTCAATATAAAATTAGGGGACTTTCCTAGATACACATGCGTTAAAAATGCTTAAATTTCGGGATTTGTCGCTTAGTGGATTTCACGGCATTCCCAAAATAATAATACGCTAGCATCTTTTGGTACGTACTTGATAAAATTACCTCCCTAAACTCGGGTACACATTTAGGTGACCCCAATCCAAATCCCAATGAAGTCGGAATACATCAAAAATTGCGGACACATTTATGTGACGAAATTCGAGATATATTCTCACGACGTTATAATTTTCTTCTAAAGCAATAAAAACGGTTCGGAGTGATAATTTGCACATTAGTTCATATTTGTTAAAAATCAGATAATCCAGCCGAATATAAACAGTTAAGCGACTGTGCTAGAACCACGGAACTCAGGAATGCCTAACACCTTCTCCTGGGTTAACAGAATTCCTTATCCGGATTTCTAGTACACGGACTGTTTAACAGAGTTAATCTTTTCCTCAATTCGGGATCCAAACCGGTGACATGGGACACCATAAATCTCCCAAGTGGCGACACTGAATTAATAAATAAATCATGTTTCGATTGTCCTTTAGTTGGAAAAACTCCCTCGTGCCCACGCGGGTGCGCGCCAAAAGGAGGTGTGACAGCTCTGGCGACTCTGCTGGGGACTTTTAACCTAGAACCACTGGTTCAGGGTTAGAAATTCGAGCTTAGAATAATTGTTGTATTTGGCTTTGTTCATTATTTGATATTTTTATATGATAAATGCTTAATGTGCAAAATGATGATTTTTACCGCTTTGATATTGTTTGAACTGTATATATATAAACTGTGCCAAAACCCTACTTCCTTTTGAGTTCTAAAAATGGTGCATACGTTCGCGTAGCCTTCTTTTCAAAAATTATTCCAAATAAGTGAGTGTTAGGGCAACTGACAAGATCGGGCAGACTTTAGTGCTCCCGTTACGTCGCCCCCTCCTCAGCCCCAGTTGTCCACTCGGGTAAGCCAGGTTTAGAACAATAAACCCAGGTTTTTAATCCTAGAATAACAAAGCCTCATGCCGGATCCCTAGTAGGAACGTTTGTTTGAATCATGTTGCATTCGACTTAGGGGACTCAACACAGGGGTTGGGTCCGTCTAGGACAGGTAACCTGAAATGAAAGGATCATCCTGCTACATAAGATTGTGTGCATTTATTTGATTAGATCGGCATGTTGACCAGCTTCAACAATTGGAAAACCAAGAAATAACAATGTAGTTTTGTCCGAACAATGTCTAATAATAATACTTTTTGGGTTTTAAAAAGATTTTTGTTTTAAATTCGGTTTGTTTTCTTTGGCGAACTACGCCGGTTTGATTCTCACTAGATGTGAGATACGTAGGCAACCCCCATCGGGTCCAATCTCCCTTTTTACAAAAACAGTCATTAAAAAATGTGTCAAAAATTTTGGTCATAAATAAGTCGGTGATTTATTTCGAAGAAAACATGCTTTCATAAACAGTTTAAGAGTCACCCCTGAAACCTTGAATCTCCAGGATCAGATGGATGCTATCCAAGAATCACCCCATGTTATCATGGAAAGATCTCGGATACAACTACAAGAATGATGGAATGATCTAGAGGAAGATGGTCAAGTGTGGGTGAAAAAACTGTTGGGTCCTTTGCTAGACATATTGCATGTCAAGCCACGAGATGACTTGATCAAAGCCTTGGTGACCTTTTGGGATCCTGTTAATAATGTGTTCCATTTCTCTGATTTTGAACTCACTCCTACCTTAGAAGAAATAGCCGGGTACATTGCTATCGGCCAGGAGTTAAAGAAGCATAAGCTCATATTTCCTAGGGCCCCATCGGTGCATAAATTCTTCGATCTCTTGAAGATCAGCAAGAAAACAAGCAACGATCACGTACAAAATGGGAGTTGCAAGTTCTACTTCTTGTATTACAGATTCGGAAACTCAGCCGGATTTGAAACACATGAAAAAGGATTAAACAACCAACAGAATAAAGGCATATGGGAGATTCATCGCCGATTCGCTTTTATTGTGGCATTTCTAGGAATCATGGTGTTTCCAAACTCAGAAGGTTCCATAGACACCCGCATGGCAAGAATTGCACAGGTTTTTGTAGATAAAAAAGATCACGCCATTGTTCAGCTGGTATTATCTGATATGTACCGGGCCTTGACCTTGTGCAAATCTGCGAGCCCGCTGTATGAAGGTTGCATAATTCTCCTACAAATGTGGATGATCAAACATTTTCGGCACCACCCTAAGTTCTTAAGACATGCTTCAGACGGGACCAACTTCATCGTTAAATACGAAGAAAGGGTGGAAGATTTTATAACACCCGAGGGGTTTGAAGCATGGATTTTCTATCTGAGAAAATTGAGAGCGGATCAAGTCGAATGGACTATAGGGTGGCTCCCGATAAAGGAGATCATTTACATGACTGCTTCAAAGGGATACTTAATGATAATAGAGGCAAGAAGTATACAACCTTATCCGCCTCAAAGAGTCTGGAGACAGCTTGGGAGATATCAGGTGATACCAGAGAAGATGGACTTGAGCAACATAGCCATTGAATTGCACCCAGAGGCGGCTATCCCTGAAGAGATGGTGAATGAAGATTGGCATTGTTGCCGGTATTTAAAAAGTAGCACCATAGTGCCATACCCAATAAAAGGCGAGTTTGATCCCGAGTATGTTGCTTGGTTTCAAAGAAGTTTTCACGTGAGCCCTAGGCCCGAGCTCGAAGCAATAAGACCTACCAAAAGGCCTCACGTTCGAGCTTTCGATGATAAAATCCAAGAAAGATTAGCTTGGCTGGCTAAAGAACGTGAATACAAAGACCACATTGGAGAACTAGAGAAGCAGATACAAAATCTCCAATATGAAAATGGCTTATAGATTGCAGTCGACGAGGGGGTCAAAAAGAAGTTGACTCAAGAAAAGGACACTCTCAAGGCTCGAATATGGTGAATCAGAAAAGAAGCCAACAGCCAACCAAGAAGCCGAGCGGATCAAAGGTTGATGGACGAACTAAACCAACGGCTCAGAGAGAGCCAAGAAAAGTTGGAGAGGTCCGCGGCTAGCAAGGAAGGGATGCAGGCCAGATGGGTGAGAGGTGCAGCAGAGCGAAGAGAGTACTTGCGACAGGTCAAAAGGAATTGCGAGCAGAGCGTCGGGGTATTGAGAGAGACAATTTCCACTCTCTAAGAACAGATCCACAGACAAGCTCATGAAGCTAGGGAAGACAAGGAACGGTGCTACGAGATGATGGCCCTAATGGAAGGACAAATGAAAAGATTCCAAGATCAGCTTACGGATGAGGCGCGAATACTGGGGTTAAATAACTGACAGATAGAGCAGTTATTCAAGGAAAGGGATAACATTCGGGGAAGGATCGATGAGATTGGATACTACATTCACATGAGATGCCTATCATGTGAACGGATGCCCCGAGATGTCCTTTTTTCCTCTATCATGGGTTATATCCAAAGAATTGAAAGATATGCGAAGAGGTCTTGCACCAAGGACCACAGCCAGACCAAATCGGGCCCCACCGACGCAGAAGCTCAAAATCTTAGAACTTGTCTAGTTTTGAACTTGTATTTCTTTTTTGGGTCTAGTCGTGAGACATTTTATAAAAAGGGCCGAATATGTTTTGACCATCATTTTAAGTTTGACTGTTGTAAATCCAATTTGTTTTTGGAAAACCTTTGAAAATTATTTTGTGTATTGTACTTACACGAACTACGCTAGGGTCTGATTCATGCGGGGACATGATACGTAGGCAATCTACATAAGATTCAACCACTGTTTATAGTAAAAAAGGGGAAAATAAATAAAAGAAATGAGAGTTATAATGGATAGGCGTAGATGATAAGCTGGAATGACGCATGCGGTCTGAACAAAAGCATAATAGAAATGGTTCATTGCATGAGGACACTGCATCCCCAATGTGATTTTACCATATCTGTTAAAATTTTAACACTAACAAGTTTGTGTTTTTTTAATCTCCAGTTAGTGTTAGAGTGTACTGGCATCACACAGATATCTTACAAGATCGAAAGGACCTATACCTAAAAGTATGACTGGGTTAGATCACAGCAGTGAGTCGGAAAAGGTAATGAGCCAGACACTCAAAGAAGCTTTAGAAAAAATGGAACAGATGCAGTTGAAAATGAGCGAAATGCAGACGGCGCTGGCCAGAGCACAAAAGGGTCCTGAAGCACCCACTACTCCTACTTTCCCACCAGGTTTTACCCCAGAATACTTTTCTCCCGGTCCCTCGACAAGAGTCCCAGACCTTCATTACCACCAGGGAAGGGATGCTCACGACCACCCAGCTCCACCAACAAATCAAAACCCTCCTCTACCAAAGGGCCCTGTCTTTGTGGAACCTCCCCCAGCTCCATTGCATAGATCATCAAGTGAGCTATTATTTCAGGTTCACGACACTCAGTATTACCCCTCGGAACCCACGTTCAGGGCACCCGAACCACCGACCTATACTCCTCCCTTTGAAGTCCCGGCGGAAAAGCCGGCCAAGAGCTCAGAACAAGATGAGATGATACGAAAAGTCAAGAGCCTGGAGCAGTCCTTCAGGAACATGCATGGAATGGGGAATCAACCTTTCCCCGACATACAACTGCCAGCTGGGTTCAAAATGCCCAAATTTGATCTATATGAAGGGCACGGTGATCCCATGTCTCATCTGCGAGGATTTTGCAGCAAGACGAGGGGAGCAGGCGGAAAAGATGAGCTACTGATAGCTTATTTTGGATAGAGTTTGAGCGGGTCCGCCTTAGAATGGTACACAAGGCAGGATCCAAGTAGATGGTATACTTGGGATGATTTGGCGCAATCGTTCGCTGGGCACTTCAATATAATCTGGAGATAGTGCCTGATCGTCTCACACTATTGAAGCTGGAGAAGAAACCGGGGGAGAGCTTTCGGGAATTTGGATTTCGTTTGAGAGAACAGGTGGCTAGAGTTTATCCTCCTATGAGAGAGGGGGATATGGTAGATTACTTTCTGCAAACTCTCGAGCCAACCTACTTCGGTCATTTGGTGACATCAGTGGGGAAATCCTTCAATGAAGTGGTCAAAATGGGAGGCATGATAGAAGAAGGTCTCAAGACCAACAAAATCTTGAGTTATTCAGCGATCAAGGCGACCACACAGGCTATTCAGAGTGGCACAGGAGGTGCGCTCGAAAAGAAGAAGAGACAGGATGTCACAATGGTAGAGGCTGGTAATTGGTCCCGATCCAAAGGTCCTTCCCCCCATCACCAATTCAGACCCCCTCACCCAAATTACCCCCACATTCCGAATTATCCTCCACAATCCTCGTACCCCCCTCAAGAACCACCTTTTTCCGTGCACCAGGCACAAGCATACAATCAACCACCGGTTCGCCCACAATGGTGTGCACCGGTTCCCCAACATACATATGTACCTCCTCAAAACACCTATCCACCACAAAACACATACCCACCACCCCAAAATGCTTATCCTCCACCAAGGGCATACAGGAACCCTACAGGAGCAGGTTTTCGTGGAAATCCAGCTTCCAAAAACGACAGGGTACAAAGGCAAAGAGCCTTTACCGAATTGGGAGAAACCTACACCGCCTTATTTCACAAATTGAGGCAGGTAGGTTTGTTAAGTCCTGTCGAGCCTAGGGTACAAAACCCCCCGCCCCAGAATTTGGACCGATCGAAGAGTTGTTAGTACTGTTCGGGGATGCTAGGACATGAAACCGAAAGGTGTTGGAGATTGAAACACGCAGTGCAAGATCTCATTGACACCCGTAAGATCGAGGTCCAAACACCCGAAGCGCCCAACATTAATCAAAACCCATTTCCGACGCACCACAAGACCCAAATGGTTGAGTTCATGCATGAGGGAGGAGAGACGAAGAAGCCATCACAAACAGTGATGATGATCCGAGCTGTTCCAAAAGAAAAAATGGCAAGTAAGGAAGCAGTGATAGGTGTGGAGAAGATAGAGGGTGAATATACAGAGATAGTGGAAGAGAATGCAGCCGTTGCTTTGGAGAAATCAGGATATACCAAAGTGGTAGTATCAGGGGCGCCACTCGCACCCGTGTTTGTGGTAAAAGGAGTTTGCCGAGAGCCGGTCATTGTCAAACCGGTAGTTCAATTGCCAATAATTAGCAATAAGGCGGTGCCTTGGAGATATGAGAAAGCAGCGGTAATATACCACGGCAAGCAGTTGGAGGAGAACGTATGTGAGACTCAGTGATTGACTCGTTCAGGGAGATGCTTTGCTCCCGCCGAGTTAAGAAAGCCTAGCTCGGCGACAAAAAAGAAGCCAGTAACAGATGAAGAAGCCGAGGAATTTTTAAAGAAAATGAAGGCCCAAGATTACTCCATTCTGGAGCAATTGAGGAAGACTCCGGCTCAAATTTCACTGTTGTCTTTATTGATCCATTCCAATGACCATTGCCAGGCGCTGATGAAAATCTTGAACGAAGCTCGCGTTGCGGACAAAATCTCAGTAAATCACTTAGAGAAGATGGTGCAAAAAATCTTCGAAGTGAATCAGGTGACCTTTTCTGACAATGAGTTACCGATGGAGGGCACAGAATACAACAAAGCCCTATATCTAACGGTAAAGTGCGAAGACTCGGTGGTCACCCGAGTACTGATTGATAATGGATCCAGTGCCAACATCTGTAGCTTGGCTGCTTTGAACAAGTTAAGAATTGATCACAACCGGATTCATAAGAACAGCGTCTGCGTCCGAGGTTTCGACGGAAGTGGTACCAACACAGTGGGTGACATCATACTGGAATTAACCATTGGTCCAGTTGAGTTCACCATGGAATTCCAGGTGGTTGACGTGATAGTATCCTACAATTTCCTACTTGGGAGACCTTGGATCCATGCTGCCAAAGCGGTGCCTTCCACATTACATCAGATGGTGAAATTCGAATGGGACAGGCAGGAGATAGTTGTGTACGGAGCTGACGGCACAAGCCTTTGAGGAGATGATATTGTGCCATTTATAGTGACAGAAGATGACAAAGGACCATGGGTGTACCAAGTCTTCGATGGGGTTACTAAAATTTCTGAAGGAGAGAACCTCCCACTTCGCGGCATAGCTCCAGCGACCGTCATGATAATCTCAGAGATGTTGGGTAATGGATTCATGCCAGGAAAAGGCTTGGGGGTAGAGCTTCAAGGTATTGTTCAGCCTGTATCTTTTCCCGAAAATTCAGGGACATTTGGATTGGGGTTCAAACCTACTACGGAAGATATACAACGAGCCAAGAGGATGAAGAATAGGGTTTGGGTTCTCCCCAAGCCAGTTCCACGTATGTCCAAATCTTTTGTCAAAGCAAGGGCCAACAAACCGACGGTGCTGAAAATCCAAGGACCATTGGTCGGTATGGATAGGGATTTAGAACAGACCTTTGAAAAGATGTTCGCTGAGGTCCATATGTTAGAAGCTGGAGAGGGTTCCAGCAGTACGGACATATAATTTGTGGGGCGTGAAGCCAAAATCAACAACTGGGCGGCCACTCCTCTTCCCACTCGAAGGGAGTCTTGGTAGTCGGCTTTGGATTTCCCTTGTTTCCTGGGTTATCCCAGAATTGTAAGCCTTTTATTTTGTTTGTAATTTTCTGCAAGTGTGAAACTATTTTATTCCGCATTTTCTTAATAAGAACGCAAGTTTCTTTTCTTTTGCTGGTTTTAATTTTTATTTTTCTTCTTTTCTGAACAGTTCTTCTGTTACCGGTCCTAAAGACATGGAATGCACAACGGATCCTCGACCTAGTCTAAATAATCAATCCAACTCCATCTTAATTGAACCAGAGTTTGAGTTAAATAGTGAATCTATATTCGAAGAGGATGAGGACTTTGAGGAAATAAGCAAGGAGTTGTGCCAATTCGAAGAGAAGCCAAAGCCCAATCTAAATGAAACTGAAGCTGTAGATTTGGGGGGTACGGATGATGTTAGGGAAACCAAAATCAACATCCACATTGAGCCAAATATCAGGGAAGAACTAATCAAAACCCTCATTGAATTCAAAGACGTTTTCGCGTGGTTATATGATGACATGCCAGGATTGAGCACCGATTTAGTGGTTCACAAATTGCCTACTGACCCGGCCTACCCTCTTGTCAAGCAAAAACTGAGGAAGTTTAAAACAGATATGAGTGTCAAGATTAAGGAAGAAGTTACTAAGCAGCTACAGGCTATGGTTATTCGCGTCACTCGATATCCCGACGGGTTGGTCAATGTGGTACCAGTGCCGAAGAAGGATGGAAAGATCAGGGTGTGTGTTGACTAACGCAATCTCAACAAAGCAAGCCCTAAGGATAATTTTCCATTGCCCAACATCCATATCCTGATTGACAATTGCGCGGGGCGCGAGATCGGATCCTTCGTGGATTGCTATGCAGGATATCATCAAATCTTGATGGATGAAGAAGATGCAGAAAAGACAACTTTCATTACGCCATGGGGAACTTATTGCTACAGAGTAATGCTATTCGGTTTGAAGAACGCTGGGGCAACGTACATGAGAGCAATGACCACTGTGTTGCATGACATGATACACAAAGAGATTGAAGTGTACGTGGACGATGTAATCATAAAGTCTAGACGGCAAGAGGATCATGTAACAGACCTAAGGAAGTTCTTCCAAAGACTTCGAAGGTATGATATCAAACTCAACCCGGCCAAGTGTGCTTTTGGGGTTCCATCAGGAAAGTTGTTGGGATTCATCGTCAGCCGGCGAGGCATTGAGTTTGACCCATCCAAGATCAAATCCATCCAAGACTTGCCACCGTCGAAGAAAAAAACAGAGGTAATGAGTCTATTGGGAAGATTGAATTATATCAGCAGATTCATTGCTCAACTCACGGCGACATGTGAGCCCATATTTCGGCTGTTGAAGAAAGATGCTACGATAGAATGGACGACAGAATGTCAGGAAGCCTTTGACCAAATCAAGGGTTATCTATCGAATCCACCCGTGTTAGTTCCACCCGAACCAGGAAGACCATTGATTCTCTATCTAACGGTACTGGAAAATTCTTTTGGCTGCGTACTGGGGCAACATGACGGTACAGGGAGAAAGGAGAAAGCCATCTACTATCTCAGTAAAAAGTTTACAGTATATGAGGTTAAGTATACTCAACTAGAGAAGACATGCTGCGCCTTGACTTGGGTAGCCCAAAAGTTGAAACATTATTTGTCATCATATACTACTTATCTCATTTCACGCTTGGACCCATTGAAATATATCTTCCAAAAGCCTATGCCCACAGGGAGGCTAGCAAAGTGGCAGATATTACTCACGGAGTTTGATATCGTCTATGTGATGAGGACGGCCATGAAGGCCCAAGCGTTGGCTGATCACTTAGCTGAAAACCCTGTTGATGAATAGTATGAGCCATTGAGGACGTATTTCCCCGATTAAAGAAGTGATGCACATAGATGAGGTGGAATCAACGGAGGAACCAGGATGGAATATTTTCTTTGATGGAGCCGCAAATTCGAAAGGAGTTGGGATAGGAGCAGTGCTCATTTCGGAAACAGGACATCACTATCCTGTTACGGCGCAACTGCGATTCTATTGCACCAATAACATGGCTGAATATGAGGCTTGTATTTTGGGATTACGGTTAGCTGCAGAAATGGATGTCCAGGTTCATGAGCAGCATGCTTACTATAGCATGATTGAGGAGGAAATGGATGGCGAGCCATGGTTTCACGATGTCAAAGAATACCTTAGAATAGGAATATACCTAGAGCAGGCGACCGGAGATCAGAAAAGATCTATTTGGCGATTGGCGAATGGATTCTTCCTTAGTGGAGGAGTGTTGTACAAAAGAACCCAGGATTTGGGATTGTTGCGATGTATAGATGCAAGTCAAGCCACAACAGTGATGACAGTGGTACACGCTGGAGTATGTGGGCCACATATGATCGGATATGTATTGGCGAAGAAGATCCTGCGGGTAGGGTATTACTGGCTCACCATGGAGCGTGATTGTATAAATTTTGTGCGGAAGTGCCATCAGTGTCAGGTGCACGGAGATTTTATTCATTCTCCGCCGACGGAATTGTATACGATGCCAGCACCATGGCCATTTGTTGCGTGGGGCATGGATGTCATTGGGCCGATTGAGCCGGCAGCTTCCAACGGTCATAGGTTCATTCTAGTAACCATTGATTATTTCACCAAGTGGGTGGAGGCGAAGACATTCAAGTTAGTGACCAAGAAGGCAGTGGTTGACTTCGTCCATTCCCATATCATCTGTAGATTTGGGATCCCAAAGATGATCATCACGGACAATGGTGCTAATCTTAACAGTGGTTTGATGAAAGAAGTATGTCAACAGTTCAAGATTATACACCGCAATTCTACCCCATATCATCCCAAAGCAAATGGCGCGGTTGAGGCAGCAAACAAGAATATAAAAAAGATATTGAGGAAGATGGTAGAAGGGTCTAGGCAATGGCATGAAAAGTTGCCATTTGCATTATTGGGTTATCGCACTACTGTCCGAACTTCGGTAGGTGCAACTCCTTACTTGTTGGTATACGGAACTGAAGCAGTAATACCAGCGGAGGTTGAAATTCCATCTCTCCGTATTGTCACTGAAGCCGAGATCGATGATGATGAATGGGTCAAAGCACGGCTAGAACAGTTGAGGTTAATCGATGAAAAGAGATTGGCAGCAGTGTGTCATGGACAATTGTATCAATGGTTGATCTGATTCCTCAAGTAGGATACGTAGGCGCCACACGACTCGGTCGCAACGTGACAAAAGTCACGCAATTCAAAAATCCCCAAACAAGAAAACTGGGGCAGAAGTTATGTTTCCATTTAAAAATTTTGATTCCAAGAGTTGTATTCCTTTACTCATCAAGTTATTTAAAACTTCTTGATGATCCTTTTTACCCACACAAAAACCCATCTTATGTCCAAAAGACCTCCCGATCATTGTTTAATAAGTGTCAGGACAGGAAGATGAGGGCTCTGGGTGATACACGGATCCTCAACTGAAAAGGACCATGAGCTGAGAGAATTCCCAACAGAGAGAATCTTATCCGCAACTCTCCAATCCCCAAATGAAAACTAAAATGAGAGAGTCTTATCGGTGAAAACCTTCAAAAGGCACTGTAAGGCGACGTAAGTTGAGATGAATCAAAATGAGAGAGTCTTAGGGTGAAAACCTTCACGGGCACCTTAAGGCGACGTGAGCTGAGAGAAATGAGAGAGTCTCATTAGTGAAAACCCCTCGAAGGGCGCTATGAGTGGACAAGATAAGTTTGGCGGAAAGAATCCACATGGGCAAAGAATTGCATATCTGTTTACCCCGGGCAAATGCGGCCATCAGAAAGTTTGATTGATACAAATATACTGGGTCGTTTAATCCGGAATGCATGACATGATCATTGGGAACAGTCATACCATCCAGATAAGTTCTTTTCTTTTCTTTTCTGAGCATTTTGTTCAGAAATATTGTCTCTTTGTCTTTTCATCTCTTTTGTCTAAAAGACTTTTCTAGAAATTCGTTCTCTTTGTATTTAAAAGAAAGGTTTTTAAAGTCTACTACCAGTCACCGAGACATTGCAATGGAGAATATGGAGAAAAGTTGATAAGTGGTGTTTGAGGAACTTACAAATCAAAGTTCCAAGAAGACCCTCAGTAGGACTCCGATGGATTACTGACCAAGTTTTGGGATGGTCAAGACCACACAGAAAAAGGAAGGAAAAAGGAATATCCATCCATAGCAAATGATTCGAATATCTGCATCTATAACATCTTGGCCAATGCAGTATTGAAGGAAAGAGTAACTCGTGAAGAGAGTGGTTTGGAGTTGAAAAGACTCCCCCAGAGTGTTTTGAAGAAAGAGAGGGGGAAACTGATGAATGAAAAGCCTATCCCCAACAGAGAAACCATCCCCAGCAAGTGAAATTATCCTCAACCAGTTGGGAGGCACATAGCAAGAAAGATAGAAGAAAAGAAAAATAAACAGTCCTGGCAGGAGTATCACGATTACTTACCATTCTTTGAAACTAACAAAAGTTTCTTTGGTTTTACAGGAAAATAAAGGTTAAAAATGGCAGGCAGATACGCCACAATGAAAGTCACAAAAACTGGGGCAGAAATTTTTCTGTCGTTGTCAAAAAAATTTCTCGGTTGAACGACGAAACAAGCAAATACATTCCATGTCTTAGCAAATAGGCACCCACCTGTATAACAAGGGAATAATTTTCATGTCTTAGCAAATGGGTGCCCACCTGTATAACAAGGGAATAATTTTCATGTCTTAACAATAGGCGCCCACCTGTATAACGAGGGAATACATTTTCATGTCTTAGCATTAGGCGCCCACCTGTTTAACGAGGGAATACCTTTTCATGTCTTAGCATTAGGCGCCCATCTGTATAACGAGCGAATACATTTTCATGTCTTAGCATTAGGCGCCCACCTGTATAACGAGGGAATACATTTTCATGTCTTAGCATTAGGCGCCCACCTCTATAACGAGGGAATACATTTTATGTCTTAGCAATAGGCGCCCACCTGTATAACGAGGGAATACTTTTCACGTCTTAGCAAATAGGCGCCCACCTGTATAACGAGGGAATACATTTTCATGTCTTAGCATTAGGCGCCCACCTGTATAACGAGGGAATACTTTTCATGTCTTAACATTAGGCGCCCACCTGTATAACGAGGGAATACATTTCATGTCATAGCATTAGGCGCCCACCTGTATAACGAGGGAATACATTTTCATGTCATAACATTAGGCGCCCACCTGTATAACGAGGGAATACATTTCATGTCTTAGCATTAGGCGCCCACCTGTATAACGAGGGAATACATTTTCATGTCTTAGCAATAGGCGCCCACCTGTATAACGAGGGAATACATTTCACGTCTTAGCAAATAGGCGCCCACCTGTATAACGAGGGAATACTTTTCATGTCTTAGAATTAGGCGCCCACCTGTATAACAAAGGAATACATTTTCGTACCTTAGCAATAGGCGCCCACCTGTATAACGAGGGAATACTTTTCATGTCTTAGAATTAGGCGCCCACCTGTATAACAAGGGAATACATTTTCGAACCTTAGCAATAGGCGCCCACCTGTATAACGAGGGAATACTTTTCATGTCTTAGAATTAGGCGCCACCTGTATAACAAGGGAATACATTTTCGTACCTTAGCAATAGGCGCCCACCTGTATAACGAGGGAATACTTTTCATGTCTTAGAATTAGGCGCCCACCTGTATAACAAGGGAATACATTTTCGTACCTTAGCAATAGGCGCCCACCTGTATAACGAGGGAATACTTTTCATGTCTTAGAATTAGGCGCCCACTTGTATAACAAGGGAATACGTTTTCATATCTTAGAACTAGGCGCCCACCTGTATAACAAGAGGAATATTTTTTTTTTCAGTTTTTACACCGCAGGTATTGGAACTAGTGACCCATCATGAATGCATAGGGACGCATCAAAAGATCCCCAGCACAAATCCAAGTTCAGAAACAAGAAAGAAGGCAACAGTGGCCGGAAAAACTCTTCATGTTACAGAAGAAGTATGAGACACATCCGTAGAGGAACAATTTTCAAACTTTGTCTACCTCCTTAACATAGCAGACTCGACGGAGAAGGATATATCCACAGCAGATTGAACAAAACGATGAGCGCTGATGTTCAAAGAAGCAATGGCCGGAGCCGCCTCCAAGTTCTCGGAAGGAAGCACTGAAAGAGTCACAAGATGACAAGAACGCAAGATGACACGAAGACATATGAGATCTTATGATCCATAGACTAGCTTAGCTTCTTGTTTTCCTTTTAGCACGGTGTAATAAGGAGTTCAGTAAAGCAGTGGTAACAGCATACAGCAGCAGTAACAGCGATATCACAGCAGTCACGGTAGTCCCTGCTACCAAAACTTTTCGAACTACATTGACCTGATTCCTGTTTAGCCCAGGATGTGTAGGAGACCTTTTGAAGCAAAGGTTCGGTCAAGTCATTCAAAAAATGCTTCTCACAGAGTGCTCAAACGGGCAAAAATCGCTCCTATTTGTTCATTATCTTTGCGCGAAAACTCTTCATGTTTCCGCGCAAAGAGGGGCAGCTGTGAGCACGTGATTTTTGCCTCACACGAACTACTCCCAAAGAAATCAAAATCAAACTTATTTTATTTTTATTATGTACATATTTGTGAGTTTTCTCATGATATTTTGTGAGTGTTTTCATCCGTGTGTGCGTGTTTTTGTTGTTTAAATTAATATATATATATATATATATATATATATATATATATATATATATATATATATATATATATATATATATATATATATATATATGTTGCATTTGACTTTGGAATTTAGTTTGTTTTATAAAGATTCAAAATCAAAAGGTATGTTTTACATTTTCATATTTTAGTCAAAATTGTGTAATTTATAATTTTTATTGATATTTAATGTGTGAATTGTTATTAGAAATTATTTATCATTTTTACAAGTCAATTTGATTTTGTAATATAAATTATAACTTTGTCTTTAATAAATTAAAAAATTAAATTAAAAGAGAAGGAAAAAGATTGGAATTAAAAGGAAAATCGGATTTGGGCCAAAATTCCAAGCCCAAACGTCCCAACCCGCTCAAATAACCCAAACAGATCCCAAATCCTCCAGGCCCAAACCGGATACAAAACCCTGCCTATCCCAGTTAAAAGACCCGATCCAGCTGTGCTTCAATCTCAGACGTTAATTTAGCTGATCCAACGGGTAGAATTAGAGACTAATTTTAATACACCAATTCCCCTACCCCAAACCCCTGTATCAACACTCATTCCCAAACACCCCTCCCCTCCGTCTATCACCTCGTCTCTCAGAGACGACCTAAAACCTAGCCGTCGTGCCCCGTCGTGCCCCGCCTGCCGGAATTCGCCTCACGGTGGTTCCGGTAGGCCAATGACTTCCATTTTTACACCAAACAACCCCCTAAACCTCCTCGTTCCAACCCCGCTAACCATCGAACTCGAATCATACCCGAGCTCTTCGAATTTTAGATCAAAGATTCGACCCAAAACTCAAACTACCCCAATCAGCCCCAAATTCACACCATAACCCCTCCTAACCTCCCTCATACCTAAATGACCTTCGGTTCGAACCAGTAAAGCCCCAAATTTTGACCCTCAAGAATCCTAATTTTTCAAAAGCCCATTTCGAGCCAAATTGATCATCAATTGAGGTCCAAGGGACCTTAGTCTAGGTGTTCTCAATCAAGAACACCTCGATTAAGGCCCGTTTGGCCTCAATAATTCCAAGCCGAGTTCGAACCTGGTTCGATTCAAGTTCCGAGGTACTTTTATTTCTTTTCTTATTTCCTCTGCCTTTTTAATTGCCTTTGTGTTTGTGTGTTTAGCAATGATATCATTTTTCGATTTTTTTTTCTGTTTTCTCCATCCCCAACGGATCTTTCATTTGGTTAATTCTGTTTTTGCTTATTTGATTGATGGTAGTTGTTGGGATGGCCTTATGTGTTTAATTCGATTAGCGTCGTCAAATAAAAAATTGACATCCTCGCTTATTCTGTCCATCTCCTCAAAGACCCTTTATTTGGTCAATCATTTTTCTGTTTTGCGTATTTGATTGTGTAGGTTATAGGATGGATATTCGCTTTGATTAGCGTAGTCGAATAAGTAGATTCGTATTTTTTTGTTTCTGGCCGAGAACCATTGAATTACTGGTATTATCCATCGATTTGTTATTTGTCGATTGTCATGTGTTGTGATCGATTTAACGAAGGTCGTCGTTTAATTTCTAGGTTTGTTATTTGAAATTTCGGACAGTGATTAGCACTGATTTAGTAGTCATTATTGAACTGAAGTTTCAATTGATTTGTGATTCTAAAAATAGGACTGTTTGGTTATAGCTGAATAGTTAGGGGCTGTTGTTAAGAGGTGATAATTGAGTAGGGGGTACTTTAATATTAATTAAGGGGTAGATATTTGTAGGGTTGAAAAGAGAGGTGCTAGTTGGACTTTAAGGGTTGACATTAGACATCAATTAGGATTTGAACTGATCGAAAGAAAGCTGGTTCTGTTTTCCAGTCTATAAGAGGAGGGACTTAGCCTTTGAAAAGAAGAACAGACTTCTATAGACTGAAAACACACACAAAAAAGACACTGAAAAACACACTGCATACACTGAAGAAAAACTAAGACTTTGAGAGAACAGACCCTTTTCTCACACATTTTATGAAGCATTTTTCATAAACAAACATTCTAAAACAGATTTCTAAACAGAAAAATTGAGAGAACATAGATTTCATGCACTGATTTGAAAAGGAGATTAGACACTTCTTGATATACACTCAGTTATACACTCGAAAACAGGGGTTTTAATTGACTGTTTAGTTTGTTTTGCTGTTTTAAATTATCTATCTCTAAGTTATAGTGTCATCGAAACTGTTTGCATTCCAATGTTTGTTTCGGACTGGTTTTACTAATCGTTTGCCTGCTGCTGAGATCTGCTAATGCTACTGCTGATTATACCCTCCTAATCCTTTTCATTTCTAGGTATTCATCTCATTTCTTAAGGTTTGAGAATGGACGAATGTTGATATTGATTTGAGCCAAACTAAAATTGGTAAAGAGCTCCATGTTTAATGTTTGTTCCTACATTTTGAAGTCATGGATAGTCTTAATTTAGATTGATTCTTCCTATATGGAAATTCGATTTGTGATTGCTGTCCAATTCTTGTGGATGTTGAGGATTCAAATAAGTCACTTCGATTTAGATGAATTATTATAAGGATATGTCATTTGTATTAAAGTTTGTTCTGCCTTCTTTTTCTTTTTGTGGTAAGGTAGTTATACTACACTAATTACTGTATCAACCAGCAATTTGTTTTCTTCATAACCCTTCTTCACCATATGAAGCTAACGATAGTACCTCCCTGAGCATATGTAACAGATACTATAGTTAAACACCACTAGAAAATGGCTAGAATTTCTGAGTCGAGTTGAGATCCAAGTTGAGTCAGTCGAATTTCTTGTAATTGTTTCTTCCGAACAAAAATATATTGAAGAAACTTACTTAAAGGTCGTTCTCTTCTCTGTTCTTATTTATGTGCTTACTTGTACGTTGAATGATCCAAAAGAAATATAAGTGCACATATGTGATTAGTTGTTAAATTAAGGTAGCCTTGAAAGCTCTAAAATCAAAGGTATCAGAATTTCTATTCGTGTATGCATATGTTATTTTACTAATGTTATGCTACTTTGTAGTAGTATATATTTTGAAAAATTCAATTTCTTTTGTTATCATTATTTCTTATAGTGGTATACTAGTAGACTATTTCCAACATGGTTTGGTTGTCCCTTTCTTGGAAAGAGGATTTAATCGTTGTAGATATATTTTTGGTTCACTTTGGCAATAGCGTTTCCTTTTAATTCTTACTGTTTATATTTTTATTTTATTTTTCATTCTTTCTTTCTTTTTTTTCTCTCCCTGATTTTGGAGTATTTAAAAGTTATTGTTCTTTTTTTAGTGGTTACGTTTTTTTGAATCATCACTGTGTTCAATTAGTTTTCCCTATAGTAAGTAATTTAAGTGTTAGTGCAATACAATTAAATAATCTATAGCCCTCATGTAATTAATTTTTAACTCTTTAAAAATCAAGGTGCATCATTAGTTGAATTTTTTATGATCCTCGTATTAGACTCACAATTTAGATCTAACAAATTGATAAGTACTCATCGTTTTGCTTTACGCCCGATTTAGATTAGTACTACAATTATATATACGTTCGTGTAATATAATTGTAAATTTAATTCTAAAAAAATCAATTTGGAATATGCGTTCGTGCAATTTCGATCAAAATTTTCTTAATAATAAAAATGGGTTGCTGGTTATTAATTAATTTTAGTTTTATAAATTATTAAAAAAACGAGGTTAATGGAAAGTTTCAATTAGTTCATTTGCGGCTTTAACTATTATTAGTAAAGTATTTTGTATAATTGCAAATTAAGCCTTAGTATATATATATTATATTTAATTTTATTATTCCTTTGTATCAAATTTTATTAGGCAATATGTAGGCCAGTGTTTAATCTAGTTAATGACATCCCTTAGTAGTTAATTTCTTTAAGTTTAAAAATGATTAATTTAATTTAATTAGAAAACAAAATGGTTAGTTTATTTTGATATATATATTTTTATGCTATTTGTCTTTTCAGGTTTTAGTAATGCTTATTTATAAAATATGGCATGAAACAAGGTATTAATTAATACAAGTTTGCACTTATAAATATTTCTTTAATTAGGATGATTTTTCTGTATATTTAGAGATAAATAAAATAATATATATAGTCATTTTAGATTATTTATTTTTAACAAAATAAGACAAGTTTCAATATAAAATTAGGGGACTTTCCCAGATACACATGCGTTAGAAATGCTTAGATTTCGGGATATGTCGCTTAGTGGATTTCACGGCATTCCCAAAATAATAATACGCTAGCATCTTTAGGTACTTACTTGATAAAATTACCTCCCTAAACTCGGGTACACATTTAGGTGACCCCAATCCAAATCCCAATGAAGTCGGAATACATCAAAAATTGCGGACACATTTATGTGACAAAATTCGAGATATATTCTCACGACGTTATAATTTTCTTCTAAAGCAATAAAAACGGTTCGGAGTGATAATTTGCACATTAGTTCATATTTGTTAAAAATCAGATAATCCAGCCGAATATAGACAGTTAAGCGACCATGCTAGAACCACGGAACTCGGGAATGCCTAACACCTTCTCCCGGGTTAACAGAATTCCTTGTCCGGATTTTTGGTACGCGATCTGTTTAACAGAGTCAATCTTTTCCTCGTTTAGGGATTCAAACCGGTGACTTGGGACACCATAAATCTCCCAAGTGGCGACTCTGAATTAATAAATAAATCCTGTTTCGATTGTCCTTTAATTAGGAAAACTCCCTCGCGCCCACGCGAGTGCGCACCAAAAGTAGGTGTCACACTGCCTGCTCCATGGCCTGTCTGATTATCAGAACTACGAGCCTGAGGTGGTGCAATTGCAGTAGCTAAGGAACTAGAAGGACGAGTTGATCCACCACTAAAATTACGTCGCAACTTTGGGCAGTTGGCCTTTATATGACCAATGTCTCCACAATGGTCGCAACCATGAAACCTGAGCTTGCACTGACCTGAATGTTGCCGCTTACATGTTCCACAGATACCTTGCTGGTGTGAATGTTGCTCAGCATGACTCTGTTTATTTGGGGATGATGTCCCAAAATTTTGACTATGGCGAGACTGATCTCCATATTTCTGAGTACCCCAGAAGGAAGGCCCACCATCTGACTAATGACTGGACTGAGATGGTGCTAATGACTCTTTATTAGAGGAATCCCTTCCACCTTCACTGGATGTACCATTAAACCTGCCCATTGTTCGGGATTTCTTGTTATGCTCTTTCTCTTATCTCCTTTTTTGTCTGTCTTTTTCTAAGTGCTTGGCGAACCCCACAACAGATGAGAAAGTTGTCATTCCTACCGCTGAAGCTGATGTCGCATCCTTAATGTGGTAAGCCAAACCGCTAACACACTTGCGAATCTTTGCTCTTTCTGTCTTAACCATGTGAGGAGCATGCTTAGCCAACATTATGAATTCCATGTAGTACTCTTGCACACTTCTATTCCCTTGCTTGAGCTGTTCGAACTCGGTAGCCTTAGCTTCCCTATCCTCTTCTGGGATAAAATTAGCCATGAATGCCTCTTCAAATTCTTCCCAAGTAGTCGGACCATCATCTTCACCTCTTTCATTTTCCCACATCTCAAACCAAGCACCGACCACATCTCTAAGCTGGTAAGCCGCCAGCTCCACAGCTTCATCATCAAATGCTTTCATCACTCGGAGGGCTTTTTTGACACCCTCCAGCCACAATATCGGATCTTCATCAACTATGGAACCGTGGAACACTGGAGGACTCAACTTTAAAAATTCATTCACTCTTGAGGACTCAAAATTATTCTGTCTATTTGATTGAGGTTAAATCTCATATCTTCTCTCGTTCTGGTTGGCCATAAAGGCTTTGAACATCTCTATAACACTGTTGACAACATTAAACATCTGACTTATATCGGGAGATATAGTTTCCTGAGTTGGAGCTACTGTTGGGGGCAGTACTGGATCTTGGGGCACTGGATCATTATGCTCCACCCCTTCCTCATGTTCACCCCGGGGTATTTGAACCTCCTCCGTGGATTTACTCTTGCTTTTCTGGGTTGAAGCCTTTTTAGTTCTGCCTTGGGCCATAATAGTAGCAAGAGTTTCTTGAGCAGCATCCCGAGTGTCGGTGTAATGACCCTACCCGTCGTTACGGGAGTTATCGCCCTGTTTTCTTCATTTAATACTTCAATATGCTAATTTATATGTGTTTGGATAGTTAGAAGCAAATCGGTGAGAATTAGAATAGAAATGAGGCCATAAATCTCTTTATGAGAAGAATAGGTTGGAAAAGTCAACCGAATATTGACCGATGAGTTAGACAGCTCGGAATTGAATTCTGATGATTCGACTAGTTTTGAGGGATCATGTATTACTCAGGAGAGCAATTGGAATCGAATTCGGAGGTCCGGTGTAGTTTTAGGCTTGAATTGGCTAATGTTGAAGTTTGGCGAATTCCGGATGGAAGGTGAGATTTTCATCCGAGGGTCAAAATGAAATTTTGAGAGTTGCAGTAGCTTCATTAGGTGATTTTGGATATGCGTGCAAAGTTTCAAGTCATTCGGAGGTGTTTAGGTCGGGTTTTAGATGAAATGCAAGTTTCGGAAGTTTTAGAATAACTTAGGCTTGAATCCGATGTAAATTTGGTGTTTTGATGTTAGTTTTGGTGTTTTGAGAGTGAAACTAAGTTTGCATGATCATATGTGGCATGTCAGTATGTTCGTATGCAGTCTCGAGGAGCTCGAGTGAGTTTCAGATAGGTTTGGGTTGCGTTATGCTCGTTTTTCTTATGCCTCGACATCGTTTCTTCAAGCATAAATGATATCATATTGAACAAATGAGCTTGGATTATTGTTTTGAATGAAGAAATAGATCCGTATTGTAATTACGGACCCGTTGCAAAAATAATCATCGAATTTGGACATCGTATGAGGATTTTATGGCTATTTTACTAAGGCTGGCCAGATGTTCTGGTTAATGACGAAACTGCCCCTGACAGCGTATTAAAAACCTGCACTATTTGCAAATATTAAAACCTACATATCTCCTTCATTATAAGGTCAAATTGAGTGATTCAAAAGCCTAAATTCATTAGAATTTCACAAGGAATCCATTGGGAGCAGTAAAAGGCGTGAACAGTATACCTATAATTAGCAGGTCGAGTTTTCTTCCAATTTTGGAATGGGAAGAAGTTTCTGAGGCGATTTTTAAGAGAGAAATCAATAGGTAATCGCTGGAGGTAAGTTTCTTAGACTCAAAAAAATGATTTTATGATAGAATCAACCCCAAAATTCTTGAAATTGGGTAGAATTTGTGAAGAACTAGGGCCTAAATAATGAAAACAAATTTTTGGAATTTGAAAGGCCATTCGAACTCCGATTTCGATAAATTTTATATGCACGGACTCGTGGCGAGACGAGGAATGTGTTGGTATGAATTTCGGAACTTTTTGAGAAGCGGGCCCGGGGTTCGGGTTTTACCAACTTGGTGTATTATCGCGTATTTCATATAAATTGAATTAGGTTCTGTTTCTTTGACCCGTATTTGATATAATTGTTGTGGTTTGACTAGATTCTACGCACGAGGCGGCAAATTCAAAAGGGAAAGGCATCGCGGACGAGTCTTCGGCCGGCTAGAGGTGAGTAGTTTGTGTATATGGTAGCCTGAGGGTTCGAAACCCCGGCTTAGCACATTGTGACGCTAGTAGGGCGTGGCTCGCACCCCGTGGAAGGTGCGGGATTGATTGTGACTGTGGATTGAGACTTAGTCCATCCCAAATGAGTATGGTATGATAATTGTGGTTAAAAAACACTGTGTTTGATATAATTGTGGGCTATAAGCCGTGTTTGGGGCCTTGTGCCGACCTGTAGTATCCCTAGGGGATAGTTATATATGTGATAGCTATGATAGCTATACTTGCTTAATCACTGATCTCAGTCCTGGTTTGGAAATCACCGTATTGAATTTCTAAGTCACATGTTTTGGAAAAATTAAATAAAAGTTAAAGTATTTTCATAATTTATGAACTAGAACCTGGAAATGCTAATAATTGAGTTGTTGTGTGACTTTTATGATTGTTGTGGACTGAGGATGGATCGGGCTGCGCGCCGCAGCGGTTGATATGATATGAGGATCGGGCTGCATGCCGGAATCATTGATATGATATGAGGATCGGGCTGCACGCCGCAGCGGTATTGCGCTTGGGCCGTAGGAGCCCCTCCGGAGTCTGTACACACCCCAGTGAGCGCCGTCGACGTTAAATGGATCGGGCTACACGCCGTAGCGGTTATGTGCATTGCATTGCATCTTTATCTGTTGAATTATTCTGTGGTAGCTGTATTGTACCGTTGATGCTAGTTCGTAGGAGGATCGGACGGTAGTTTAGCTTCATATTGTGGTATTCTGTGGATTTCCTACTTTCAGCTGCTTATATATATTTATTACTCACTGAGTACTTAGTACTCACCCCTACTCCCTGCACCTTTGTGTACAGATTCAGGTACACATGAGGGATAGACGAGCACTCCAGCTTATATCAGTATTTATCCGAGTTGCTGAGGTAGCTGCTGGCGTTCGCAGGACCTGGCTTCTCTTCTTATTCCAGTTTTCCTTTATACATACATTATCCAGACTTGAGTATTTGGTTTAGATATTGTTATCCGGTCATGTTTAGAGGTTCTAGACTCGTGACCCTAGATCTTTGGGTGATTATTTAGTTTAGTTTTATTGTTGTTACTAATATTTAGGTAATTGATTTGAGCTTCATGCTCGGGGTGAGTGTAAATGGTCGGGCTTGCCTAGCAGTTGAGTTGGGCGCTATCACGACCGGGATTGGGGTCGTGACAAGTTGGTATCAGAGCCTAGGTTACTAGGCTTCATGAGTCTTGAGCCGGTTGGTAGAGTCTTGTGGATCGGTATGGGGACGCCTGTTCTTATCCTCGGGAGGCTGCAAACCTTTAGGAAACACTTCACATTTCTTTGAATTCTTGTCGTGCGTACTTGATTCAGCTTGAGATATAATCTTTGAAATTCCTTCCACACGTCTGTGTACGCATCGAGCACTCAGTAATATGATTGCCTTGATGGCTTATGATTCCCCGATCGAGGGACAAGATATAATCTCCGTAAGTTCATGTTGGGCCAGTCGGGAGGACTTGAGGCCAGATCTTTATCTATGACATGAGCACCAAAGTGCTGATTTTACAAACTGGTATTATGAAATTTCGTGTGATCGGTATTGTCCCTAATTGTGGAAATGACAGCTTAATAATGTACGAGCTGTCAGGTGTTAGATCCTCATTGTAATCTGTTAAATAGCCCCGAACTATGGGCGTGGTGAATATTTATTATATCTCTTAGTTGGAAGGTAAAACGCCTTACATGTAGTAGAACGAGTTTAGACTCAGGAAGACTAAAGTGATTATGCTATGTGTAACCTGGTGGAAGGTGTGTATCCTGGTGGAAGGTGTCGTACTGAAATACTAAATTGAGGCAAAGTAGGTGGATTGATTCTTAGGTGTAATTGAAAGGTATTTGATATGAGTTATAATGCGAGCAGGTGCAACGTATGTTCAGGTATAAATTATGATAATATGATTCGTATATTATTGAGATTTAATGTTGTTGAAATACATTGTGATGTCTTATTGAGTTGTGGATATACCATTAGAATGGTTTGGTGATTCTCTGGCAGGTGGATAGGCCAAATTACAAAGGAAACTCTGCCGAAATGTTTGAAAAATTTGGGACTTAGAAAAATATTTCTGTCACCTGGAGAGTAGTAAATGTTGAGTGTGAATAAATGCAAAAATTGCAGAAGAGTTAAGGTCTCTGATGATTCGAGTCTCTGTCAAGGCTTGTAAATGACTTGAGTTTAATCTCACTATAACATTGTGGCATCAATTGAGTAATAATGCTATGAGTGGCTAAAAATGCTTTGATGTATGGCTCCGAGCCAAGTTGGGGAGGTTGTTATTGATTAACTGATTGCACTGTTATATGCTATGTTGGTGTTGTCTCTAAGTATGTTGGGAAAATTCTGATAAAGGTTATGGTGCTTCGTAGATGTGAAGAAATACTAGGATGATTTGAACTGCTGTTGGTAAAGAATGTTCGGTGTATAGAAAGAATAGATAGCTAATTGCATCTGTCTGTAATCATGTTCTGCGGTGTCAGAGTTCTAACAAGGCACGAGTGGTTCTGTTCAATTAGACAGTTGAATAAGGGTGAATGGCACTCGAGAATAGTCTTGCGGTGTTCAAGATTTTTGCTTGTAAGAGTCAAGTGTCGTAAGATTAGGTATGTGGCTAAAGACGGTGTTTTCGTTAGAAGGGATCAAGGTTTGTGTAATGATATGTGAATGATGGGATTCTATGTATCTGTATTGGGGAGTAATGATAACGAATTCAAAATCGCAGGAAGTTCTTCAAAATAAATCATTGTAGAATGTGGTACTTCTGGGAAACATTGAGAGAGTATTCTGCGGCCTGTGAGCCTTCGACCATGTAGTCTTGTGTGGTAACATGAGTTGAGGTATTTTGGCGCTACAGTAAAGGCTAATACTAAATTAAAGATGAAGCAGAAAGGAAATTGGGTAAATGGAACAACTTGTTAATAAACTGAAACGGTATGATAATGATACGATTAGTTCCTGGTATGTGTTCGAAGTAATGAGCCTTGCAGATATTGTGAAGCAAAGCTCTTGAGTGCTGGCAGTTGTGTAACACGATGTGGGTAGAAGGACTCAGCCCTAACGGTTAAACTTATGCAATGAATTGGAAGAAAAGGTTTGTGATGTGTTTTACCGTGGTTTGAAAAGGAGTATATTCCTGTCGGTATGCAAAGCATGGGATGTGTAATGACTTTTCTTCCATATGGGATCATGAAGGTCCTTGACTAGTTGTGTGCGTCGATGTTTGCAGCGTAGAAAAGGGACAAGGTGTTGTAAACTGATAATATCTAGTGGTATGGTGGTATTCTCTTGTTGGATCGATGGTGATGATTGAATTGTTGATGGCATAGGAAAAATTTCTGAATGACTTTCGTGGTATGAATGGATGCTTGATGTGTGTTATGTATTCACACGGTGGAGTGTGGAATCAGGCATAGTGATTCAGGTGCTATATGTAGTTAATCCGCCTATGCAGTGGTTGTATATTGTGTGTATCGGCACCGTTTAGCGATCGTTGGAAGTTGGAAGCCCTAGTGGCTCTCCCTTAGATCGATATGATGAATTTGAGTTACGATACTTGATTTCAGACTGGTTGTCATAAGTTAGTTTGCCCAGACTAATGTGATATGGACTATGTTAGAAATGGCACAAATTGCTTAGCAGAGTGCATCAGAATATGCTCCAGCAGGGTAGTTGTACCCAGGACCAGCGGGCGGCTGGTAGGTATTGCTTTGTCAGTTGGGCCTTCGTGGCGGATATCAGTGCAGAGGTTTCTACTATTGATTCAGTTCCGGTATTGGGGAACTTTGTAGGATGCGTTTCTTGTGACCGAGCTTGAGGCTATATATATATATTTATTGTAACGAGCAATTTGACTCGGTGTGCATTTCTTTTGCGAGATTTATACGTGGATCGGGTGGCACGCCGCCACAGGTTATTTGGATCGGGTGGCATGCCGCCACAGGTATGGTATCCGGATCGGGTGGCATGCCTCCACATGTAGGTTATTTTGAGCAGGTTGCACGCCGCAACCGTCTGATATGGAGAATAGCTTTTCTATACGCTACCTTGTGTACAATACTTCCTAGTCTCTGAGGAAAGTCGGTGTTGGGTGTCGCTCAAAAAATGGCGCATCGGTTGTGTCCTTACAAGATTTGATGGTGTATATTAATTATTTCACCGTGGGTGAGATTGATTGCTTGAGTTTAGACCTATATCTGTGCGTGGCTGACTGTTTTGAGCATGATGAGATGACTTGAGGTGCTTCATGGGTAATAGTGTTTGGATAGAATCATAAGTTGTGGCAAGGCCATATGATGTTATGACCTTTCGAGGAGAATTCAGGTACTCTATTTTTATAATGCGAGACTGGATCTCAGTCCTATGTTACGATGGTACGGAGGAATTGAATTACAGCTCTTTTGTTTGAGTTAGTTGTCATGATTTGAGCATGTTCAGACGTTTCTTATTGGATCCTGTGTTGTGCTCGTCGTGGCTTAGGCCGGTGTTGAGGTGTCATATCACCTGTGCGGTGTGTTATAATCGAAATGATCGTTGGAGCCAGTAATGAGTGTGGGCATATGTGGTTTAAGTTGGTTAGAAAGGTAATATCGAGGTTTGGCTCCAAAATCTATGGTGGTATCAGTTAAAAGAGGGATGAATCCATGAATGGATGACCTGAGAGATGGATTCGATATATCACGTGTTCGGTTGCAGTGGGCAATATATGAAGGTGTTGAAATAAGACTTTAGCTAATGGAAAAAGGTTTTTAAGTTAGTATTTGGTTATCGCAGGAAAATTGTTGTGATTAGAGGGCATCGTCTCGAGTGATTGGGTTGTTTGGTACACCATAAGATCTCACCGGAGTGGCAAGTATGGGCTATTACAGTTGGTTCGGGTGTATTCTGAGTATAGACGTGGGAGTCGGATTCGGTATATGATTTCGGAAAGTGCAATGTGGTCTATGGTTCAGATAGACTGTGGAAGTTCAGCTATATTGTGTTATCGGACTTATGATAGATAGGGCGATGTGGTATCCACCCCGAATATATACTTGGTAAGGTCATTCAGCTATTGAGCTGCTTCTAGTACAACTCTGGGTACGCTCGAGGACGAGCGTTTATTTAAGTTGGGGAGAATGTAACGACCCGACCCGTCGTTACGGGAGTTATCGCCCTGTTTTCTTCATTTAATACTTCAATATGCTAATTTATATGTGTTTGGATAGTTAGAAGCAAATCGGTGAGAATTAGAATAGAAATGAGGCCATAAATCTATTTATGAGAAGAATAGGTTGGAAAAGTCAACCGAATATTGACCGATGAGTTAGACAGCTCGGAATTGAATTCTGATGATTCGACTAGTTTTGAGGGATCATGTATTACTTAGGAGAGCAATCGGAATCGAATTCGGAGGTCCGGTGTAGTTTTAGGCTTGAATTGGCTAATGTTGAAGTTTGGCGAATTCCAGATGGAAGGTGAGATTTTCATCCGAGGGTCGAAATGGAATTTTGAGAGTTGCAGTAGCTTCATTAGGTGATTTTGGATATGCGTGCAAAGTTTCAAGTCGTTCGGAGGTGTTTAGGTCGGGTTTTAGATCAAATGTAAGTTTCAGAAGTTTTAGAATAACTTAGGCTTGAATCCGATGTAAATTTGGTGTTTTGATGTTAGTTTTGGTGTTTTGAGAGTGAAACTAAGTTTGCATGATCATATGTGGCATGTCAGTATGTTCGTATGAAGTCTCGAGGAGCTCGAGTGAGTTTCAGATAGGTTTGGGTTGCGTTATGCTCGTTTTTCTTATGCCTCGACATCGTTTCTTCAAGCATAAATGATATCATATTGAACAAATGAGCTTGGATTATTGTTTTGAATGAAGAAATAGATCCGTATTGTAATTACGGACCCGTAGCAAAAAGAATCATCGAATTTGGACATCGTATGAGGATTTTATGGCTATTTTACTAAGGCTGGCCAGATTTTCTGGTTAATGACGAAACTGCCCCTGACAGCGTATTAAAAACCTGCACTATTTGCAAATATTAAAACATACATATCTCCTTCATTATAAGGTCAAATTGAGTGATTCAAAAGCCTAAATTCATTAGAATTTCACAAGGCATCCATTGGGAGCAGTAAAACGCCTGAACAGTATACCTATAATGAGCAGGTCGAGTTTTCTTCCAATTTTGGAATGGGAAGAAGTTTCTGAGGCGATTTTTAAGAGAGAAATCAATGGGTAATCGCTGGAGGTAAGTTTCTTAGACTCAAAAATATGATTTTATGATAGAATCAACACCAAAATTCTTGAAATTGGGTAGAATTTGTGAAGAACTAGGGCCTAAATAATGAAAACAAATTTTTGGAATTTGAAAGGCCATTCGAACTCCGATTTCGATAAATTTTATATGCACGGACTCGTGGCGAGACGAGAAATCTGTTGGTATGAATTTTGGAATTTTTCGAGAAGCGGGCCCGGGGTCCGGGTTTTACCAACTTGGTGTATTATCGCGTATTTCGTATAAATTGAATTAGGTTCTGTTTCTTTGACCCGTATTTGATATAATTGTTGTGGTTTGACTAGATTCTACGCACGAGGCGGCAAATTCAAAAGGGAAAGGCATCGCGGACGAGTCTTCGGCCGGCTAGAGGTGAGTAGTTTGTGTATATGGTAGCCTGAGGGTTCGAAACCCCGGCTTAGCACATTGTGACGCTAGTAGGGCGTGGCTCGCACCCCGTGGAAGGTGCGGGATTGATTGTGACTGGGGATTGAGACTTAGTCCATCCCAAATGAGTATGGTATGATAATTGTGGTTGAAAAACACTGTGTTTGATATAATTGTGGGCTATAAGCCGTGTTTGGGGCCTTGTGCCGACCTGTAGTATCCCTAGGGGATAGTTATATATGTGATAGCTATACTTGCTTAATCACTGATCTCAGTCCTGCTTTGGAAATCACCGTATTGAATTTCTAAGTCACATGTTTTGGAAAAATTAAATAAAAGTTAAAGTGTTTTCATAATTTATGAACTAGAACCTGGAAATGCTAATAATTGAGTTGTTGTGTGACTTATATGATTGTTGTGGACCGAGGATGGATCGGGCTGCACGCCGCAGCGGTTGATATGATATGAGGATCGGGCTGCACGCCGCAACGGTATTGCGCTTGGGTTGTAGGAGCCCCTCCGGAGTCTGTACACACCCCCAGTGAGCGCCGTCGACGTTAAATGGATCGGGCTACACGCCGTAGCGGTTACGTGCATTGCATTGCATCTTTATTTGTTGAATTACTCTGTGGTAGCTGTATTGTATTGTTGATGCTAGTTCGTAGGAGATTCGAACTGTAGTTTAGCTTCATTATATGGTACTGTGATTTCCTTCACAAAAACGTCCACTTCGTCACCCGTCAGTCCCCATCCAAACGACCTCCAGTCCGTCGCAAAAACCAGCAACACCAGCATATATCAGTATTTATCCGAGTTGCTGAGGTAGCTGTTGGCGTTTGCAGGACCTGTCTTCTCTTCTTATTCCAGTTTTCCTTTATACATACATTATCCAGACTTGAGTATTTGGTTTAGATATTGTTATCCGATCATGTTTAGAGGCTCTAGACTCGTGACCCTAGATCTTTGGGTGATTATTTAGTTTAGTTTTATTGTTGTTACTAATATTTAGGTAATTGATTTGAGCTTCATGCTCGGGGTGAGAGTGTAAATGGTCGGGCTTGCCTAGCAGTTGTGTTGGGCGCCATCACGACCGGGATTGGGGTCGTGACAGTCGGTGTCAGAGTTGCGAGTACGAGCCATTTTTGCGAATTTTGGAGAAACGAATACATTAGATAATTCCTTAGAGGTAGGATCTGCTGCACGGTCTAAAGTATGACAAAAAAATGAGATATTTCCTAAATGCTTGTAGCCTCCTGTTTAGAAGTATGGCGCGCTTCATACCCATAAACAAGACTCTACTAACACGACTTCATAGACCCCTAGGACTCCATATACCTGAGGCTCTGATACCAAGTTTGTCATGACCCATTTTCTAAATAAGTCGAGACCGGCACTCGATCACTAAACATTACCGAGCGAACCATCTCTGCCTATCAAGCCTTGTATAACTCCAAACATTATATGCAACAAAGCAATACTCTAAACAAATACTTTTGATTAATTTAAATATTTGAATAAATCAACTCCAAAGCTTTATTCGTAGTAACTACTGAAATTTCTGCTAAGTTATTATAAAGTAATTTATAACTCTCAAACCCAACGACTATGTCTATGAAGCCTCTACTGACAAACTGACGCACTGCTCAGGACATGAGACTTCCTGGCCAGTTCTCTAAATAAATAAAGAAATAGCTAAATGAAAATGACTCTAAGGAATACTCCACGAACAAAAGCGGAGCTCACCAATAGCACTGGAAAGGAAGGAAGTCCTAACTCGTAGCCTGCTCGCCTGCAAATCCGGTTCCTACTGTACCGCAGACCAACGTAGGTTCCCAAAAGAGAACATCGGTACCATCCATTGTACTTAGTGAGTCTCAACAACAGGGGGAGAAACTTTAATAATATATACATTATGAGCAAAGGTTTTAAATGCATGTAAAACATAAAGCTTATAAGAATAATTATAAATATTTTAAAAAAAAAAAATCTTTTCTTTTTCTTTCTTGATAAAAATACTTCACTTTATACTTTGGGAGTTTCAACTATCCTCACTTAATTCTGTCTTAGTCACCGTGTGATCGGCACGGGTTCGATCCCAACCTGATCGAATAGGCCCAATCCACGAGGTGCCACTCGCTTCATGGTTCTCAGCGCTCATGTATCTTACCTTAGCATGACTAAGTAAATTCTCAGCAACGAGACCCTCGGCTCGTATGCTCCCTACTTTGGCAAAAGTATTTTCAGGAAGTCAACGCCTTGGTCAGGACCCTAGGCCTGGACGAGGACCCCTTCTCAGAATAAAGGATACTCCCAAAAATCTTTTCTTTCTAAAACTTCTTCTTGTGACCTTTCAAGTCTAAATCTTTTATACATACTCATAATGGTATCCATAAATGTAAGGCATGACATAAGAATTAAATACATATTCCAAAGTATTTATAAAGGTTCTTGATCCTTCATGAATTTTCAACATGAAAATGGCATATAAAGAATAACATAAAATCTGAAATTTATGCACATATATCCAAATAACCATCTAAACTTTAGCTAGAAAAAAATTCTTAGCTAATAGGTACTTACTACTCCAGTTAAGTACAAAGAATAACATTAAAAAAATCTGAAATTTAGGAATGAATTAAACATATAAAAGTGTTTCTAAAGATTCTTTCTTATTCATAAATTTTCAACATGAAAATAGCATATAAGGATAACACAAAAATCTAAAAATATAAGCACACATATTATAATAACTCATCTAAACTTTTGCTAGAATAATTCTAGGTTAATGGGTACTTACTAGCTCTAATTTAATTAATATAAACTCTTTTAAGCAATTCAACAAACACCTTATATGCGTGCTTTTGTAAGTTAAACCACTTTAGTAAAGGGTTGTATCAACTCACCTCAAAACTTCTCAAGCCAATACGTAGGCCCCAATCCAATTGAAACCAGTCAAACAATCGATTCTACAACAACCGGTGTATTTTCAACAATTTTAAAGTACAACACCTAAATATAAAATTTATTGATGATATAAAGGAAGAAGGGAATTAACTATGCAATTCTTAGCTAATACTATTGTAGGGTAATTGACAATAAGGAATTTTATATACATGAGTTCAAAGATTAGTGGTTTGTAATGAATCCTAGAAATTTTCTTTTGGTTTGCTGCGTTGCAGTGTTTGCTGCGGTCTCCGTCTCTTTTCTTTAGTTGGTGTGTTATTTTCAGTGTTATTCTCCTATAAGGCTTTAAGCCTTGCTTTTTTTTTTATCACTTTAATTGTTTTTCATTCTGCTTTATTCTCCTATAATTTAATTGTTCTTCCCTTTTTTTTAAACTAATAATTAGTAATACTTACTTTTTAAATAACTGAATAACATTGAAATTATTAATAGTGTAATAATATTCCTCTAATTATATATATATATATATATATATATATATATATATATATATATATATATATATATATATATATATATATATATATATATATATATATATATATATATATATATATATATATATATATATATATATATATATATATATATATATATATATATATATATATATATATATATATATATATATATATATATATATATATATATATATATATATATATATATATATATATATATATATATATATATATATATATATATATATATATATATATATATATATATATATATATATATATATATATATATATATACATATATATATATATATATTTATATATTTATATATATATATATATATATATAAATATATTCACTATAGGCAAGAGAATAATTGTAATAATAATAAGAAATTACATTCCATAATTATCGTGTCTCGAAACTTTTATAAATTTGAGGAGTGTTATAATATATAAACGAAAGTTCCTATGAATACAATCGTATTAGTCCAATGGACTTATGTGGTTGTCGTAGGCCGATGCGTATGATCTTAGTATGAACGTATGACTTTACTCCTAACAAATTTTGATAGTATATGCATAGGTAATCATATTAGTAAACATGCCTATACGGTTGCTATGGGCTGATGCGTATGACCCTAGTATAAGAATGAAATCATATTCATAGACGATCAATTACTAAATAACAACCACGATATATAAACGGAAGTTCTTATGTATATACTAGGTCACTATCATAAGTGTTTGTCTAATAGTCTATACGGTAGGGATCATAAGTTCATATACGGTCCAGCTGAGTATCATACTATACTACAATATTATACATGGATATAATATGTGATCATCTATAAATATGATTTCATTCATATACTAGGTCGCATCGGCCTACGACAACGACATAAGTCCATTGGACTAATATCATTGTAGTTAGTATATGAACGTCTATAAATATACTAATACGACTGTAGTCATAACAGATTGGGAGTCATAATAGATTGGGACTTATGTGGTTGTTATTTAGTAATTGACTGTCTATAAATATGATTTCATTCATATACTAGGACGCATCGGCCTACGACAACCACATAAGTCCATTGGACTAATATGATTATAGTCACACGGCCTTCCATTTATATATTGTGGTTGTTATTTAGTAAACATACTCAAAAATTGGAATATAGTCTATCGCATCTAATGAGGCCTATACAGCTGATAGTATAGAGGATCCTACATACTGGTTAATCACAGACGCATGGAACTATGAATCATGACCGCTGGGGTAAGTCTACATATAAAAACTTATATGTTAAAATAGTTATTTTAGTAATTGACCATATTAGTCCAAATGATTAATATGAATGCAATATGTATGGATCATATAATTTCAACGGCCCTAGTATCCTAATATCCATATGGACTAATTTCAATGCCTAAATTGTTATATTATGGGCTATAGAACCACATATATACGGTACTTTAACAGGTTCAATTTCTATGTAGGATCCATTCGTATGTTTAGTATATGCATAGATGTATGATACGTACTGGATATGTTGTACAATAGCTGAACATATTGTGGACTATAATTCGCAACATTAACTTTGTAACCTCGAGCGATGAAAAGTAATATACAATACGCCCTAGTCAGTGGTTATAAAACTATTATGCCCGTGAATTTATAATGGGACCGCCGATAGCAATATATCATATTCCGTAGGCAATGGTAGGACCGATACGGATGCCATTACATTATGGGTTAGACTATGCTCGTATATTGTCCTATCATAACTAGACTTAATTATAGGTTGGTTTGTAGTACTAGTGGGATACCAATAGTCAAATATATAGGTATGAGCATATACGTACCATTGAAATCATATAATATACGTTATATTGAATATTGACTTATGTATATGAATATAAATTGAACGCACTATTGACCATATGTATATAGACCATCATAGTCTCCACCATTTATATATTCAGACAGAGGGATCTTAATTTTGAGGCAGTGGAGATGGCTTGAGTTGCTGAAAGATTATGACATTACTATTCTATATCATCCGTGGAAGGTCAATGAGGTGGCCGATGCTCTGAGTCTTGTAGGGTTGAAACCATGTAATAACCGTGGGGGACGATTGTACGTAGTCTGCAAATAAACTCGCTAAATAGTTTCACTATACGATGTCAGCCCATTTATATAGGTTTTGATATATATCATGTGCAGGTGTCGTAGGCCAATGCCCGGAGGTGTGTAAGGTTCACAGTATTCATATGCCTCAGCTGTTGTCCATTTAAACATTTCATAAACAGGCCTATACATAAAATATGGTTTATAGATGAGGTACAGTCCCGTATATAAACGGTCAATTACCTACGCATATACTATCAAAAATAAGTCTATACTAGATAGCTTGATATACGGCCTCACTCTCATACGTATCAAACGGAGTGCATAGGTAATCCTGCCTAGTTGAGAGTTAGCAAACTTCAATCTCCATACTAGGACATGGACCACATAAGACATGAATACCTAAACTCACTTAGTATATATATAGTTAACATTTGGCCGATTAGTATTGAATTTCCTAATTTGACACTGTGGCTAGACAGGACCTAAGTCATTATAAGTCCTTGTAATATTAGCACTCCAAGGACTAATAGTTTCTCACTGTCATACCAAGACTGTACATAGTTGTTACTAGTCCTATTTCATTACTCGACAAAATACATATGACCTATATACGTTCCATATCATAGTATGACACATTGACGCATCTAGTTACTAATAGACTTTATGACATGCCATACATAGTGTATTGGGGAAATTTTTTTATGACGTGGCAAGACATTGCAATTTCCAGCCTGGAGGCGGGACATCGAATCCAGCCTATTTCACTTCCACTGGCAGGACACGTGGAATATGCACAATAGGATGAAATAGATACGGGACGCAATACGATTGCAAAACCCGTGCCTATTTGAAGCGGGTTAAAACATGATTTCAGAAGACAAAGAAAATAGATACGAGCACCGTATCTATTCAAAACATCCAGAAGCAACGGGTCAAAACACATTTGGAGCATGGATCTGAACGTAGAAAGGAGTCTAAATTCAATCATTAAATACCCTATACGTTAGAGGATCAACATTTATTGAAAATTGTTGTGTAACAACCTATTTAATGTCATTTATTGCTCATAAAGTCTTACGTTTTATTCCTCCAACTAGAGTTAGCTATAAAAGGAGGAAGTTAAACCCATTGTAGACACATCATTCACTAAAATACAATCTTTCCTACTGCTTATTCTGGTTATTGAAAGCCTATTACATTTTTTCGGTCTCTTGATTATCAGTAACCCGATTTTTCTATCATTTTCTAGTTTTAATCGAAGTTCAATATTTTGGTTAAACAAATTGGTTCCGTTACCGGGAATCTGATAATCGATTTTTTCTAGAACTTATACGTTTCATTTGTTAAGAACATCATGTCGAACAACAACAACAACGATGTTGAAAACCAGGTCCCTCACGATCAAGGGGACTTGAACAATGATAATATGTTTTTGTCCCTTCCAGCCTCACCAAGTCAATCTCGAGAAGGCACTCACATACCTACTTCTAGTGAACAGGAGCAACCGGAACATCTTGAAGGGGTTGAACAAATTCTTCAGTGCATAATCGACGCACGAGTCAGTCAAGCCCTCCAAACTTTTGTTGATCGCTTACCATCGTCTTCACCTGCCCCTACTCCTAATAACAACACTCTCGAGAACCCTCGCTCTGATCTCGATAACACGAATGCAAGATCTCCCAGCGGACCACGTGAAGTGGATACAGGTAATGCGAACAATTATTATTTACAAAACATGATACTAACTCTGCAGGCACAACTCAAGGAACAAAGCGAACGGATCGAAAAAATTTCGGGAGTTCCCCTAGTAATTAAAGGGATTAACGCGGATAAATATTCTCAGCAACCCTGGAAGCCAAGCGCATCACCACTTCCTATTCCAAAGAAGTTCAAAATGCCAGATATTTCAAAATATGATGGTACAACAGACCCTCGAGATCATGTGATGGCATTTACCACAGGCGTTAAGAGGAACGATTTAACCAAGCAAGAAATCGAATCTGTCTTGGTTAAGAAATTTGGAGAAACACTCCCGAAGGGAGCCTTAACCTGGTATTCACTCTTACCTGAAAATTCTATTAACTCTTTTACTGAGCTTGCAGATGCTTTTATAAAAGCACACTCAGGAGCACTGTCACGACCCGGATTTTCCCCCAACATCGGGATCGTGATGGCGCCTACTCGTGGTAGCTAGGCAAGCCACTGTATTCATACTATCCTGTTTTTAACACAATTTCAATTAAATAAATGCGGATTACTTTATCGAAATAGAAATAACTAATTACAAGATGAAAATCATATTGAAATCCTCTACCCAAGACGTGGAGTCACCAACTCACAAACTACTATGGAATACTACACATAAAAGTCTGAAGGAAATATAACATAATTCTGTTTGTCTCGGAACAAAGAGACCACAGCTAATGACATAAATAAAGAGAGAGACGCCGGGCCTGCGGACGTCTGCAAGCTACCTCGGTCTCAAATATGATCAACTCCCACGCAATCGATTTATTGCTGCTGCTGTTCCTGATCGTAACCTGGACCTGTGCAAAAACGCACAGAAGTGTAATATCAGCACAACCCGACCCCATGTGCTGGTAAGTGCCTTGCCTATCCCGGTGAAGTAGTGACAAGCCTAGGACCATGCACCCACATAAACCTATGCAATTCAATATATGTATGTATACCACAGAATAATGAGAAATAACCAAGTATTAACACAATAAGGAATATCTCAAAGAATTCAACAATTAACCACAGTTAATAAATTCACAAGGAAGAACAAAGTATAATGTAAACACAAGTAATATCAATTCAAGAAATAGCAAACAGTTGCACGGCATCACCCTTCGTGCTTTTACTCTCATCCTCACCAAATAAGCAAATAAAGTACACGACATCACCCTTCGTGCTTTTACTCTCATCCTCACATCCATAGTACGGCATGATCCTTCGTACATGGTTCAATAACAGGGCACGGCATGATCCTTCGTGCATAATCAATCAATAAACATGGCACGGCATTAACCTTCGTGCATAAATAAATAAACATGGCACGGCATCACCCTTCGTGCATTATCACTCTTCCTCACCCAAATAACAATCACAGCTAAGGGCAAAGAAAGAAACAGTAATTCATAAACCGTCCCATCAAGGGCAATCAATAATTATCTTCACAACAAGTCCCAACAAGGGAGAACAATAACAATTCATCCGTAATATATCTCAAAATAATCATTTTTCAACGACTCACGGTCATACTAGACGCCAGTGTATGGATGCTCGTCACCACAGCCCATACACCGCACTCGATCACATAACACATAGCACATAATCCTATTCCCTCAAGCTAGGATAGAACAAACACTTACCTTGAATGTTTATGAACAATTCAATCCGTGGAAATGTCTTTTTCTTTCAAATTTGGCTCCAATCCAACCGTATCTATACACAATTGATTTAATATCATCAATACTACTCAACAAACTAATTCTTAAGACCAAATACAACTTTTACAACATTCTACCCGGAATAGTGAATTTCAACCCCGGGCCCACATGGTCGGAATTCGGGGTTAGGACCAAAATCCGGTTACCCATCCCCCCACGAGTTCATGTATATGATTTGTTTCAAAATCGGACCTCAATTCGAGGTCCAATTCCCCAATTTATGAAAAACCCTATTTTCTAACAAAAACAAGAATTCTACCATGAAAACCTTTGATTTTTAATGAAAAACATGTTTAATGATGTTAGAAATTGAAAGAATTAAGTAAAAAGTGACTTACAATTGTTTTGATGAAGAAGGAATTCGTGAAGAATCGCAAATGGGTGTTTTTGTTTTGTAAAAAGTGAAGAAATGAACTTAAAATCGTGTTTTACAGGTCTCCGTGTTCGCATTTGCGAACATGGGTTCGCAATTGCGAACCCCGACCAATTTCTGGAGTTTGAAAAATAAGCTAAGGTTGGGAAGTTCGCATTTGCGAACATTTGTTCGCATTTGCGAACACTGGCAGACAAAGGGAGTGTTTGCATTTGCGAACTAATGTTCGCATTTGCGAACATAGGCTGTATAGGGTAGTGTTCGCATTTGCGAACAGTGGTTCGCATTTGCGAACAATGGTACGCATTTGCGAACCAAGGTAGTATGGGGAATGTTCGCATTTGCGAACTTTGGTTTGCATTTGCGAACATAGGCAGGCCCTGGGGACTTTCGCAAATGCGAACAATTGTTCGCATTTGCGAACAAGGCTGGGTCAATAGGGCTTCGCATTTGCGATCAGGGTTCGCATTTGCGAGCCCTGCCTTGTACTGCCCCCTTCGCAATTGCGAGAAATACTTCGCAATTGCGAAGCCAACAGCTGGGTGAAAAACCAGCAGTGCAACATTTCAGAATTTAATCCAACGGCCTATCAAATCTTTACCCGAGCCCCCCGGGCTCCAAACCAAACATGTACACAACCTCAAAAACACATTATGAACTTGCTCGTGCGATCACATCGCCAATATCACCTCGTTTTCATCAAATCAAGCCTCAAATTCATGATTTTCATACCTTTGGTTTTCAAAACTTTCAAACTTGGGACTCAAGGTCCAAAACATCTCAAACGACATCCGAATGTCACCAAACTTTACGTAAATCACATATATAATATTTAAGACTTGTACCGGGCGTCGGAACCAAAATACGAGCCCGATACCAAGGTCAATTAATTCATTTCCTTTAACAATTACATCAAAAACAATTTCATAGAAAAATTCATAATTTGGGCTCTAGGCCTCAGAATTCGACTCGGACGCATGTCCAAGTCCCATATTTTCCTACGGACCTCTCGGGACCATCCAATCTCGGGTCCGGATCCGTTTACCAAAAATGTTGACCGAAGTCAACCATATCAATATTAATATCATTTTTATCCAAATTTCTCATAGAATTCATATTTTCTATCAAAAATTCTTTCCGGCTACATGCTCGGATTGTGCACGTAAATCGAGGCAACATGGAATGAGGTTTTCAAGGCCTCAGAAGCTCGAAATGATTAATAAGTGATGATCCTTTGGGTCGTCACAATCTCCACCTCTAAAACAACCGTTCGTCCTCGAACGGACAAAAGAAAGAAGTACCTGAGTCAGGAAACAAGTGTGGGTAGCGGCTCCGCATATCAGACTCGGACTCCCAGGTCGATGCCTCAGGAGGCTGACCTCTCCACTGAACACGCACGGAAGGATAACTCTTCGACCTCAACTGTCGAACCTGCCGGTCTAGAATAGCCACCGGCTCCTCCTCGTAAGATAGGTCATTGTCCAATTGGACAGTACTGAAATCTAACACATGTGTGGGATCGCCGTGGTATCTCCGAAGCATAGATACATAAAAAACTGGATGCACGGCTGATAAGCTAGGCGGGAAAGCTAATCTGTAAGCCACCTCTCCCACTCTGTCTAGAATCTCAAATGGACCTATATACCTAGGGCTGAGCTTGCCCTTCTTCCCGAACCTCATTACGCCCTTCATAGGCGACACTCGGAGCAATACTCGTTCACCAACCATGAAATCTACATCTCGAACCTTACGATCCGCATAAGTCTTTTGCTTGGACTGAGCTGAACGCAATCTCTCTTGAATAGTCTTGACCTTATCCAAGGCCTCCTGAACTAAGTCTGTACCCAACAACCGAGCCTCTCCCAGTTCAAACCATCCAACTGGTGATCGACATCGCCTACCATACAACGCCTCATACGGAGCCATCTGGATGCTAGACTGGTAACTGTTATTGTAGGCGAACTCTGCTAATGGCAGAAACCGGTCCCACGAGCCTCCGAAATCAATAACACAGGCTCGAAGCATGTCCTCTAGAATCTGAATAGTCCTCTCGGACTGGCCATCCGTCTGAGGATGAAATGCTGTACTCAACTGAACCTGGGTGCCTAACTCCTGCTGGACCGCTCTCCAGAACCGCGAGGTAAACTGCGTACCCCGATCAGAGATAATAGACACTGGCACTCCATGGAGACGAACAATCTCTCTAATGTAAACCTCCGCTAACTTCTCCGACGAGTAGGAGACAGATACTGGAATAAAGTGTGCTGACTTGGTCAGCCTATCAACAATGACCCAAATAGCGTCAAATTTCCTCCGAGTCAAAGGAAGTCCAGTAACGAAGTCCATATTGATCCGCTCCCATTTCCACTCGGGAATTTCAATCCTCTGGAATACACCACCAGGTCTCTGGTGCTCATATTTCACCTGCTGACAATTTAGACACCGAGCAACATACGCAACGATATCTTTCTTCATTCTGCGCCACCAATAGTGCTAACGTAAGTCCTGATACATCTTCGCGGCACCTGGGTGAATAGAATATCGCGAACTGTGGGCCTCTGCTAAGATTAACTCTCGAATCCCTTCGACATCGGGCACACAAACTCGACCCTACAATTTCAATACCCCATCATCATCTAGATTTACCTATGTGGCACCTCCCCGCTGTACTGTATCTCTCAATACACGCAAATGAGGATCATCAAATTGCCTCTCACGGATACGCTCTAATAAAGCAGAACGAGCGACCGTGCAGGCTAACACCCTGCTAGGCTCAGAAATGTCTAATCTCACGAACCGGTTGGCTAAGGCCTGGACGTCTAGAGCTAATGGTCTCTGACTGACCGGAATGTATGCAAGACTACCCATGCTGGCATACTTTCTACTCAAAGCATCGGCCACCAGATTGGCCTTACCTGGGTGATATAAGATAGTAACATCATAGTCTTTTAGCGACTCTAACCATCTCCGCTGTCGTAGATTCAACTTCTTCTGCTTGAACAAGTACTGTAGGCTTTTGTGATCAGTGTACACCTCACATGTCACACCATATAGATAATGCCTCCAGATCTTTAAGGCATGAACCACCGCTGCCAACTCAAGATCATGAACTGGATAATTCTTCTCATGTATCTTTAACTGCAACGAAGCATAAGCAATAACCTTTCCATCCTGCATCAATACCGCTCCAAGCCTTGTACAGGACGCATCACAGTAAACTGTATAAGGCCCTGCACCCGTAGGTAGTATCAGCACTAGTGTTGTAGTCAAGGCTGTCTTGAGCTTCTGAAAGCTCCCCTCACACTCATCTGACCACTGGAACTAGGCACCCTTCTGGGTCAACCTGGTCATCGGGGCTGCAATAGAAGAAAACCCCTCAACAAATCGACGGTAGTAACGGCTAACCCCAAGAAGCTCCGGATCTCAGTCACTGAAGCTGGTCGAGGCCAATACTGGACTTCCTCAATCTTCTCTGGGTCCACCTGAATACCTTCCACTGATACAATGTGACCCAGAAATGCTACCGAACTCAACCAGAACTCACATTTAGAAAATTTGGCATATAGCTGGTTATCTTTCAGAGTCTGAAGAACCACTTTGAGGTGCTGCTCGTGCTCTTCCTGGCTGCGGGAGTACACCGGGATGTCATCTATGAAGACTATCACGAACGGATCTAAGTAAGGCCTGAATACCCGATTCATCAACTCCATGAATGCTGCTGTGGCATTGGTCAACCCGAAGGACATGACCAAGAACTCATAATGCCCATATCTAGAGCAAAAGGCTGTCTTAGGAATGTTAGCCGCCCTGATCTTCAGCTGATGGTAGCCTGACCTCAAGTCTATCTTAGAGAATACCCTCGCTCCCCGGAGCTGGTCAAACAAATCATCAATCCTCGGCAGTGGATATTTATTTTTGATAGTCACCTTGTTTAACCGCCGGTAATCAATACACATCCGCATCGAGCCATCCTTCTTCTTTACAAATAATACAGGTGCTCCCCAGGGGGAAACACTGGGCCTGATAAAGCCCTTCTCAAGAAGGTCTTGCAACTGATCTTTCAATTCTTTTAGCTCCGGCGGGGCCATACGATAGGGTGGAATAGAGATGGGCTGAGTTCCCGGTGCTAGATCAATACAGAAATCAATATCCCTATCGGGTGGCATGCCCGGCAGGTCTGAAGGAAACATTTCAGGGAACTCCCGTGCAATAGGGACTGACTCAATGGAAGGAACCTCTGCGCTGGAATCACGAACATAAGTCAGATAAGCTAGACACCCCTTCTCGACCATGCGTCGAGCCTTAACATAGGAAATAACAGTGCGAACGGAGTGGCTTGAGGTGCCTTTCCACTCTAGTCGGGGTGATTCTGGCAAGGCTAAGGTCACCATCTTAGCATGGCAATCAAGAATAGCATGGTATGGGGACAACCAGTCCATCCCCAATATGACATCAAAATCTACCATGTCCAAAAGCAACAGATCAACACGGGTCTCAAGACCCCCAAATATAACTACGCACGAACGATGCACCCGATCGACTACAATGGAGTCACCCACCGGTGTAGCCACATAAACCGGAATATCTAGAGCATAGCCGGGCACAACCAAATACGGTGCGAAGTAGGAAGACACATAGGAATATGTAGATCCGAGGTCAAATAATACCGAAGCACCTCTGCCACACACGAGAATAGTACCCGTAATCACGACATCTGATGCCTCTACATCCGGCACCGGCCGGTAAAGCATAGAATCGGGGATCCGCACCTCCCTTCTGAGCTGCGTCTCTGGGACGACCATCAACTGGCTGACCTCTACCTCTGGCTGGACGGTTTCCACCTCTACGGTCTCGACCTCCACCTCTATAATCTCTACCCCCGCCTCGGGCTGGCTGGGCAGGCTGAGGGTCAGCCGGGGCCCGAATCATAGGACGAGGACCTCGCTGCCGAGAGTTGCCCGCTGCTAGAGGGCAATACCGATAAAATGACTTGGGTCACCACAACCGTAGCAACTCTTGGGCTGATGGGGTTGCTAGCCCCGACGACCCGAATGGCGTCCACGAACACTCCGAAGAGGCCGAGCATTAATAGGATACCGGTCCGAATAATGCCCCCGAAAACCACGATCACCCGGTCCACCCCGTGAAGCCTCGAAGGGCGGAATGAAAAGGCCCGGAGGACCGGCCTCTATCAAAGGATTCTCTCGCCACCGGAGGAAGAACCACCAAACCTCGCTCGAATGACGATGCCTCTTATCCGAAGAATAACCGCCTCCCTAGCAAGAGCCATCTCAACTCTGCGTGCTCGCATTGGCCGCCTCCCGAAATGATATGTCACTCCCCACGCCCATAGCCATCCGGAGTCTAATCGGCTGATTAAGCCCATCTATAAACACGCGGACCCTCTCCCGCTCTGTGGGAAGTATCACCACTGCATGATGAGCCAAATCGACAAACCTCGTCTTGTACTGTGTGACCGTCATAGTGCCCTGATGGAGGCGCTCAAACTGCCTCCGAAGTACATCCCGCCGAGTAGCAGGGAGAAACTTCTCCATAAATAGTTCCGCAAACTGATCCCATGATAAAGCTGGGGACCCTGCTGGTCGAGTCAAGCAATAATCTCTCCACCAAGTCTTGGCGGATCCTGCAAGTCTGAATGTACAGAAGTCAACTCCGTTTGTCTCCACGATCCCCATAGTCTTGAGAATCTCATGGCAACCGAATAAGAAGTCCCGAGGATCCTCTGATGTGGCACCGCTGAATGTAGTGGTAAACAGCTTGGAGAACCGATCAAGTCTCCAAAAAGAATCAGAAGTCATAACCGCTCCATCTCCGGCATGAGCCGTGGTACCTGACTGAGTGGCCACAGCTGGCTGAACCACTGGTGCCTGAGGCTGAGGAGCTACCGGCTCCGGAGTACGAGCAATAGGAGTTTGGGCCCCTTCTCCAGCCTGAGAAGCGGCTGGTGCAACTGATAATAAGCCCGCTCTGGCAATGCTGTCCATGAATCCCGCTATTCTGACCAAAGCATCCGGGAGATCCGGGGTAAATAAAGCCTCTCCTGGGACCTGAGCTGGGCCCATTGGAGCTGCTGGAACTGGAACCTCCTCGTCAATCTCAATATGAGGCTCCACCTCTGGAGTAGCTGCCTGGGGCTGAGCTCTACCCCTACCATGGCCTCTTATACGGCCTTGGCCCCTGCCCCTCACGGGAGCTGCCTGGGGCTCGGGCTGCTGGTCAGCGGACGAAGAAGCGTGTGTCCTCACCATCTGCGAAAGGACAGAATAGAAACTCAATCAGTAATTGAGCAACAAGTCGCACGACAAGAAAGAACAAATGAGAGACTCTTTCCTAACTCAATAGACTCTGGAGGACAAGTACAGACGTCTTCGTACCTACCTCTCAAACTCTAGTAAGCTTGTTCGTGAGTGGTGAGACCTATGTAACCTAGAGCTCTGATACCAACTTGTCACGACCCGAATTTTCCCCCAACATCGGGATCGTGATGGCGCCTACTCGTGGTAGCTAGGCAAGCCACTGTATTCATACTATCCTGTTTTTAACACAATTTCAATTAAATAAATGCGGATTACTTTATCGAAATAGAAATAACTAATTACAAGATGAATATCATATTGAAATCCTCTACCCAAGACGTGGAGTCACCAACTCACAAACTACTATGGAATACTACACATAAAAGTCTGAAGGAAATATAACATAATTCTGTTTGTCTCGAAACAAAGAGACTACAGCTAATAACGTAAATAAAGAGAGAGACGCCGGGCCTGCGGACGTCTGCAACCTACCTCGGTCTCAAATATGATCAACTCCCACGCAATCGATTTACTGTTGTTGCTGCTCCTGATCGTAACCTGGACCTGTGCAAAAATGCACAGAAGTGTAATATCAGCACAACCGACCCCATGTGCTGGTAAGTGCCTGGCCTATCCCGGCGAAGTAGTGACAAGCCTAGGACCAGGCACCCACATAAACCTGTGCAATTCAATATATGTATGTATACCATAGAATAATGAGAAATAACCAAGAATTAACTCAATAAGGAATATCTCAAAGAATTCAACAATTAACCACAGTTAATAAATTCACAAGGAAGAACAAAGTATAATGTAAACACAAGTAATATCAAGTCAAGGAATAGCAAACGGTTGCACGGCATCACCCTTCGTGCTTTTACTCTCATCCTCACCAAATAAGCAAATAAAGTACACGGCATCACCCTTCGTGCTTTTACTCTCATCCTCACATCCATAGTACGGCATGATCCTTCGTACATGGTTCAATAACAGGGCACGGCATGATCCTTCGTGCATAATCAATAAATAAACATGGCACGGCATTAACCTTCGTGCATAAATAAATAAACATGGCACGGCATGACCATTCGTGCATTATCTCTTCCTCACCCAAATAACAATCACAGTTAAGGGCAAAGAAAGAAACAGTAATTCATAAACCGTCCCATCAAGGGCAATCAATAATTATCTTCACAACAAGTCCCAACAAGGGAGAACAATAACAATTCATCCGTAATATATCTCAAAATAATCATTTTTCAACGACTCACGGTCATACTAGACGCCAGTGTATGGATGCTCGTCACCACAACCCATACACCGCACTCGATCACATAACACATAGCACATAATCCTATTCCCTCAAGCTAGGATAGAACAAACACTTACCTCGAATGTTTATGAACAATTCAATCCGTGGAAATGTCTTTTTCTTTCAAATTTGGCTCCAATCCAACCGTATATATACACAATTGATTTAATATCATCAATACTACTCAACAAACTAATTCTTAAGACCAAATACAACTTTTACAACATTCTGCCCGGAATAGTGAATTTCAACCCCGGGCCCACATGGTCGGAATTCGGGGTTAGGACCAAAATTCAGTTACCCAACCCCCCACGAGTTCATGTATATGATTTGTTTCAAAATCGGACCTCAATTTGAGGTCCAATTCCCCAATTTATGAAAAACCCTATTTTATAACAAAAAGAAGAATTCTACCATGAAAACCTTTGATTTTTAATGAAAAACATGTTTAATGATGTTACAAATTGAAAGAATTAAGTAAAAAGTGACTTACAATTGTTTTGGTGAAGAAGGAATCCGTGAAGAATCGCAAATGGGTGTTTTTGTTTTGTAAAAAGTGAAGAAATGAACTTAAAATCGTGTTTTACAGGTCTCTGTGTGTTCGCATTTGCGAACATGGGTTCGCAATTGCGAACCCCGACCAATTTCTGGAGTTTGAAAAATAAGCTAAGGTTGGGAAGTTCGCATTTGCGAACATTTGTTCGCATTTGCGAACACTGGCAGACAAAGGGAGTGTTCGCATTTGCGAACTAATGTTCGCATTTGCGAACATAGGCTGTATAGGGCAGTGTTCGCATTTGCGAACAATGGTTCGCGTTTGCGAACCAAGGCAGTATGGGGAATGTTCGCATTTGCGAACTTTGGTTCGCATTTGCGAACATAGGCAGGCCCTGGGGACTTTTGCAAATGCGAACAATTGTTCGCATTTGCGAACAAGGCTGGGTCAATAGGGCTTCGCATTTGCGATTAGGGTTCGCATTTGCGAGCCCTGCCTAGTACGGACCCCTTCGCAATTGCGAGAAATACTTCGCAATTGCGAAGCCAGCAGCTGGGTGAAAAACCAGCAGTGCAACATTTCAGAATTTAATCCAACGGCCTATCAAATCTTTACCCGAGCCCCCCGGGCTCCAAACCAAACATGTACACAACCTCAAAAACACATTATGAACTTGCTCGTGCGATCACATCGCCAATATCATCTCGTTTTCATCAAATCAAGCCTCAAATTCATGATTTTCATACCTTTGGTTTTCAAAACTTTCAAACTTGGGACTCAAGGTCCAAAACATCTCAAACGACATCCGAATGTCACCAAACTTTACAGAAATCACATATATAATATTTAAGACTTGTACCGAGCGTCGGAACCAAAATACGAGCCCGATACCAAGGTCAATTAATTCATTTCCTTTAACAATTACATCAAAAACAATTTCATAGAAAAATTCATAACTTGGGCTCTAGGCCTCGGAATTCGACTCCGGACGCATGTCCAAGTCCCATATTTTCCTACGGACCTCTCGGGACCATCCAATCTCGGGTCCGGATCCGTTTACCAAAAATGTTGACCGAAGTCAACCATATCAATATTAATATCATTTTTATCCAAATTTCTCATAGAATTCATATTTTCTATCAAAACTTCTTTCCGGCTACATGCTCGGATTGTGCACGTAAATCGAGGCAACATGGAATGAGGTTTTCAAGGCCTCAGAAGCTCGAAATGATTAATAAAATAAGTGATGACCCTTTGGGTTGTCACAAGCACAAAAAGTTTAGAAGAGGATGGAGGACATCTTCAAGATTAAACAAGCGGATACAGAATTACTTAGAGATTTCGTTGATAGGTTTCAACGAGAACGGATGACTTTGCCACGGGTACCGGATAATTGGGCTGTCATAGCCTTCACAAACAACCTGAATGAGAAAAGTTCAGAAGCCACGAGAAAGCTGAAGGAAAGCCTACGTGAATTTCCTGCTACAACATGGAATGACGTTTATAACAGGTATAGCACAAAGCTCAGAATTAAAGAAGATACCGTGCATTCCCGTGATAAAAGGAGCCGGTCCCGGAGGTTTGAAACCGAAAAAAGAACAAGTAGGAACAAGTACGATCCATATCTAGGCCCTGCAGGAAGAGATTCAAGAACGAAGCAAGAAAGTCAGGGATATGACCAAAAATCAAGGGGTAGAGACTCAGGTTCCTCTTCTAGATTTAGAAATGATAGAAACAGGCAGAACCCGTATGACGATGACGAGAGTTCAAAAGCAAAGTTTGGTGGATATAATTTCAACATCACCATCTCAGAACTCGTAACTGTTTTACGAGGCATGGGATATAAAGTACGATGGCCAAGAGAGATGCGTTCAAATCCAAATAAACGTAATCCTGACCATTGGTGTGAATTTCATAATGATCATGGTCACAAGACGTCGGAATGTCGACTTCTACAAAGTGAAGTAGACCATCTATTGAAGCAGGGTTATCTCACTGAATTATTTACTGAGAAAGGAAAGCAGTCTTACATGAAAAATAGACAAGAACCGCCAAAACCCCCGTCACCTAAGAGAACCGTGAATGTTATAAATGGGGGAGAAGGTATATATGAGGTAACATATCCGTCTTCCAATAAAGTCTTCAAACTCTCAACTATGCCCGAGAAACGCGAATGTCAGCCGAGGGAAGGAGAAATTATTGCTTACGACGATGCAGACATGGAAGGAGTCATCTCCCCTCACAACGACGCATTGGTAATATCTTTACTCAAACATGATATTAAAATAAAAAGAGTCTTGATTGATCCAGGAAGTTCAGCAAACATCATACTACTAAGGGTGTTACGGGAGATGAAAATGGAAGGCAAGATGATCCCAAAGACACATACTTTATCAGGATTCAATAACTCCAGTATAGTAACTAAAGGAGAGGTAAATTTAGTAACTTTTATAGAAGGTATAGAAAAAGATACTAAATTTCAGGTAGTAGATCTGGAGATGGCATACAATATAATCATGGGAAGGCTGTGGATCCACGAGATGGGTGATGTTCCATCAACCTTGCATCAAATCATGAAGTTCCCAACACCATGGGGAATTCGTCAAGTTTATGGGGAACAACATGCATCTCGTAGCGCCAAATAGAGAATTTAAAAGTGAGGAGGTAAGTCAACTTGGAAGGTACGTGATACCCTTTTATTAAAAGCTACTGTAAGCAGCCTCTAAGACCAACGTGTTAATTTTTTACATACGTGACATTTTTCTTAAGCATGATATTTATAATCGTGATAAATCGACTTATGGAATGAAAGCACAGGTTCATGCCACACCTAAGAAGAAAAACACATCGTATATGATTTCTACCCCAGTCATCACTAGAAAGCATATTCTAAGGTAGATATATTCGATTATAGTATATCTCAAGCAACATATAGCCAATTTGTGCAGAACTCTTCAACTGACACGTGAAAAGCCTCTCAAGTCTTATACTAGAATTTCTGTAGAAAGTTGCTAGCCTTTACTGGAAATTATAATGTCTATCATTTTTACTAACGGTTTTAGATGCTAGGCACAAATCCTAACCCGTACCAAATGATGAGATACAACCTGCATGGCAAAAAAAAATACTCATAAATTCTAAGCCTTAGGTTACACAGATCTGATGGAAATGAATACGGGTAGGCTGTCTACATCTAAAAGCTATATTTTCGAAATCCCGTGTATGTCCTGTTTCAGGGAAAGGGTCAACTTACGAGTAACCACCAAAATGGCCAAATCCCAATAGCGTCTCCACACTTGGGGACTGCACAGTACAGATAGCTTCGAGCAAGAAAGTAGACACAGGACCATAAAAAGATACGGGAATTAAGAAAAACCCGTGCAAAAGATAGCTTCGTGCAAAAAAGTAGACGTGGGACCACGCAAGAGATACGGGAGTTCAAAGGAAAACTAAAAGCTGCAATAGCTACGAATAGCTACGAATAGCTACGTTTTATTCTGCAAAAAACATTTTTCAATGTTGTAGACACTTTTCAAGTCCTTTCTAAAGATAGGACTATGGTTATATGCTAAAACAGGTTGTAAAAGAAAACCTTGTGTATTTTTTATTAAAAAATCTGTTGCACGGAAAACAGTTGCGAGAAAGTTATAGACGGACTACAACGCATGTATTATTCAAAATTTGTTCAAGTTAATGAATAAAAACTTGTCCAAACTACTTTACACAAACATGTGCTTCCTATTTCTTTCATCGTATAGCACCATTTATGAAGTTGAGACGTCTTCTTCATTAAGTGCCAATATATAAAAGGGCCCTCTTTTATAATCCTCGTGTTGACAAATCCACGAGCGAATCAACAAAGCATTTTCAAAAGAACAAAAAATGCAAAGTTAACCTAAGTACGAAAATAGGCAAGAATAATATATAAAGAGGTATTAATTAAATCTCTGAAAAATAAAGGGTTCAAACATCCTTACAGAATATACAAATATCCCATAAACTGGGACAAATTCAATAATTGAAAATATTAATTCGATCCTGAGGAAGTAGATCTCTTTGACGGTGTTAAATTAACCTCTTTATTTGCAGGATTCACGGACGCTAAAGAAGCAGAACCAGTCGAATCACCAGGGGGAAAGAAGGCGCGACAACCTCGATTGTTGTAGCCGGAATTACGGCAGGAGCAACTCCCTCATTGGGGGGATCATTAGCCACGGTCAAGTCTTCAGGAGGAGAGGGAGATTGTTGGTTCATCTCAATAGTGCTCAAAACCTTGACTAACTCAGACTCAAAGTCGAAACCCTCATGGCTAGCTTCCATTAAGGCATCCCGACGAGAATTCAGGAAAGCCCAGCTCACCTCCGCATCAAAATTCTCCTCAAGGAGGGCATAAGCCTTCTTCTTTGAAGTAAGTTCATCCTTTAACAATTGATTTTCATTCAAAGCGGAGTTAAGGGAGATTTCCATGGAGGCACGGGATTCATCCAAGGCACGTGCCTTATCAGAGGAAGCTTGCAAATCATCCTTAGCCTGAGATAAGGTTTGCACTAGCTCTCCCGCATACTCCTCCTTCTTCTTCAAGAGAACCTTAAGCTCCCCAATCTCCTCGCTAGATCTAGACAACTGTTCAGAAAAAGAACATCTTGACGTTCCTTTTCTTTCTCCACCTCGCGAAGGGAAGCCTTAACTGCGTCCAATTCAGCAGCCAAAGTTCGATTTTGTTGCTCTAGGTTGTGGATGTGCTCTTGTAAATTCGTAACCTTCTTCTGAGCATCTCTCAACTGTTCTCGACAATTAGCTGCTTGGGCATCCGCTTCCTTAGTCTTCCTTTCAGCTTCAGAAATAGCTCGGTCAGCTTCACGAGCTTTCTTCTCCAAAATGGAAATCCTCCCCATAAGTTCCGTACCTATAAGGTTAGCCTATATAACAAGTGTGTATGAGTGAAAATCAAGAGAAAAGCTTTTTCTTTCAAGAAGAGAGATAAAAAAAAACATACCCTCAAAGTGTTATGAACTATGTCATTCACAAGAGTCAGGCAGCTATGACTGTCCATTTTTCTTTTTTTAATATCCCCAATCAGGGGCTTAAGCCAAGCATCTGCCCCGCCTGACTTCCTTAAAAGGCTCCTGTCTGCCGGAACTTCAAGTGTAACACTCATCATAGCCATGCTCCTATTGCTAGAACCCTTTTCTACGTAGCTGACAGAAGGAGGTACGGTAGAAGAGGTAAAAATGGCAGTGTTTGCAAAATTCGAAACAGGCAAGGGAGCAGAAATTGGAAAAGAAAGAGTAGTGGGAATAGTAGCCGTGAGGTTATTCGAAGTGACAAAAGAAACAGATGGAATAGAAACGGAAGTTGAAAGGGGGATTTCCTCCAAAACTTGGCCAAAATCACCACCCTCGAACCTTCGAGGAAAAGGCGTTGAGTAGACTCGAGAGTTTCATTTGGAACAGTTTCTTCATCAGATGTAATAGTGACGGGCTCAGAGGAACGATCAGGTGGAACTTCAGTAGCAGAAGGAGCTTTAGCTTCATCTTCTGAAATTACCACTCGTCTCCTAGATCTGGGACGAGCTACCAACGGTGCATCTTCATCTTCCTCCACATCAGAATCGTCCTCAAATTCTCTCCTCTTTATTAAAATATCTCCTGATCTCCCTGAAGTTGAAGTAGTCTGGGAAGAAGTTCTAAGAGCAAGAGACGCTTCAGCTTTCATACCACGATTGGGAAATACTGATAAAAAGAAGGATATAAGATCGGGTATGCGAAAGATTTTTATCCTAAGCAAAGGAAATAGCAAGTGAATACCATGAGTTTTGATCCTCCAGCTGCGCCTAATAGAGATTGATTTCCAAGTACGTGCCTCCATAGGCATAGCCTTCAAAAGAGCATCAACCCAAGCATAGAAATCAGGTGTTTAACCAAAATATTTAACTTCAATTAAAACTAGAAAATAATAGAAAAAATTGGGTTACTGATAATCAAGAGACCAAGAAAATGTAATAGGCTTTCAATAATCAGAATAAGCAGTAAGAAAGATTGTATTTCAGTGATTGATGTGTCTACAATGGGTTTAACTTCCTCCTTTTATAGCTAACTCTAGATGGAGGAATAAAACGTAAGGATTTATGAGCAATAAATGACATTAAATAGGTTGTTACACAATCATTTTCAATAAATACTGATCCTCTAATATATAGGGTATTTAATGATTGAATTTAGACTCCTTTCTTCATTCAGATCCATGCTCCAAGCGTGTTTTGACCCGTTGCTTCTGGATGTTTTGAATAGATACGGTGCTCGTCTCTATTTCCTTTGTCTTCTGAAATCACGTTTTAACCCGCTTCAAATAGCCACGGGTTATGCAATCGTATTGCGTCCCGTATCTATTTCATCCTATTGTGCATACTCCACGTGTCCTGCCAGTGGGAGTGAAATAGGATGGATTCGATGTCCCGCCTCCAGGCTGGAAATTGCAATGTCTTGCCACGTCATAAAAAATTTCCCCCATTACAGTTAGTCCCCCCACTTTCCATTTGTTTATCATTTAAATATATGGGAAGTAGATGCTTAAAAATGGGAATTTTTGTCACAATAAATGCTATGTCAGTGTTGACGCTTCAGTTGTCTCTTCCATTTAATGCTCCATATACGTGTCACTTCTTTACTAGTTCTGCGAGTTTGCAGCCTTTTCTTTGATTTACTCTCGAAGTGATGGTTACCTTTATTATAGGCATTTCATCATTACTTTTCCTGGTTTACCGATCACTTTTCGTATATTCTTGTGATTTCTTCCTCTTTATCCCTTTTACTGAGTAATTCTTTACTTCTTCCTTCTACTATTCTTTTGAAAGAACGTGCTGAGCCATGGCGTCTTCTAATCATAGAAAAGTTCCAATCTTTGACCAATTCCCTAATGTCCCTGCGAGACAAAAAAGGAGCGGAACTGGTGCCTCCCGTGGTATAAAATCAATACGAGGCGGCACATCTGATTCTGCTATCCCTTCTAATATTTCTTCCAAGGGACCTTCATCTAAAAAACCCTCTTCCAAGGGAAAAGAGTCTGCGGAACCTCTTCCTGAACCGACGGTGGACGAAATTGTACCATCGGATTTGTCTTTTGAGCATGATAAGGTGGTTCTTTGCGAGCAAATGCTCAAGTCGGATAAGGTTGATAATTACCCCTCCATAATTGCTGAATCAATGATTCCTTTAATTCGGGAGGATTGTCATTGGAAATCTAGTATCCCCATAGTTATTCCCAATCCTAACCAGAGTATTTCTTCTTACAATCCTGATTTTTCTTGTGTTTATACTTATCCTTTTACTCTGGGATTTTCTCCTGCTATTGACCCAGTGATTCTTGAATTTTGTCGTTTCTTCAAAGTCTGTCTAGCCCAAGTTGGTCTTCTAGTTTGGAGAGCAGTAGCATGCTTGAGGTTTATTTCAACCAAGGCAGGTGTAAATTTTACCTTTCCTCACTTGATTCACCTTTATCACCCTAAACTTTTCCGCAACAGAGTCTTTACATTGTCTGCTAGAGGAAAGAAGGTTTTGATAAACCCTGAAGATGTTAATGACCGTGGCTGGTATGTACAATTCGTACGTGTTCCAACAGTTGATCTGGTTGGTGATGTTCCAACAGTTGATCTGGTTGGTGAATCCAACATGCTTTTTCCGGAGAGGTGGAACATGACTCGTAAGTGTTTTTTAATTTTTGCCGTGTCTAATTTTTGACATTTCATCCTTTTGTTATTAAAGCACTTTTGGTTTTGCTTTTTTGAATAGCTAAAATGGGGGATGTAGAGCACGTCCCTGATTTCCGTGCTTGGGTTGATGCTCTTTTGAAGGCTATGCCTATGGAGGCACGTACTTGGAAATCAATCTCTACTAGGCGCGGCTGGAGGGTCAAAACTCATGGTATTAACTTGCTATTTCCTTTGTTAGAATAAAAGTCTTCCGCATACCCGATCTTATATCCTTCTTTTTGTCAGGATTTCCCAATCGTGGTATGAAAGCTGATGTGGCTCTTGCTCTTAGAACTTCTTCCCAGACTACTTCAACTTCAGGGGGATCAGGAGATATTTTAATAAAGAGGAAAGAATTTGAGGACAATTCTTATGTGGAGGAAGATGAGGATGCATCCTTGGTAGCTCATCCCAGATCTAGGAGACGAGTGGTAATTTCAGAAGACGAAGCTGAAGCTCCTCCAGCTACTGAAGTTCCACCTGCTTGTTCCTTTGAGCCCGTCACTATTACATCCGATGAAGAAACTGTTCCAAATGAAACTCTCGAGTCTACTCAACGCCTTTTCCTTGAAGGTTTCGAGGGTGTTGATTTTGGCCTAGTTTTGGAGGAAATCCCCCTTTCAACTTCCGTTTCTATTCCATCTGTATCTTTTTTCACTTTGAATAACCTCACGGCTACTATTCCCACTCCTCTTTCTTTTCCAATTTCTGCTCCCTTTCCTGTTCCGAATTTTGCAAATACCGCCGTGTTTACCTCTTCTACCATACCTCCTTCTGTCAACTACGTAGAAGAGGGTTCTAGCAATAGGAGTATGGCTATGAGGAGTGTTATGATTGAAGTTCCGGTAGACAAGAGCCTTTTAAAGAAATCAGGGGGGGCAGATGCTTGGCTTAAGCCCCTGATTGGGGATATTGAGAAAATAAAAATGGACAGTCATAGTTGCTTGACTCTAGTGAATGACATAGTTCATAACACTTTGAGGGTATGTTTTTATCTCTCCCTTTTTTTAAGAAAAAAGCTTTTCACTCACACACATTTGTTATATAGGCCAACCTTATAGGTACGGAGCTTGTGGGGAGAATTTCCCTTTTGGAGAAGAAAGGCCGTGAAGCTGATCGAGCTATTGCTGAAGCTGAAAAGAAAGCTAAGGAAGCGGATGCCCAAGTAGCTAATTGTCGAGAACAATTTGAGAGATGCTCAGAAAAAGGCTACGGATTTACAGGAGCACAACCGCAACTTAGAGCAACAAAATAGAACTTTGGCTTCTAAATTGGATGGGATTAAGGATTCCCTTGGCGAGGTGGAGAAAGAAAAGGAACGTCAAGAATGTTCTTTTTCTGAGTAATTGTCTAGGTCTAGCGATGAGATTAGGGAGCTTAAGGTTCTCTTGAAAAACAAAGAGGAATATGCGGGAGAGCTAGTGCAAACCTTATCTCAGGCTCAGGCTGATTTGCAAACTTCCTCTGATAAGGCACGTGCCTTGGAAGAATCCCGTGCCTCCCTGGAAATTTCCCTTAACTCCGCTTTGAATGAAAAGCAATTGTTAAAGGATGAACTTTCTTCAAAGAAGAAGGATTATGCCCTCCTTGAAGAGAGTTTTGATGAGGAGGTGAGCTGGGCTTTCCTGAATTCTCGTCGAGATGTCTTAGTGGAAGCTAGTCAAGAGGGTTTCGACCTGGAATCAGAGTTAGCCAAAGTTTTGAGCACTATTGAGATGAACCAAAAATCTCCCTCTCCTCCTAAAGACTTGACCGTGGCTAATGATCCCCCCAATGAGGGAGTTGCTCCTGCTGTAATTCCAGCTACAACAATCGAGGCTGTCGTGCCTTCTTTCCCCCTGATGATTCGATTGTTTGTGCTTCTTTAGCGTCTGTGAGTCCTGCAAATGATGAGGTTAATTTAACAGCGTCAAAGGGATCTACTTCCCCATGAGTGAACTAAGATTTTCGATTTTTGAATTAGTCCCCAGTTTATGGGATATTTGTATATTCTGCGAGGATGTTTGAACCCTTTAATTAATACCTCTTTATATTTTACTCTTTCCTATTTTCGTACTTAGGTCTTATAGAACAACTTTGCATTTTTTGTCCTTTTGAAAATGCTTTGTTGATTCACTCGCGGACTTATCAGCACGGGGATTTGCATTTTTATCTTTTTAGAAAATGCTTGATGATTCTACTCGTGGATTTGTCAACACGAGGATTATAAAAGAGGGCCCTTTTATATATTGGCACTTAATGAAGAAGACGTCTCAACTTCATAAATGGTGCTATACGATGAAAGAAATAGGAAGCACATGTTTGTATAAAGTAATTTGGACAAGTTTTTATTCATTAACTTGAACAAATTTTGAATAATACATGCGTTGTAGTCCGTCTATAACTTTCTTGCAACTGTTTTCCGTGCAACAGATTTTTTAATAAAAAATACATAAGGTTTTCTTTTACAACTTGTTTTAGCACATAATCGTAGTTCTATTTTTAGAAAGGACTTGAAAAGTGTCTACAACATTGAAAAATGTTGTTTAATGAATAAAACGTACCTATTCGTAGCTATTCATAGATATTGCAGCTTTTAGTTTTCCTTTGAATTCCCGTATCTCTTGCGTGGTCCCACGTCTACTTTCTTGCTCGAAGCTGTCTTTTGCATGCGTTTTTTTCTGAATTCTCGTATCTTTTTATGGTCCCGTGTCTACTTTCTTGCTCGAAGCTATCTGTATTGTGCAGTCCCCAAGTGTGCAGTCGCTATTAGGATTTGGACATTTAGTGGTTACTCGTAAGTTGACCCTTTCCCTAAAACAAGACATACACGGGATTTCGAAAATATAACTTTTAGATGTAGACTGCCTACCCGTATTCATTTCCATTAGATCTGCGTAACCTTAAGCTTAGAATTTATGAGTATTCTTTTTTTTGCCATGCAGGTTGTATCTCATAATTTGGTACGGGTTAGGATTTGTGCCTAGCATTTAAAACCGTTAGTAAAAACGATAGACATAATAATTTCCAACAAAGGCTAGCAACTTTCTACAGAAACTCTAGTATAAGACTTGAGAGGCTTTTCTAGTGATGACTAGGGCAGAAATCATATACGACGTTTTTTCTTCTCAGGTGTTGCATGAGCATGTGCTTTCATTCCATAAGTCGATTTATCATGATTATAAATATCATGCTTAAGAAAAATGTCACGTATGTAAAAAATTAACAGGTTGGTCTTAGAAGGTGCTTACCGTAGCTTTTACCTAAAGGATATCACGTACCTTCCAAGTTGACTTACCTCCTAACTTTTAAATTCTCTATTTGACGCTACGAGGTGCATGTTGTTCCCCATAAACTTGACGAATTCCCAATGGTGTTGGGAACTTCATGATTTGATGCAAGGTTAATGGAACATCACCCATCTCGTGGATCCACCGCCTTCCCATGATTATATTGTATGCCATCTCCATATCTACTACCTGAAATTTGGTATCTTTTTCTATACCTTCTATAAAAGTTACTAAATTTACCTCTTCTTTAGTTACTATGCTGGAGTTATTGAATCCCGATAAAGTATGTGCCTTTGGGATCATCTTGCCTTCCATTTGCATCTCCCGTAACACCCTTAGTAGGGTAATGTTTGCTGAACTTCCTGGATCAATCAAGACTCTTTTTATCTTAACATCATGTATGAGTAAAGATATTACCAGTGCGTCGTTGTGAGGGGAGATGACCCCTTCCATGTCTGCATCATCGTAAGTAATAATTTCTCCTTCCCTCGGCTGACGTTCGTGTTTCTCGGGCATAGTTGAGAGTTTGGAGACTTTATTGGAAGACGGATACGTTACCTCATATATACCTTCTCCTCCATTTATAACCTTCATGATCCTTTTAGGCGACGGGGGTTTCGGCGGTTCTTGTCTATTTTTCATGTAAGACTACTTTCCTTTCTCACTAAATAATTCGGTGAGATAACCCTGCTTTAATAGATGGTCTACTTCACTTTGTAGAAGCCGACATTCCGACGTCTTATGACCATGATCATTATGAAATACACACCAATGGTCTGGATTACGTTTGTTTGGATTTGAACGCATCTCTCTTGGCCATCGTACTTTATCTCCCATGCCTCGTAAAACAGTTACGAGCTCTGAGATGGTAATATTGATATTATACCCACCAAACTTTACTTTTGAACTCCCGTCATCATCATACAGGTTCTGCCTGTTTCTATCAATTCTAAATCTGGAAGAGGAACCTGAGTCTCTGCCCCTTGATTTTTGGTCATATCCCTGGCTTTCTTGCTTCGTTCTCGAATCTCTTCGTGCAGGGCCCAGATATGGATCGTACCCGTTCCTACTTAATCTTTTTTCGGTTTCAAACCTCCGGGACCGTCTTCTTTCATCACGGGAGTGCATGGTATCTTCTTCAATTCTGAGCTTTGTGCTATACCTGTTATAAATGTCGTTCCACGTTGTAGCAGGAAATTCACGTAGGCTTTCCTTCAGCTTTCTCGTGGCTTCTAAACTTTTCTCATTCAGGTTGTCTGTGAAGGCTATGGTAGCCCAATTATCCGGTACCCGTGGCAAAGTCATCCGTTCTCGTTGAAACCTATCAACGAAATCTCTTAGTAATTCTGCATCTGCTTGTTTAATCTTGAAGATGTCCTCCATCCTCTTTTCAACCTTTTGTGCTCCTGAGTGTGCTTTTATAAAAGCATCTGCAAGCTCAGCAAAAGAGTTAATAGAATTTTCAGGTAAGAGTGAATACCAGGTTAGGGCTCCCTTCATGAGTGTTTCTCCAAATTTCTTAACCAAGACAGATTTGATTTCTTGCTTGGTTAAATCGTTCCCCTTAACGCCTGTGGTAAATGCCGTCACAAGATCTCGAGGGTCGGTTGTACCGTCATAATTTGAAATATCTGGCATTTTGAACTTCTTTGGAATAGGAAGTGGTGCCGTGTTTGGCTTCCAGGGTTGCTAAGAATATTTATCCGCGTCAATCCCTTTAATTATTGGGGGAACTCCCGGAATTTGTTCGATCCATTTACTTTGTTCCTTGAGTTGTGCCTGCAGAGTTAGTATCATGTTTTGTAAATAAGAATTGTTTGCATTACATGTATCCACTTCACGTGGTCCGCTGGGAGATCCTGCATTCGTGTTATCAAGACCAGAGCGAGGGTTCTCGAGAGTGTTATTTTTAGGAGTAGGGGCCGGTGAAGATGATGGCAAGCGGTCAACCAAAGTTTGGAGGGGTTGACTGACTCGTGCGTCGATTATGCGCTGAAGAGTTTGTTCAACCCCTTCAAGATGTTCCGGCTACTCCTGTTCACTTGAAGTAGGTATGGGAGTGCCTTCCCGAGACTGGCGTAGAGAGGCTGGAAGGGACAAGACCATATTATCATTGTTCAAGTCCCCTAGATCGTGAGGGACCTGGTTTTCGACATCGTTGTTGTTGTTGTTGTTGTTGTTCGACATGACGTTGTTAACAAATGAAACGTGTAAGTTCTAAAAAGAATCGATTATCAGATTCCCGGTAACGGAACCAATTTGTTTAAACAAAATATTGAACTTCGATTAAAACTAGAAAATAATAGAAAAAATCGGGTTACTGATAATCAAGAGACCAAGAAAATGTAATATGCTTTCAATAATCAGAATAAGCAGTAAGAAAGATTGTATTTCAGTGATTGATGTGTCTACAATGGGTTTAACTTCCTCCTTTTATAGCTAACTCTAGATGGAGGAATAAAACATAAGGCTTTATGAGCAATAAATGACATTAAATAGGTTGTTACACAATCATTTTCAATAAATGCTGATCCTCTAACGTATAGGGTATTTAATGATTGAATTTAGACTCCTTTCTCCGTTCAGATCCATGCTCCAAGCGTGTTTTGACCCGTTGCTTCTGGATGTTTTGAATAGATACGGTGCTCGTATCTATTTCCTTTGTCTTCTGAAATCACGTTTTAACCCGTTTCAAATAGGCACGGGTTTTGCAATCGTATTGCGTCTCGTATCTATTTCATCCTATTGTGCATACTCCACGTGTCCTGCCAGTGGGAGTGAAATAGGATGGATTCGATGTCCCGCATCTACGCTGGAAATTGCAATGTCTTGGCACGTCATAAAAAATTTTCCCCAATACATAAGGGACGAGCTCTACATCTCCCATGATAGCTATTCCAAAAAGCGAAACCAAAAGTGCTTTAATAACAGAAGAATGAAATGTCAAAAACTAGACACGGTAAAAATTAAAAAACACTTACGAGTCATGTTCCACCTCTCCGGAAAAGACATGTTGGATTCACCAACTAGATCAACTGTTGGAACACTTACGAACCGTACATACCAACCACGGTCATTAACATCTTCAGGGTTTATCAAAACCCTCTTTCCTCTATCAGACAATGTAAAGACTCCATTACGGAAAAGTTTGGGGTGGTAAAGGTGAATCAAGTGAGGAAAGGTAAAATTTACACCTGCCTTAGTTGAAATAAACCATAAGCATGCTATTTCTCTCCAAACGAGAGGACCAACTTGGGCTAGACAGATTTTGAAGAAGCGACAAAATTCAAGAATCACTGGGTCAATAGCAGGAGAAAATCCCACAGTAAAGGGATAAGTATAAACACAAGAAAAACCATGGTTGTAAGAAGAAATACTCTGGTTGGGGCTGGGAATAACTATGGGGATAATAGCTTTCCAATGAGAATCCTCCCGAATTAAAGGAATCTTTGGTTCAGTAATTATGGAGGGCTAATTATCAACCTTATCCAACTTGAGCATTTGCTCACAAAGAACCACCTTATCATGCTAAATAGACAAATTCGATGGTACAATTTCGTCCACCATCGGTTCAGGAAGAGGTTCCGCAGACTCTTTTCCCTTGGAAGAAGGTTTTTTAGATGAAGATCCCTTGGAAGAAATATTAGAAGGGATAGCAGAATCAGATGTGCCGCCCCGTACTGATTTCATACCACGGGAGGCACCAGTTCCGCTCCTTTTATGTCACGCATTGACATTAGGGAATTGGTCAAAGATTGGAACGTTTCTAGGATTAGAAGATGCCATGGCTCAACACGTTCTTACAAAAGAAGGGTAGAAGGAAGAAGTAAAGAATTACTCAGTAAAAAGGGATAAAGAGGAAGAAATCACAAGAATATACGAAAAGTGACCGGTAAACCAGGAAAAGTAATGATGAAATGCCTATAATAAAGGTAATCATCACTTCGAGAGTAAATTAAAGAAAAGGCTGCAAATTCACAGAACTAGTAAAGAAGTAACATGTATATGGTGCATTAAATGGAAGAGACAACTGAAGCGTCAACATTGACATAGCATTTTTTGTGACAAAAATTCCCTTTTTTAAGCATCCACTTCCCATATATTTAAATGATAAACAAATGGAAAGTGGGGGGACTAACTGTATTGGGGAAAACTTTTTATGATGTGGCAAGACATTGCAATTTCCAACCTGGTGGCGGGACATCGAATCCAGCCTATTTCACTCCCACTGGCAGGACACGTGGAATGTGCACAATAGGATGAAATAGATACGGGACGCAATACGATTGCAAAACCAGTGCCTATTTGAAGCGGGTTAAAACGTGATTTCAGAAGACAAAGGAAATAGATACGAGCAACGTATCTATTCAAAACATCCAGAAGCAACGGGTCAAAACACGTTTGGAGCATGGATCTGAATGTATAAAAGAGTCTAAATTCAATCATTAAATACCCTATACGTTAGAGGATCAGCGTTTATTGAAACTGATTGTGTAACAACCTATTTAATGTCATTTATTGCTCATAAAGTCTTACGTTTTATTCCTCCATCTAGAGTTAGCTATAATATGAGGAAGTTAAACCCATTGTAGACACATCAATCACTAAAATACAATCTTTCCTACTGCTTATTCTGATTATTGAAAGCCTATTATATTTTTTCGTTCTCTTGATTATCAGTAACCCGATTTTTCTATCATTTTCTAGTATTAATCGAAGTTCAATATTTTGGTTAAACACTTAGGACAATTACTATTATGCTAGTATGACTATATTGTATAGATAATTGATACTAGGATTCTATTAATATGCATTGGACTAATGATAGAATATTATTTCAAATGGATATTCATAGACGGTCACAAAGCAAATTGTCCTATTTACTATTTAATAGACTAGTCCCACCTGACCGTATTTTGAGCTCGTATTATATATAACAAGCTAGAGAGCAAAAGAGAATACGGTTGTAGTCATACGATGTATATAGGCCTTTGACATTAATGCCATACAATGTCCTATGACGGTCATGGGGATTACCTATGCATATTGTTACCTATAATACACATCTCCATTGTAGTTATAAAGATACGTTCATTATATATCATGCATATTCTTACAAACCCCTTTAGTCCACTCCTACATCTCACGTTTAGTACACAAAATATTGCCAGTAGTTATACTAGTGGCAAGAAACAATGCGTCTATATACTATATGATTTGGGAATATCAGAATAAATTGGACGTAGGTCTTATTTCTACAACCGTATCGTTTATACCCCAATCGTATATGAATGTCATACAGTCTAGAATAGCATGGTACGGAGCAGTGGCGAAGCCAGAAATATTTCCAAGGGTGTTCAAATTTGAAAGAACTAAAAAAAGTTCTCGACAAAGGGTGTTCAATATACATTTTATACATCTAAAATTAATATTTTACTTATATACACAGTATAAATTTTTGTAATACTTCGGTGAAGGGTAGTTAGTTGACCACCCTTTGTTAAAGGTGGCTTCGCCTCTGGTACGGAGATAGCCAGTCCATACCCAAAATCACATCAAAGTCCACCATGCTCAATAGTAATAAGTCAACTCGGCTCTCCAGATATTATGAGCGTATGATTGTAGTCATGATAACCAGTATTGGGTCAATTAGGATTTCTCCATCAATGGGAAATGGTATGCTAGGGTATATCTTAGGTCTGTGAATGAAGTATGTCTTAATACGTGTAGGTGTATTAAGACATACACCTGCACGTATCAATTTGTCTAATCATATGTATCAACCGTATGAAGTACCTCATTGACCTAATTAAACATTGTTACTTCATGATTACCTATGCATATACTATCAACTATGGTCCATCCTTATCTAGCCACTTCTATGCATATGAATTACTTATAACTGTAATAGTCATCTATTTGGAAATCTTTGTTATAGAATCCTAGGGCCTTATTGAGATGGTACAAACTGAAGTATGATTACCTATATTGACATGCACTAGGCATCGGCCTACGACAACCACATAAGTCCATTGGACTAATACGATTGTAGTAATATGAACTTTCATCTATATATCGTGGTTGTTATTTTGTAATTGACCGTCTATGAATATGATTTCATTCATATACTAGGACTCAAATGGACTTATATACCATATATGCCTAACCATTCGTATCAATACGATTGTCAAATCACACGTAGGAAAACCACTTATTAGTGTAGAATGTATTTCCTTTTCAGGATAACACCATGATCCCAATCTGTTATGACTACAATCGTATTAGTCCAATGGACTTATGTGGTTGTCGTATGCCGGTGCGTCCTGGTATGAACATGTAACGACCCGGCCGGTCATTTTAGAAAAATTACGCCCCAATCCCCAATTTAACTATTCCCCTAAGTTCATTTCTGCTATTGTGATTTGCCGGGAGTGTCGGTTCTGAAATTTGGAGCATTTTGGGACACTTAGTCCCTAAATGAGAGCTTTAAGGTTTGAAAATGGTCCGTAACCGGAACAGTGTTAAGACGATCTCGGAACGGAAATCCGATGGTTCCATCAGCTCCGTTAGGTGATTTCGGGGTTGGGAGCGCGTCCGGAATGTATTTTGGAGGCCCGTAGCTCAATTAGGCTTGAAATGCCGAAGTTTGAAATTTTGGCGAATCCGAACGATAGGTGAGATTTTGATCCGGGGTTCGGAATGGAATTCCGACAATTTCTGTAGCTTCGTTATGTGATTTTGGATATGTTCGCAAATTTTCAGGTCATTCGGACGTCGTTTGGTCAGGTTTTTGATCGGATGTGCAATTCGGAAAGTTTTAAGAAAGTTAGGCTTGAATTCAATGTGAATTATGGGTTTTGATGTTGTTAGACGTGTTTTTATGATTGGAATGAGTTCGTATCGTGTTTTGGAGTATGTTGGTGGTTTTCGTTGGGGTCCCGGGAGCCTCAGGATGAATTCGGGGGTCCTAACGGACCAATTTATGCCAAAAGGCACTGCTGTTCTGCTGCAATAATTGCAGATAAATTTTGCTCTCCGTGATCGTGGAGATGGCCATGCGATCGCGTAAGGGAGAAATCCTGAGCTTTGCGATCGCGAAGTAAAGCGTGCGATCACGTAAGTCTGGAGGTTGAAGCATTGCGATCGCGTGAGAGTGTATGCGATCGTGTAGGGTATTTGGTCGGAAGCAGTGCGATCGCGTGGCGCGTGTCGCGATCGCATAGGTTAATCTGGGAGCCGGACGAGTTTGTTCTTCGCGATCGCGTTCGTGTCATTGCGATCGCGTAGGGTCGCTGAGTTGTTCACTGCGATCGCGTCCAGGATCACGCGATCGCGTAGAGGAAAAATTAGGCCGCCCATATTTTGTGCATCGCGATCGCAAGCCCAGTGCTGCGATCGCGTAGAGTAAAATGGCCTGGCAATGACTTTAAGTCCAGAACATTTCAGTCGCGGCCTAACACACCAAAACCGCCATTGTTGAGCTCCAAGAGAGGGAATTGAAGGGGAAACGCTGGGATATCATCGGGAAATCATCAGGGGTAAGTTTCTTGACCTTAATTCGTTGGTTTATCATTAATCCGTGATTATTTCACTGAAAAATGGAAGATTTAAGGTGGGTTTGAGCCCTAGGCCTAAATTTTAGAAAACCTTTGATTTGAATGGGCAAACGGAGTCCGGTTTTGATAAAATTTATATGCACGGACTCGTATTGAGATAAGGAACCCGAATATATATTTTTCGTGATTTTTCGATAAGCGCACCGAAATTCAGGTTTTGACAACTTGTGGAATTTGGTGTATTTCGAGTTACCTTGATTGGGTAATGCCCAATTGGCCTATTTCGATGTGATTCTATTGGTTTTTATCAGATACTGCACATGTGGAGGCAGACATTTGCGGCAAGAGAGTTATTTCTTAGCGGTTTTGTACCAGAGTTGAGGTCAGTGGCTTGTCTAACCTCGTGTGGGGGAATTTTCACCCATAGGATATTATGTGATAGTTTAAATGCCATGTACGCGAGGTGACGGGCATGTACATGCGCTGGTTGTTGAACACATACTTTATTTAAAATGTTCTATGAGTGATATTCCTGTCTTTAGCTGTTAATTTGATATTTTACCCGGTAGTAGTTAGAAAAGCATGATTAGGTAGTACTTAACTGTTTAGTTGCCTAATTGTCTTATTTGAACTTCTTGATAATTATTGGCACTATTTTTCGGTGAAGTTATAGTTAAGCATAATTTATTCTCTTTGTGTATTCCTTTATTTGTTGTGCTTGTGGACTGCGGGTTCAATTCCCGGAGACCCAGGGCTGTGGGTTCGATTCCCGAGATCCTGAGTTATTGGTAGGGACTATGGGTTCGATTCCCGAGATCCCGAGTTATTGGTAGGAACTACGGGTTCGATTCCTAAGTTATCGGTTAGGACCGCGGGTTCGATTCCCGAGATCCCGAGTTATTGGTAGGGACCGCGGGTTCGATTCCCGAGATCCCGAGTTATTGGTGCCGCGGGTTTGATTCCCGAGATCCCGAGTTATCGTAGGGACCGCGGGTTCGATTCCCGAGATCCCGAGTTATCGGTAGGGATTGCGGGTTCGATTCCCGAGATCCCGAGTTATTGATTATTTATCGAGACATAGGGCCGCGGTTCGATTCCCGGAGATCCGCAGTTACCGTCAATGGGACCGTGGGTTCGATTCCCACGAGTCCTGGACTTGTTTTATTTAGTTGGTTATTTGTTGTTAGCTTAATTGTAGACGGTTGCGGAAATCATCTTATTGTTGATATTTCGGAAATTATTATCATTTAACCTTCTTATTATTGTTATCATCATTATATTATTGTTTCTCAGTAGGGCCCCGACCTTCCTCGTCACTACTCCATCGAGGTTAGGCTTGGCACTTACTGAGTATCGCCCTGGTGTACTCATGCTACTCTTCCGCACACTTTTGTTTTGCAGATCCAGGTACATCCGATCAGGCGCAGTACAGGTGATCTAGCATCACTTTAGGAGACTCGAGGTATGATTTGCTACGTCCGCAAATTCGGAGAGTCTTCTTCCTTCTATTCTGATAGTATTAGTTGACATTTTTCCTTCATTTCGTTGTTAGATACTCTTTACACATAGAGCCACAGTTGTATATCCTCTTTTAGTCTGTGTTACCGTGAGATTCCGGATCTTGGTAGTGTTTACACAGTGTGTTGAAGGATGTATGTGCCAAGCGGCATGGATTACATATCTTTTTATGCTATTTTTCCGCTGTTTCTTATTTAAGTAATTATAGCTTGTATATTCCGCAACGTCTTAGGCTTACCTAGTCGTGGGGACTGGGTTCCATCACGACATGTTCACGATTGGTGAACTAGGGTCGTGACAAGTTGGTATCAGAGCTCTAGGTTCATAGGAGTCACGGGACACGGACCGGTTACTTAGAGTCTCGTTGATCGATACGGAGATGTCTGTATTTATCTACGAGGGGCTATGTAACTGTTTAGAAAACTCTTCATTTCTTTTGGATTCCTTGTCGTGCGACATTTTTGGCATCAAAAATCTAAACTACTGTTTTCTATTCTCTCACAGATGGTGAGGACACGAGCTACTCGCGATGATCAGGTACCCGCGCCCCCTGTTGCTGCCGTCAGAGGCCGGGGCCGAGGTAGAGGACGAGGACGCGCCCGAGGTGCAGCCACAGCACCCGCACGCGCTGCCGCTGAGGTGCCACAGGTAGACCAGGTTGGAGCGCAGGCACCTGGTACACCGACTACAGCTGCTACTACTCCAGCACTACAGGAGACCCTGGCCCAGTTCATGAGTATGTACACCACTCTAGCTCAGGCAGGACTGCTTCCTCTCCTTGCAGCTACATCCCAGGCCGGGGGAGGGACCCAGACTCCCGCAGCCATTACACCGGAGCAGCGTGTGCCAGTGGGACAGGTTCCATATGTTTTGGATATGCCTCCTGCCGCCCCAGCACAGCCCGGAGGTGGACCAGCTGCCTCTGAGGACGAGCAGCGTAGATTGGAGAGGTTCAAGAAATATGACCCTCCAGTGTTTAGTGGTTTGGCTTCAGATGATGCATTGGGTTTTCTGGAGGAGTGTCATCGTATTCTTCGTACTATGGGGATTGTGGAGACCAGCGGGGTTTCCTTCACTGCCTTTCAGTTTCGTGGGGCCGCTTATGATTGGTGGCGCACGTATGAGTTGGATAGTCCAGAGGAGTCTGCTTCATTGACTTGGACGCAGTTTTCAGATCTGTTTTTGAGAGAGTTTGTTCCTCAGAGCCTTAGGGATTCTTGGCGCTCGGAGTTTGAGCGGTTGCGACAGGGCTCCATGTCAGTATCGGAGTATGCTATCAGTTTCACCCGTCTAGCCAAGCATGCACCGGCTTTGGTAGCCACGGTTCGGGAGAGAGTGCGGAGATTTATTGAGGGCCTGATTCCGCCTATCCGATCCAGCATGGCCAGAGAGTTGGAGACAGATATATCTTATCAGCAGGCAGTTAGCATTGCCAGGAGGATCGAGAGTATGCTCCCTAGAGAGCGGGGAGACAGAGAGGCCAAGAGGTCTCGTGAGTCGGGCCATTTCTCTGGTGCCCGCACTTCATCAGCCGGTCGTTTTGGCAGGGGTTATTCCGGTCGACCAGTTCACTCAGCATTGCCCGCAGCCGGTAGTACTCCAGCTCTTCCAGCACCTCAGGAGCCTATTATGCTCCCCCAGTTTCCAGTGAACCTCCTGCGCGGGGTCCTTCCAGGGGTCAGACTAGTGGGGGTGAGGCCGGTCAGTCACAGTCACCGTGTCCTCCCATAGCTTGCTTTGGGTGCGGGGATACTCGCCATCTGGTCAAGGAGTGCCCCAGGCGTCGGAGGGGAGCCCCTCATCAGTCTTCGCAGCCTCAGCGTAGTTCTCAGGGCCAGCAGGCTATCATTCCAGCTCCACCTGCCACTCCACCTGCCCAGCCAGCCAGGGGCGGGGGTCAGGGTTCCAGAGGCCGCCCTCGAGAGGGGGGACATGCCAGATTCTATGCTATTCCCGATCGCGCTGCGGCTGTTGCATCTGACTCTATTATCATAGGTATTATTCTGGTTTAGTCACAGGGAGGCATCGGTTCTATTCGACCCTGGTTCCACTTTTTCATATGTGTCTTCTTACTTTGCTTCTCATCCGGGTGTGCCTCGGGATTCTTTGAGTGCCCCCATTTATGTTTCCACTCCGGTGGGTGATTCTTTGGCTGTGGACCGTGTATATCGGTCGTGTTTGGTTACCATTTGTGATTTTGAGACCAGAGCGGATCTATTGTTGCTCGGGATGGTCGATATTTATATTATTCTGGGCATGGACTGGTTGTCGCCCCATTATGCTATTCTTCATTGTCACGCCAAGACCGTGACGCTGGCTATGCCAGGCATTCCAGGTATTGAGTGGAGTGGTACCCTAGATCATACCCCTAGCCGTGTTATTTCCTTTCTCAGAGCTCAGCGTATGGTTGAGAAGGGGTGTGCAGCTTATCTAGCCTATGTGCGGGATGTCAGTATTGATACTCCCTCTATTGATTCTGTTCCTGTGGTACGTGACTTTGCTGATGTATTTCCAGCTAATCTTCCGGGCATGCCGCTCGACAGAGTTATTGACTTTGCTATTGATTTGTTGCCGGGAACTCAGCCCATTTCTATTCCACCGTACCGTATGGCTCCTCCTGAGTTGAAGGAGTTGAAAGATCAGTTATAGGAGTTATTGGGCAAGGGTTTCATTCGACCCAGTGTATCGCCTTGGGGTGCTCCTGTGTTGTTTGTGAAGAAAAAGGACAGTTCTATGCATATGTGTATTGACTATCGTCAGCTGAACAAGGTCACAACGAAGAACCGGTATCCTTTGCCCCGTATTGATGATTTATTTGACCAGCTACAGGGCGCACAGGTGTTCTCTAAGATTGATTTGCGCTCTGGGTATCACCAGCTGAAGATTCGGGAGCCAGATATCTCGAAGACTGCCTTCAGGACCAGGGATGGTCACTATGAGTTCATCGTGATGTCTTTTGGGCTGACTAATGCCCCAGCAGCCTTTATGCATTTGATGCACAGTGTGTTCAGGCCTTATCTGGACTCGTTCGTGATTGTCTTCATTGATGATATTCTAGTATATTCCCGGAGTCGGGAAGAGCACGAGCAACATTTGAGGATAGTGCTTCAGATTCTGAGGGAGAAGCAGCTTTATGCCAAGTTCTCTAAATGTGAATTCTGGTTGAGTTCAGTGGCATTTTTGGGCCACGTGGTGTCGAGTGATGGTATTCGAGTAGATCCTAGGAAGGTGGAGGCCGTGCAGAGTTGGCCCAAACCCTCCTCCGCTACTGAGATTCGCAGTTTCCTTGGTTTGGCGGGCTATTACCGTCGTTTCGTAGAGAGGTTCTCTTCGATTGCAACACCTATGACTAGATTGACCCAAAAGGGTGCCCCTTTTCAGTGGACAGACGAGTGTGAGGCGAGCTTTCAGAAGCTCAAGACAGCTTTGACTTCGGCCCCTATATTGATGTTGCCTACAGGTTCGGGGTCCTATACCGTATATTGTGATGCCTCACGAGTTGGACTCGGTGCGGTATTGATGCAGGACGGTAGGGTGATTGCCTACGCGTCGAGACAACTGAAGGTGCATGAGAAGAATTACCCTGTTCATGATTTGGAGCTAGCTGCCATTGTTCACACCTTAAAGATTTGGCGTCATTACTTATATGGGGTTCCTTGTGAGATCTACACTAATCACCGGAGCTTGCAGCACTTGCTTAAGCAGAAGGACCTGAATATGCATCAGAGGAGATGGTTGGAGTTGCTGAAGGACTATGATATTACTATTCTCTATCATCCGGGCAAGGCTAATGTGGTTGCCGATGCTTTGAGTCATCGGGCAGAGAGTTTGGGAAGTTTGGCGTATCTACTAGCTTCAGAGAGGCCTACGGCGATGGATGTTCAGGCTTTAGCCAGGCAGTTTGTTAGATTGGATCTTTCGGAGCCTAGCCGGATTCTGGCCTGTGTGGTTTCTCGGTCTTCTCTATTTGACCGCATCAGGGAGCGTCAGTTCGACGACCCTCATTTGCTTGTCCTTCAGGATAGAGTTCGGCGTGGTGATGCTCGAGATGTTACCATCGGGGATGATGGAGTCATGAGGATGCAGAGGCGTATCTGTGTGCCCAATGTAGATGATCTTCGAGAGCTGATTCTAGCAGAGGCCCATAGCTCGCGGTATTCCATCCATCCGGGAGCCGTGAAGATGTATCAGGACTTGAAACAGCATTACTGGTGGAGGCGGATGAAGAGGGATATAGTTGATTATGTTTCTAGATGCCTCAACTGCCAGCAGGTGAAGTATGAGCATCAGTGTCCAGGTGGATTGATGCAACAGATCGAGATTCCCGAGTGGAAATGGGAGCGCATTACCATGGACTTTGTATCTGGACTTCCACGGACTGTTAGGAAGTTTGATTCCATTTGGGTTATTGTGGATCGGCTGACCAAGTCCACCCATTTCATACCAGTGAGCACTGCTTATTCATCGGAACGACTGGCGGAGATCTATATCAGGGAGATAGTTCGGCTGCATGTTATTCCAGTTTCCATCATTTCAGATAGAGGCACTCAGTTCACTTCACGGTTCTGGAGAGCCGTACAGCAGGAGTTAGGTACTCGGGTGGAGCTGAGCACAACGTTTCATCCCCAGACTGATGGTCAGTTCGAGCGCACTATTCAGATTTTGGAGGATATGCTCCGTGCGTGCGTGATTGAGTTTGGAGGTTCATGGGATCACTTCTTGCCGCTGGCGGAGTTTGCTTATAACAACAGCTACCAGTCTAGTATTCAGATGGCACCGTTTGAGGCCCTATATGGTAGGAGGTGCAGGTCTCCCGTGGGTTGGTTTGAGCCGGGCGAGGCCAGGTTGCTAGGTACTGATATGGTTCAGGAGGCTATGGACAAGGTCAAGGTGATTCAGGACAGACTTCGTGCAGCCCAGTCTAGACAGAAGAGTTATGCGGACAAGAAGGTTCGCGATGTGGCTTTTATGGTTGGTGAGCGGGTTCTGCTTTGAGTCTCGCCCATGAAGGGCGTTATGAGGTTTGGGAAGAAAGGAAAGCTGAGTCCTAGGTTTATTGGCCCTTTTGAGATTTTGAGGCGTGTTGGGGAGGTTGCTTATGAGTTGGCCTTACCTCCCGGCCTAGCCGGAGTTCACCCCGTATTTCATGTCTCCATGCTCCGGAGATACCATGGTGACCCGTCGCATGTGTTGGATTTCACATCTGTTCAGCTAGACAAGGATCTGTCTTATGTTGAGGAGCCAGTAGCCATTCTAGACAGGCAGGTCAGAAAGCTAAGGTCAAAGAACATCGCTTCGGTAAAGGTTCAGTGGCGGGGCCAGCCGGTCGAGGAGGCGACTTGGGAGACCGAGCAGGATATGCGCAGCCAGTACCCTCATCTTTTCACTTCTCCAGGTATGTTTTCTATGCTCGTTCGAGGACGAACGAATCTTTTAAGTGTGGGAAGATGTAACGACCCGGCCGGTTGTTTTAGAAAAATTACGCCCCAATCCCCAATTTAACTTTTCCCCTAAGTTCATTTCTGCTATTGTGGTTTGCCGGAGAGTCGGTTCTGAAATTTGGAGCATTTTGGGACACTTAGTCCCTAAATGAGAGCTTTAAGGTTTGAAAATGGTCCGTAACCAGAACAGTGTTAAGACGATCTCGGAACGGAAATCCGATGGTTCCATCAGCTCCGTTAGGTGATTTCGGGGTTGGGAGCGCGTCCGGAATGTATTTTGGAGGCCCTTAGCTCAATTAGGCTTGAAATGCCGAAGTTTGAAATTTTGGCGAATCCGAACGATAGGTGAGATTTTGATCCGGGGGTCGGAATGGAATTTCGACAATTTCTGTAGCTTCGTTATGTGATTTTGGATATGTCCGCAAATTTTCAGGTCATTCGGACGTCGTTTCGTCGGGTTTTTGATCGGATGTGCAATTCGGAAAGTTTTAAGAAAGTTAGGCTTGAATTCAATGTGAATTATGGGTTTTGATGTTGTTAGACATGTTTTTATGATTGGAATGAGTTTGTATCGTGTTTTGTAGTATGTTGGTGGTTTTCGTTGGGGTCCCGGGAGCCTCAGGATGAATTCGGGTGTCCAAACGGAACAATTTGTGCCAAAAGGCACTACTGTTCAGCTGCAATAATTGCAGAGAAATTTTGCTCTCCGTGATCGCAGAGATGGCCATGCGATCGCGTAAGGGAGAAATCCTGAGCTCTGCAATCGCGAAGTAAAGCGTGCGATCGCGTAAGTCTGGAGGTTGAAGCATTGCGATCGCGTGAGAGTGTATGCGATCGCGTAGGGTATTTGGTCGGAAGCAGTGCGATCGCGTGGCGAGTGGCGCGATCGCGTAGGTTAATCTGGGAGCCGGACGAGTTTGTTCTTCGCGATCGCGTTCGTGTCATTGCGATCGCGTAGGGTCGCTTAGTTGTTCACTGCGAACGCGTCCAGGATCACGCGATCGAGTAGAGGAAAAATAGGCCGCCCATATTTTTGTGCATCGCGATCGCAAGCCCAGTGCTGCGATCGCGTAGAGTAAACTGGCCTGGCAGTGACTTTAAGTCCGGAACATTTCAGTCGCGGCCTAACACACCAAAACCGCCATTGTTGAGTTCCAAGATAGGGAATTGAAGGGGAAACGCTGGGATATCATCGGGAAATCATCGGGGGTAAGTTTCTTGACCTTAATTCGTTGGTTTATCATGAAATCCGTGATTATTTCACTGAAAAATGGAAGATTTAAGGTGGGTTTGAGCCCTAGGCCTAAATTTTAGAAAACCTTTCATATGAATGGGCAAACGGAGTCCGATTTTGATAAATTTTATATGCACGGACTCGTATTGAGATAAGGAACCCGAATATATAATTTTCGTGACTTTTCGATAAGCGTACCAAAATTCGGGTTTTGACAACTTGTGGAATTTGGTGTATTTCGAGTTACTTTGATTGGGTAATGCCCAATTGGCCTATTTTGATGTGATTCTATTGATTTTTATCAGATACTGCACCTGTGGAGGCAGACATTCGCGGCAAGAGACTTATTTCTTAGCGGTTTTGTATCGGAGTCGAGGTAAGTGGCTTGCCTAACCTCGTGTGGGGGAATTTTCACCCCTAGGATATTATGTGATAGTTTAAATGCCTTGTACGCAAGGTGACGGGCGTGTACATGCGCTGGTTGTTGAACACATACTTTATTTAAAATGTTCGATGAGTGATATTCCTGTCTTTAGCTGTTAATTTGATATTTTGCCCGGTAGTAGTTAGAAAAGCATGAGTAGGTAGTACTTAACTGTTTAGTTGCCTAATTGTCTTATTTGAACTTCTTGATAATTATTGGCACTATTTTTCGGTGAAGTTATAGTTAAGCATAATTTATTCTCTCTGTGTATTCCTTTATTTGTTGTGCTTGTGGACTGCGGGTTCAATTCCAGGAGACCCAGGGCTGTGGGTTCGATTCCCAGAGACCCGGAGTGTTATTGGTAGGGACTGCGGGTTCGATTCCCGAGATCCTGAGTTATTGGTAGGGACTGCGGGTTCGATTCCCGAGATCCTGAGTTATTGGTAGGGACTGCGGGTTCGAATCCCGAGATCCTGAGTTATTGGTAGGGACTGCGGGTTCGATTCCCGAGATCCCGAGTTATTATAAGGGACTGCGGGTGCAATTCCCGAGATCCTGAGTTATTGGTAGGGACTACGGGTTCGATTCCCGAGATCCCGAGTTATTGGTAGGGACTGCGGGTTCGATTCCCGGAGATCCCGAGTTATTGAGATATTTTTGAGACATGGGCTGTGGGTTCGATTCCCGGAGACCCAGAGGTACTGTCAATGGGACTGTGGGTTCGATTCCCACAGGTCCTGGACTTGTTTTATTGAGTTGGTTATTTGTTGTTAGCTTAATTGTAGACGGTTGCGGAAATCATCTTATTGTTGATATTTCGGAAATTATTATCATTTAACCTGCTTATTATTGTTATCATCATTATATTATTGTTTCTCAGTAGGGCCCTGACCTTCCTCGTCACTACTCCATCGAGGTTAGGCTTGGCACTTACCGAGTACCGCCGTGGTGTACTCATGCTACTCTTCTGCACACTTTTGTTGTGCAGATCCAGGTACATCAGGACAGGCTCATATCAGGTGATTCAGCAGCGCTTGGGGAGACCTCGAGGTATGATCTGCTACGTCCGCGGATCCGGAGGTTTTTCCTTCTATTCTGATAGTATTAGTTCACATTTTTCCTTCATTTCGTTGTTAGATACTCTTTACACATAGAGCCACAATTGTATATCCTCTTTTAGTCTGTGTTACCGTGAGATTCCGGATCTTGGTAGTGTTTACACAGTGTGTTGAAGGATGTATGTGCCAAGCGGCACGGATTACATATCTTTTTATGCTATTTTTCCGCTGTTTCTTATTTAAGTGATTATAGCTTGTATATTCCGCAACGTGTTAGGCTTACCTAGTCGTGAGGACTGGGTGCCATCACGACATGTTCACGATTGGTGAACTAGGGTCGTGACAGAACATATGTTCATTGGGCCAACTAGCATTTCCTTACATGAAAGTCTCGTGAGCTAATTAAAAATGTCCCTGAAGTCCGTTGGACTAACACTAGGCATGTTACTAAACGTTATAATAATTGATAAGATAGTGAGTTTACATCGGCCATTGCGTGATCAAAGGCATCCCAATTGTTTGCCATGCGTCCTAGTATATGAATGTCATACGTTTGAATTTAGACTACATTATTAGAGCACTGTGGACTACGATTCCAATTAGGGTTGAGCTTAAATGTCCATTTACTTCAATTACTCTCATCTTACTCTAACAGAAGTAATAATCAAGCATGTTTCAAACAAAAGGGGTCAAGGTCTGAACAACGTTAAATTGATAGAGTTAATCATTAGAACATGTTCAGGGCCATTTAGTAGCTAAGAGGATCCTGAATATATGCTAGTAAGGATAAGCATGCAGGAAACAAGCACAGGCCTGCTAGACTATACCAATCAGAACAGAGGCATGCTAATTAGTATGGACTACAATTGAAATGTTTGAATGTCCCTATGAGTCATTAGTCCTCCTACGATTTTCTACGTAGGAAATAACAACCATAATGACTATTAACCGATGGCAACCATAGTCGGTATAATCGTATGGACACTGCCCCAACATAAGCGAATACATAGGTTATTTGAGACATAACAGTATAGGCTTCTAATAGAATAACCATGTCGGCTATAGTCATATGAATGCTACTGTGATCCATTCAACTAGTATACATATTGGTACATATACAGTACCAATAGTGCCTACATGGTACTAAATCACCTATAATATGAGCTATACCCTTCATACAATATCTATACGTATTAGGCTGTTATATATTGTCGTATCCTAGAAATATATAATATTGTAGAACCAATCACTTAGTCCGTTGGACTTGAAGTACGTATTGGACAATAACGGTATTGTAATGTGTAAAGGCCGTCTATTGTGCTACTGGTTATACCTATCGAGGACATACGTAAGAAGGCCTACAATTGAAACTAATACGGGTATTGAATACAATTACGGCTGAGTCATATTTCTAGGATACGATATTAGAAATCATATTAGTCTACATTATGTAGCTATTCAAACTGAATATTACTACAATAGGACTAATACCATGGCGTATACATGATCGGTTACAAACAAGTTAACCATAATTCATGGACGATATATTAGTATGCAATCATCATACTAATATAAGGATTTCACGGACAACCACCTCTTATTTGACACTCGTACAATTGGGAGTAATGTCATACGTTCATATTAGGACACATCGGCCTACGACAACCACATAAGTCCATTGGACTAATATGATTGTAGTAATATGAACTTCCATTTATATATCGTGGTTGTTATTTAGTAATTGACGTCTATGAATATGATTTCATTCATATACTAGGGCCATACGCATCGGCCTATAGCAACCGTATAGGCCTGTTTACTAATATGATTACCTATGCATATACTATCAAATTTTGATTAGGAGTAATGTCATACATTCATACTAATGTCATACGCATCGAATCAGGGACTGATCTGGTATCACTCATATTTAGTAATGACTAGTCCATACATTCCGATACATCGGTCTCCTCTCTCATTGGCTTATCGGTAATGACAACCAGCATTTCCTTATATGAACGTCTATGAAAGAATTTTGGGGGTCCCAACAAAACAATCAACCGATATGGCCTACATCCATATCTCAAGGAATCCTAGGCACGATGTAATCATATGTATCTATATCGTAATTATGTATACGATCATGTGATTTGGCCACCATTTAATATGATTTCTACGAGCGTAAGTCCATATCGTGCTTGTTATTTAGGAAGTGATTGGAGGTAAATCTTGTATCCACTGTGGTCATATCTAAACGTATGCATAACTAATCGATCTTGGTTGAATATGAATTGGATTACTTGTAATGTTTCATACTAGGGTGTATTGACCCTATTATAATTGGTCTATCACACTGTTAGCCTACGACATACATAATACACATATTTAGGTATCGTATGATAGTTACAAACATTTATTACCTATGCATATACTATGACCTTCAATCGTATTAAACGATATAGTCGCTGGATATATGACTATCAATTGAATATAGATTTCTATTCTATGAGTGCTATGAACTAGAATTATACCATGCTATGAATATTATTGGTCTATGTTTACACGTATAGGTCTATGTTTACCTTAACCTGTAGGCATTTGAATGTTAACATCGATACTACGATTGTATTTGTATATGGAAATCATAATTGATAGTCGTGGTATATAATATTTAGTCTTATAGTATACAAAGTAAACCCAATATTCTACGTATTAATCAAATGGACTTATATGACATAATATTCAATGAATATGTCATCCAATAACAAAATAGTTATCTATTAAACGTGTCCATGGACATATGTTTATACGATTAGTACGTTATTCGAATATTCATCGCACTACTAGAAATTAGAGCTATGGCAACACTTTTTATTGCTACGGTTCTGGAACCGTTGCTATAGGTAGTCTATGGTTACGGTTGTAACCGTTACTAATAATTAGTAGTACTATCGGAACACTTACTAATTGAACCGTTGCCATAGACCCAAAAATCGTCCCTATAGAATCATATATGGCAACACTTTATATAACCGTAACAATAAGTCCATCTATGGGAACGGGTATCTCTATTGTTCCGGTTATTTATTCCCTCTTTTTTTTCACCCAAATTTTTAGTACCCGCTAAAATATTGTCAGGGCCCACCATCTCATTTTCTTTTTTTTAGTTTTATACCTAATAAAATATGAAATATACTAAACCCTCTAAAAATATCGTCTTCCTCGCGCGCGATTGCCTACTCCACAGTACTCCCAAAAATAGCTCTAAAATCAGACCAAATCAGCGAAATTGTTTGGGAATATATGGAATTAGAGAGCTGTTTGCGGTATTCAAGAGCTCTCTTCGCAATTGGGTTTGAGATTTGAGTCATTGTGTGCCTGATTTTAGGGCTTCTATTCTGCGCTCCTTCTCGGGTGAACTCGGCTGAAATTGTCCATCATGTTCATCATGTTCATCTATTTCCAGGAGCAAAACACAGCCTATAACAAATATATTTCCAATTTTGCTTAGTCAGTTCTGAAGGGTATGCTTCCGTAACATCTTACATAAGAAGACCGTTTGATAGATACATATATAAATTTCTCAATTCGTGTCCTTTGTAATATATCGTGTCCTTTGTAACATCCTGTTATCCTGTTCTTTGCTAAAGTTCGAAGAACAGCTTCAAATTTCTAGAGTTTAGTGCCTGAAGCTGTTGCGTAGCGTATGCACTCCTCGACGCATCAGGTATTCTTTCTCTATGCTTAATCTTGTGTCATTTTATGAATTTTGATGCGTATGAGTTGGTTTGGGGGTTCCGTCCCGATGGGTTGTGGTTAGCTTAGTCTCTTTAGAGTTCTTAATCTTCCTTTTTCTGGGGAATTTTTATTGTTCAATTTCTTTTCTCTTCTGCATCTCTGTTTTAAAGCGTCTTGAGCTATGAGATTTTGTTCGGAATGGTTTTGTTCTATAATCGGATATCTTGCTGATAAATCTCTTCTCCATGTGTGATGCATTTAGTTATGTTCAGTTAATGAGAGTCGATTTTGAGCGGTTGACCTCTATGCTTATATGGTCTAACTGTTATTATGTCGTCGAGTCTTCGTTTGAGTCATATTTCGTCGTTGTCAAATGAACGTTTGCTTTCAGCCTTGAGATGGTATGAACTCTTGAAGGTGTCTCACCGCTGTTAGTTGAAGTCGGTTGGTTTTAAGTCTAAATGACTATGTTCATTGGTTCCAGTTTCATAATACGGAGTACGGACCAGTCCAAGTTTAAATGCTCAACTCGACTGGTGCTTGTGTTTCTTTGGCTATATACGACATGTTGGTGCTCAAAGTAATCTGCTCAAATCAATTGTTTTATCTTAGCATGTTCGATACGAATCACTGAGTATTCTGATAATCTTTTATGGCGTATTATGAAATTAAAGTTAATTGAAAATCTTGTTAGGTCTACAAAATTGAAAGAGCATTCAGCTATTGGAATCTGCTTCTGCTTATCTATCATGAAATATGTCAATGGCAATGCATCTTTACAAATTGGAATATCAAACGATACGTAAAACTTGGCATCTATTCAGAACTTATACTGCAAGATATTATATTCTTTCTTATTAGAATTATAAAGTATGAAAATGGTTTCCTTTGCATAAAAGACAAGAACCCTGCTGCCTTTTTTGTTTTCTAATACTATATGCTAAACATATAAACCTTCTCTGATTAGCATATAGTATTAGAATGTACATTTTCAAAGCTGCTTTTCAAAATCAGTCATATATTTTCAAGAACTTGTGTATTGTTTCTCATGTTACGTTAGTGATCATAAGGGAATTTTTGTGAATTATTGTTGTTTAACCGTCTGATATCCTTCTCCCTTTTCCCTGATTCCATGATTACCTTCTCCCTTTTCCCTGATTCCATGGTCATTTTCACATGTTCTATTGGTTTGAAGTTCCTGTTTGTCATCAAAGAGAGGGAAGCCATTAGTTCCTATACGATAGTTAAAAAACTTCAATGACTTAGGAGCAAAATTCATTACAAAACAATAAACATCTAGGCAATTATCAAGATCTGCTATAATATAATATGATTGTGATCTTTGTAGAGAATATCTCACCTAACACAGAAAAGAAAAGCATAAATGCGGCAGAGATTTGAACTACTCTTCTGCTTCCAACTCGTTTGGTTGAAGTATGTGAATATCTTGAGTTTCCAACTCTGATAATCTCTCCCTTTTTCCACTTTACACTTATTGAAGATTCACTTGTAATGGCCATTGTACAGACGGATACATTAATGTGTTTTGGTTTATTTAAATGAGATAGCTAAGTTCTATATTAAACAACTTGTACATTAAACTGAGGGGTGTATTTCCAGGGGTGGTTTTAGGCCATTTTTGCGGAATATTTTGTAAAATTAATCTAATACTATTGGTTTACGAACACACTACCCTCTCTAGAACCCCACTTGTAGAATTTACGAGGTTTGTCATTGTTGTTGTTAGCTAGTCCTTTATTACTATTAATTCATCCATTTTATCGTATAGGTATCTATGGATAATGATGATAAAAGTTGGATGAATCTCCTAAGATGGACGGATGAGTATATCCGTGGAGTGAATGATTTTCTTGATAAGGCATTTGAGCGAGCCGCCCAAGGAAATGAAATATTATGCCTTTGCAAAAAGTGCATGAATCGCTATTGGTATTATAGAAATGTGGTTGAGGATCATTTGGTTGTTCATGGTTTTGTTGATGGTTATACCAAATGGGTTTTCCACGGGGAAGGATTTTCCTCGAGAAGTACACCTCATGCAAGGAATAATGATGAAGGTTCTACCATGCGTGACGATATTGATGGACTACTACATAATACATTTAGAAATATAGACGGTGAGGTAGGGGATGAAGAAGGAGTTGGGGAAAGACTATCTGAAGATGCAAAGAAGTTTTTCAAATTGTTGGAGGAAGGAAAACAAGAGTTATATCCGGGGTGTGAAAATTTTAGTAAACTGAGTTTCACTATTCGATTGTACTTGCTTAAATCCTTGCATGGGTTGAGCAATGTGGCTTTCTCCGATTTGTTAGAGTTGATAAAAGAGGCATTTCCCTTTGCTCAAGTACCAGAATCTTTCAACAAGGCTAGAAACATGATAACAGGAGTTGGGTCTTCATTACGAAAAAATACATGCATGCCTTAATGATTGCATGTTATTTTGGAAAGAAAATGCGAATGCCGAGAATTGCTCTATTTGTGGGTCGTCAAGGTGGAAGAGTGGTAGTCCTTTGACTAAAGCAAGCTCTAAAATCCCTGCAAAAGTTTTAAGGTACTTTCCTTTAAAGCCTAGGCTTCAGAGGATATTCATGTGTCCTGAAACGGCTGCTGCAATGAGATGGCATGCTAATGAACGACCTAATAATGGGAACATAAGACATCCTGCTGATGGGGAAGCTTGGAAGGCTTTTGATTCTTTGCATCCAGACTTCTCTAGAGATGCTAGAAATGTTAGATTGGGTCTTTCAAGTGATGGTTTCAACCCGTTTCGGACGATGAGCATTTCTCATAGCACGTGGCCTGTTATATTAATGAACTATAATATATCACCGTGGATTTGCATGGAGCCGGAGTATATAATGTTGTCTATGATCATTCCAGGTCCATCATCTCCAGGAAATGATATAGATGTGTACCTACGATCATTAATTGATGAATTGAAGGAACTATGAGAAACTGGGATAGACACATTTGATGCTGAAACCAACCAAACTTTCCGAATGCGTGCTGCCTTAATGTGGACAGTTAGTGACATTCCGGCATTAGCAATGCTTTCAGGATGGAGCACTAAGGGGAGATTGGCATGCCCCATTTGCAATTATGATACATGTTCTCAATATCTCAAAAATTGTCATAAGATGTGTTACTTGGGCCATCGAAGATTTTTTGCCTCATGATCATCCATTCCGACAAGATAAAAAGTCTTTTGATGGTAAGGAGGATCATAGACCTGCACCTGCTCCATTGTCGGGTGAAGAAGTGTTTGAAGAGCTGCTTGAATTCAACAATATCTTTGGAAAGAGAGCTAAAAAAAGGCCTCGGAGTGATAAAGGTCCGTGGAGAAAGAGATCCATTTTTTTTTTAATTTCCATATTGGGTGCACAACAAATTGAGGCACAATCTTGATGTGATGCACATCGAGAAAAAGATATGTGATAGTTTGATTGGGACATTATTAGAAATAGATGGAAAATCAAAGGATCATGAAAAATCTCGCTATGACTTACAAGAAATGGGGATACGAAAGGAGCTGTAACCAAGAATAAATAATAATGGAACTATAAGTTTGGCTAAATCTTGTTTCTACATGGAACCAAAATAGAAAAGTTTGTTTTGTACTGTCACGAAAAATGCTAAATTACCAAAAGGGTGTGCTTCGAATATTTCAGAACGCGTGCACGTGAAATAGATGAAAATATCAGGGTACAAGAGTCATGACGCCCATTTTATAATGCATTACTTGCTCCAGGTTGTTGTTAGAAAAATGTTGCCCAAGAATGTTTCATTGGCCTTGATTAGGTTGGGAAATTTCTTTAGAGCTATATGTTGTAAGGTCATAAGGCGAAGAGATCTTGATATAATGCAGTCTGAAATTGTTGAAATAACATGTGAGCTTGAAATGATTTTCCATCCAACAATTTTTGACATAATGCCACATTTGCCTATTCATTTGGTGGATGAAATTAAGCTTGGGGGTCCGGCTCATCTTCGTTGGATGTACCCCATTGAGAGGAATCTATGTAAGTACAAGGCCTTTGTACGTAATCGATCTGCTCTAGAAGCGTCAATAGCAGAGGGGTTTTTGGCCGATGAGTGCTTGACTTTTTGTTCGAGATATCTACATGATGGCGTGAAGACAAAATTTAGTAGGTACCAAACTGTGGATGATGAGTGCTCTCAAAATTTATCACCTATATTCCATAATATAGGCCATCCAATTGGAAGTAAGAAACAAAATACTTTTCTCATGGATTCACAGTTATGCTTTGAAGCATATCGATATGCTCTGTTCAATACTGGAGATGAACAAATGGAAAAGTTTATCGAGTAAGATAAATTATATTATTATTTATTTATTTTTTATATAATTTTTTCTTTATTATATAATTAAATTGGAAATGTTCTTGATTGCAGGGAACATAAGAATTTAATTGTTAATCATAGTAGATCAAATGCATGGGTAAGAGCGAGGGATCATAGTCGGGAATTCAGCAATTAGTTTAAAGAAAAAGTTAAAAATATTGTATTGCCAGATTATTTAAGATGGCTATCCAAAGGACCTAATATGGTAGCCAAAAGATACACGGGATATTTTATTAATGGATACCGATTTCATACTAAAGAACGAGATTCCCGAGGCAAGACTCAAAATAGTGGAGTGACTTTATCGGCAACAACAGATAGTTTTGCTAGTGCTAGGGACCAATATCCCATCGATGGAGAGGTTATCTATTATGGGGCGATTAAGGATATCATTGAGATTGATTATTGGGGTTCTTTTGGTGTTGTACTGTTTAGATGTGATTGGTTTCGTAATGAAATAGATGATTATGGGTTAACTCGGGTGTACTTCAATAGATTATGTAGTACAAATGACCCTTTTGTGTTGGCATCACAAGTTTATCAAGTTTTTTATGTGGAGGATCCAATTGAGAAATATGTTTATTATGCACAGAGTAAAGTACCTGTTGATTTGTATGATCTGGAGGAAGAGAATTGTCCCAATATTGGAGACACATTTTGGCGGGAACCTAATAATGATATTGGTTCCTCATCTAGATTGCTTGATGATGACATTAGATGGTCAAGAGAAGATGTACCAGTTGATATCATCGATATTCCATCTCATGCACAAAATTCACATGATGAAATTGTGGAAACATTAGAGGAGGAGGATGGGTTTGATAATACTGATTGGGACTGGATGGAAGCAGATGATTAAATAACAAAATTATTAAATTCTTTTAAGTTAACTATTTTTTGAGTGAGTGATAATGGCTTTTTTGTTTATATTCTATCATTATTTTGTATTTACATCCTTTAGAAAATTATTCTGACATGCTTCAATTTTGCAGGATTTGAGAGAGATTTCGGATGCTTCAATTTTGCAGGATTATTTTGTATTTACTTCCTTGCTAAGTTCATCTGATTGTTGCAATTCAGTACATCATCTGCCTGCTGAATATTGGTAAGTTTGTTCTTCTGAGTGTTGAAACCTATTACATGTTGCTTCATTAGTGTGATCTTTGAATCCAATTATGCTGATCTTTGTATAATTGGCTTCATTAGGACTTAATCCTTAATCTGATTTTGCTTTATTCAATATATTAACAAGTTACATCGGTTCAGCTTTTGGATCTGTATACGGCGGAAAGCTTGTATATTGTATTTCTTCTCTGTTTATACGATTCCGTATCTCTGACTGTTCCTGTTGTTTAGTTTCTTATGATTCTATCTCTGTTGTGAAAAATTCATAGATAAAATGCATAGCACATTCATTACATGTTGATTTTTCATAATTATAGGTAGTTGCTATAGACATAGGTCTGTGATTAATCTCAGTAGAGGTTGAATATTGAGTTCGCATTTAGTCTCTATTCGCATTTGGAAATGATATTTGGCATGTCATTTTTTTTGTTTGAATCTTGTACTCACCGTTCTGATTTGCTTGAACATGCTTAGTTAGCAGAAGCTAATTTGAATGTTTGTTTTTCTATACCTCGGATGTTTTTTGTTGTTATGGCACTGAAGTATCTTGTGGGTTAAGATTTTCTCGAGTTGAAATGGATGATCTGTTCCACTATATGAAAGTTGTGTGTGTCGGAATGTATTTTCTCATGGTCTTCTATTTGTTTCTCTGATTTTCCAGTACAAGTACCTTTTCATGTCAAAATACATAGGTCATAATCAAATTGGTAGAGTCGTATTCATGACTGTCGATGTTTTAACTGGTTTGTTTTCTTCTGAAAATACGCAGCAACTTGTTCTTGGTCTCTTCAATCATTAAGGGCTGATAATATTTCATTAAGGTACTGAACTATTGATAGATCTCATGTATTTAGTTGAATTCATTTTTGAATATTTCTTCATTAGATACATGTTGCTTTGTTTTGATGTTTACCAACTGAAATATGAGTCTTATCCTTGTGTCTTGATAAATCAAAGTGTGGCATATCTATGACAAGAGATCTACTATTTTTTGATAAAACTATGTTAGGGTTTAGAAAAGCACATCCATAGATTAAAAGATATAGGTAGTTGCTTATTGCATAATTCTATCTCCAGTGCATTTTCTAAGCTCGTGTTTTCTTCTTGGACTTCAGGTACTATTCTGTCTCTGTCTTCTAAGGTAGACTGATACTACTGTCTCTTGATCCATTGTTTCAAATTCAAGGCTAATCTTTCGGCATCCCTCTTGATCTTCTTGCTGAAAGAGGTAAATCTGGCAACGCTGTCATATGTTATTGTTGTTATCATGTGCTAGACTAGATTGCATTCGTACTTTGTATTTGATGAAAACAACAATTTCAACTAATGATGAGAATGTGCTGCAGAGGGTAAAATAAGCAGTAGTGTAATTCTAACTTTGTATTTGATGAATATACAAATTTATGAAGCCAATGCAATCCTAACCAATCCAATGTTCTTACCTCTTACTGGGAATGAGATTGTTTTACATTTGTTGGTATTAGGTGCATGTGAAGTTGAAGGTGTGTCTGTATGTGTTGTGTTATTTTTTGGTATGTTGCTTTCTGTTTGAGTAATATTCGGAGATGTATGTGATAACCGATTCGTAGGGTTGTGTGATTGTGTACATAGGTTTTGTTATGGCCAAGTCTGCCACAGAGTGTACACAACACTGAGAGTCCTTTGGCCAACTCCTTACTGGACTCCTCATGATTATTTGTACAGCAAGTGCAAAATAAGATTTTCTGCTTTCAGCCTTGTGGCTTGGGTACTGAACAACCTTTCTTGAGTTATTAAGTCCTTCTTTGCAATAAAGTTATTGACCAATAAAGTTTCATATTTACTATCACCTTCTTCTAGACTTAAGATTCTAATTTGTTCCTTTAGGACCATAACTGGTTGGAAAAACCAGTCCAATAATCTGTTTTGAGGTCTGTTCAAGTGAGTGATCTCAAGATCCTCGAGAAGGAACAACCCGTACGATCCAGCTTCAATGGAATAGAAGATGATCTGTAGAAATGTATAACATGGTAAACCAACATTCACGACTGCAACATCAAGTCCTTGTTTCGCCTTCAACCAATCATCTAGGTCGCTGGGAGTTATCACTTTTGCGACCAATAACTCCTTGCCCCTTAATTCACATGATCTTATCATGTTCTGCCACACCTGTTACATTTTTTGTGAGATGTCAATTACCCAAATTCATAGTTTCCTAGACAACAAAAATAGGATTCAGTATATGAAATATAATTTAAATTGTGTGACCATCTAACTGGCCCCTTTCTTTACTTAATTATATTCTCAACCTAGTTATAAGGATGTTTACTCGAGTAGACCATTTGACATGTTTGTCAGCGTTCTTGCTAATTTAGCCTTTTCTTCTGGTGTACCTTTTACTAAAAAACCTGTAAAACAATGCAGAAAGAAAAGCACACCTGCACCATTTTCACTTCTTGTATTGCCTCCCTGACTGATCTAGATGAGGTTAGGCTCGGCACAAGCATTGCAGGTGCTTCAGCAAATATAGAGTTTAATCTGCCTTGTACTGAACCATTTCGTTTCACAGAGTAGTCGGACGAGTTGGATGACTTGTTGTTTCGATAACGAGGCCTGGCAATGATTAAGCTGATTAAACTCTATATTTGCTACTGCTGCTGATTAAGCGAGAACATAAATATATATGTCAAGAAACAAAGAGAGACTACAGCTGCTAAATCCAAATAACTTGTACTTTCCTACTAATTGATCAGTATTGCAGCTAGCAACTAATTGACTCTAATGCATGTTTCCTTTTCTTCTCTTGTATGTGGTTCTCCACTGAATCCAAAGGGCAGAGCACATCACTTACACTTCTACTGATTTTTTTGCCTTTTGAATATGGAAGAGATTTTATTAGTCATGAATCAAGAAGGGTGCTCAAGCAAAAACAAAAAAAATATCCAACCGCATTCCAGCTGGATCACTTGCATCTTTGCGAAACCAAAAGGTTTCGTCGTTGACAACAAAAAGAACCTCTCAAGCTATAAGGTCTAATGAAAATGAAGAAAGATAATCAGAATCTCGATCACTTGCATTTTTGCGAAATCAGTCGTTGACAACAAAAAGAACCTTTCATGAAAATGAAGAAAGACAATCAAAAGATGAGAAGGTTTCGTAAAGATCTCAATTGCAAGAAAAAGTGCGGCAAGTGCCATTGATTTCTACCTCGTCTACAGCACAAGGAGTGCAAGAACAAGTGCGGCTAGTGCCAATGGATTCCATCACTCCTACATCACAATCTGTGCATGGAACATCTCAAGATTCTACCAATCCTGAAGAAATTGAACAATCCGAGGAACCAGGCAAGTATATATAAATTTTAATCATAAAATTAACTAATAGTGGTGATTGGTGATTATCATTGTTTTGTATTAGTGCAGGCCCTCCCGCGCCAAAAAGAAAAAGAGGCCCTACTCAAATGCAAAGTGTGCATGGTAGGAAGGATCATAAAATAATCGTACTAAATGATTTAAATCAACCTGTTGGTTCTATTGATGAAGTTGTAAAAGAGTTGGGTAGCTTCCTCGGAACATTGGGAAGGAATGAGACATTTTGTCCTCTTAATGTATTTGATTGGAGGAAAGTAGATACAAAAAATGATATTTAGAAATATGTCAAGGTTTGAAGTTCCTAATGTTCAATAAGTGTCGATAATATTTCATATTTCTCATATTAACCTAATTGCACTAAATTTGTAGGACAAATATGACATTCCTGAAGAGGCGAAGAATTGGGTTTTTGTAATGATCCGACCCAACACTGTGTATATATTGTCCTCTTTGGGACTAGCCCGCACAGTTTTGTTCCTCCCCAGGCCTGTTACAGGAACCACTGGGGAAAAGGCCTCTCTATACACATGTTGGTCCAGCATCCTTACTTAACTAGCCCAGGACTCCCCCTCAATTCCGATGTGGGATATTTGGAGAACTATAGTGCCTGTTCCAGGAACCACTGTACTCCGCCCACCAACAAGGATTCAACGTCCTTGTTGAGGGTACCCAATGCATCGTACTTAGAGAGTCGGCTCTGATATCAATTGTAACGATCCGGCCCAACACTGTGTATATATTATCTGCTTTGGGCCTAGCCCGCACGGTTTTGTTCCTCCCCAGGGCTGTTACAACCAATTGTAATGATCTGGCCTAACACTGTGTATATATTGTCCGCTTTGGGCCTAGCCCGCACGGTTTTGTTCCTCCCCAGGCCTGTTACAGGAACCACTGGGGAAAAGGCCTATACACATGTTGGTCCAGCATCCTTACTTAACTAGCCCAGGACTCCCCCTCAATTCCGATGTGGGATATTTGGAGAACTACAGTGCCTGTTCCAGGAACCACTGTACAACACTACTGGTGGAGGAGAATGAAGATGGATATTGTTAGGCATGTAGCTAAGTGCCTCAATTGCCAGCAGGTCAAGTATGAGCATCAGAGACCGGGCGGTGTTCTTCAGCGTATGGTCATTCCCGAGTGGAAATGGAAGAGGATCGCCATGGATTTTGTTCCTGGACTCCCTCGGATAGCGAGGAAGTTTGATTCTGTATGGGTGATTGTTGATCGGCTGACCAAGTCCACACATTTCATCCCAGTTAGCACTATTTACTCATCGGAGCGGTTGGCAGCGATCTTTATTCGGGAGATTGTCAGGTTGCATGGGGTCCCAGTGTCTATTATATCTGACAGAGGCACTCAGTTCACTTCTCAGTTTCGGAGAGCATTTCAGCGAGAGATGGGTACGCGGGTTGAGTTGAGCACCACATTTCACCCCCAGACAGATGGACAATCCGAGCGCACTATCCAGATCCTGCAGGATATGTTGCGAGCATGTGTGATTGACTTTGGTGGTTCATGGGTGTGACGACCCAAAGGGTCATCACTTATTTAATTAATCATTTCGAGCTTCTGAGGCCTTGAAAACCTCATTCTATGTTGCCTCGATTTACGTGCACGATCCGAGCTTGTAGCCGGAAAGATTTTGTGATAGAAAATATTAATTCTATGATAAATTTGGATAAAAATGATATTAATATTGATATGGTTGACTTCGGTCAACATTTTTGGTAAACGGATCCGGACCCGAGATTGGATGGTCCCGAGAGGTCCGTAGAAAAATATGGGACTTGGACATGCGTCCGGAGTCGAATTCTGGAGGCCTAGAGCCCAAGTTATGAATTTTTATGTGAAATTGTTTTTGATGCGATTATTAAAGGAAATAAATTAATTGACCTTGGTATCGGGCTCGTATTTTGGTTCCGACGCCCGGTACAAGTCTTAAATATTATATATGTGATTTCTGTAAAGTTTGGTGACATTTGGATGTCGTTTGAGATGTTTTGGACCTCGAGTCCCAAGTTTGAAAGTTTTGAAAACTAAAGGTATGAAAATCATGCATTTGAGGCTTGATTTGATGAAAACGAGGTGATATTGGCGATGTGATCGCACGAACAAGTTCATAATGTGTTTTTGAGGTTATGTGCATATTTGGTTTGGAGCCCCGAGGGCTCGGGTGAGCTTTGGATAGGCCACGAGATCGATTTTTCATATTAGAAGTTGCTGTCTGCAACTGGTCTGCAGAGTTCGCAAATGCGAATAATAGTTCGCAAATGCGAACTCCCCACTATTCTGCAGAGTTCGCAAATGCGAACAATAGTTCGCAAATGCGAACTCCCCCATATTGTGCCTGTGTTCACAAATGCGAACAATAGTTCGCAAATGCGAAATTGACCCTACTGTGCCTGTGTTCGCAAATGCGAACTATAGTTCGCAATTGCGAACTCGACACTATTCTGCCTGGGTTCGCAAATGCGAACAATAGTTCGCAAATGCGAACCTCCCAATATTTAGCCCGTGTTCGCAATTGCGAACAATAGTTCGCAAATGCGAACTTCCCAGTTTTGCCTTAATTCTTGTTTTGTTAGAAAATAGGGTTTTTTCCCAGCCTTAGCTTATTTTTCAAACTCCAGAAATTGGTCGGGGTTCGCAATTGCGAACCCATGTTCGCAAATGCGAACACAGAGACCTGAAAAACACGAATTTCAGTCATTTCTTCACATTTTACAAAAACAAAACACCCATTTGCGATTCTTCAAGGATTTCTTCTTCATCAAAACGATTGTAAGTCACTTTTTACTTAATTCTTTCAATTCCTAACATCATTAATCATGTTTTTCATAAGAAATCAATGATTTTCATGGTAGAATTCTTGTTTTTGTTAGAAAATAGGGTTTTTTCATAAATTGGGGAATTGGACCTCGAATTGAGGTCCGATTTTGAAACAAATCATATATATGAACTCGTGGGGGATGGGTAACCGGATTTTGGTCCTAACCCCGAGTTCCGACCATGTGGGCCCGGGGTTGAAATTCACTATTCATGGCAGAATGTTGAAAAAGTGGTATTTGGTATTAAGAATTAGTTTGTTGAGTAGAATTGATGATATTAAATCAATTGTGTATAGATACGGTTGGATTGGGGCCAAATTGAAAGAAAAGACATTTCCACGGATTGAATTGTTCATAAGCATTCGAGGTAAGTGTTTGTTCTATCCTAGCTTAAGGGAATAGGATTATGTGTTATGTGTTATGTGATCTAGTGCGGTGTATGGGCTGTGGTGACGAGCATCCATACACTGACGTCTAGTATGACCGTGAGTCGTTGGAAAATAATTATTTTGAGATATATTACAGATGAATTGTATTGTTCTCCCTTATTGGGACTTGTTGTGAAGATAAACATTGATTGCCCTTGATGGGACGGTTTATGAATTACTATTTCCTTCTTTGCCCTTAACTGTGATTGTTATTTGGGTGAGGAAGAGTGATAATGCACGAAGGGTGATGCCGTGCCATGTTGATTTATTTATGTACGAAGGTTAATGTTGTGCCATGTTTATTTATTGATTATGCACGAAGGATCATGCCGTGCCCTCTGTTATTGAACCATGTACGAAGGATCATGCCGTACTATGGATGTGAGGATGAGAGTAAAAGCACGAAGGGTGATGCCGTGCAACTGTTTGCTATTTCTTGAATTAATATTAATTGTGTTTACATTACACTTTGTTTTTCCTTGTGAAATTATTAACTGTGGTTAATTGTTGAATTCTTTAAGATATTCCTTATTGTGTTAATACTTGATTATTTCTTGTTATTTTGTGGTACACATATATATATTGGAATTGCACAGGTTTATGTGGGTGTCTGGTCCTAGGCTTGTCACTACTTCGCCGGGATAGGCCAGGCACTTACCAACACATGGGGTCGGTTGTGCTGATGCTACACTTCTGTGCGTTTTTGCACAGGTCCAGGTTACGATCAGGAGAAGCAGCAGCAGTAAATAGATTGCGTGGGAGTTGATCATATTTGAGACCGAGGTAGCTTGCAGACGTCCGCAGGCCCGGCGTCTCTTTCTTTATTTATGTTATTAGCTGTAGTCTCTTTGTTCCGAGACAAACAGAATTATGTTATATTTCTTTCAGACTTTTATGTGTAGTATTCCATAGTAGTTCGTGAGTTGGTGACTCCACGTCTTGGGTAGAGGATTTCAGTATGATTTTCACCTTGTGATTTGTTATTTCCATTTCGATAAAGTATTCCGCATTTATTTAATTAAAATTGTGTTAAAAACAGA
>JASVEL010013781.1:0-70392 GCA_032618575.1 Nicotiana noctiflora | reverse complement strand
TAACTCTACCCTCTTGCATCAACACACAACCAATGCCAACTCCCGAGGCATCACAATACACAGTATAAGAATCTGAAGCTGACGTCAATATCAAGACCGGTGCCGTGGTCAATGCTGTCTTGAGCTTTTGAAAGCTCTCCTCACACTCCTCGGACCACACAAAAGGAGCACCCTTCTGAGTCAATCTAGTCAAGGGTGACGCAATAGAAGAGAATCCATGAACAAATCCTTCTTCTAAGAGACTATTTGTCTCATTTCTAACCAAACTCAATCTGAATTGACTCAAACTCACCAAACATACATATTGAAATATGAACAAACATATAATGGAGAAAACGGGGTGATAACTCACATGGTGACGGGCCGGGTCATCACAAGTTATCTTGAGTAGTAGCTAAGCATGTACTTTTTCAGTACGTATGCTCATATATTGCTGGTTATAGATAGATTTGGAGCATTCCTACTATGGTAATTTCATTGATTAACTGTGTCTCTTTAATTTGCTACATAACTTATGCACACTTTTGTTGGTTTTTAGCATTTTCATTTTTGACGTGTGGTATAGATGGTTTATATGCAAGGTTTAGTACATGTATGACAAGAGGGATACACTGAACTAATGATTAGCTGGTACTTATAGTCTCATTTGCCTTACCTCAAAATTTGATGAATAATGGAATCGGTCTTTCTATTTCAATATGCACATAAATTTAAACTTATGTATTTAAATAAAGCAAATGATATTGTTTCTCTAATCAACTTGGTGTGCAAGAAATATATTATTTTTTCAACTCTGATTAGTATTGTTCTTGAAACTTTATGTGTCCTCCTTTCTTGCATCTTAATTGGCTCAATCATTCACCATACTTTACCTCTAAGAATATATTTGAACTTTTTTGGATACTAACTAGAAAAAAAAAATCAGATATAATTTTACTTTTATTGTATGCTTTCGACTTTTTAATATATTTGTCGTATACTGATTTATCTATTATGGTATTAATGAATTGACAGGTTCAACTTCTTAAATTTATACCGGAGCGATGTGGGGTATTGATAATATGTGAATTTGACTATATTATGCCCTAAATAATCACACTTTGTTGTTGAATTAATGTTGTTTATGATAACAAAATGCTTTGATTAGTGTTTATTGGTGTGTATAGGTACATATGAACCATTGGATGCTAAAAGGAGCTATTTTGGAGTCACATGTTGATGAAAAGGCCAAGTGAAGAGTTGAAGTGAAGTGAGCTTGAAGAATCAAAGAAAAATCAGAAGTGCTGTTCATCCGCGGTTCAATCGCGACCGCGGATGAACCGTGAGAAATCAAGCTCTCTGAACTTTTCGGAAGAATCAAAGGACTGCTCTGTTCGCGGTTCGCCTGCGATCGCGGACGAACCGCGGAAGGCGCCGCAGAATGTTTCCTAGTTTTGTACAAATTCAATTTTTAAGCCCTAAAACCTTAATATAAACCCCTTGTTCGCCCAATAGAGGCATATTGTCTATTTTTCACTAATTTTGCAAGACAATTAGTAAGAGAGAACTCTCTCAACTCATTCCTTTATTTTATATCAAGTATTTATTTATGAATTCAATTATTATTCCTGTTTCTTTGAGCATGAGTAGCTAAATCCTTTTCTAAGGTTTTGATGGAACCTATTGAGTGATGAACTTATCGTTTATGTGATTACAAATTGTTAGCTAGATTTCTATTTGTTCAACTTCATTCTTGTTGTAGTTAATTGGTAGGATCCCCAATTAGTTGTGCCTATTTAGTGTGCATAACTTGGAAAAGAGTGTATATTTAGGTATATTGTTGAACAATATCATACCTAGGTTATTGGAGGAATCTATAACTTTAGGCGTAAAGACGGGATTAGGAATAACGAAGTCTTGGGTGCAATCTTAAGTGAACTATTCAAATTAAAGCTAGCTAGGGTAGCTCGGGAGAGTGCACTAGTAAATTATTGTAATTGCTCGGGAGAGGGTTACGACACAAATAGCGTTCATGATTGATAGAATATAATAACAATTTGTATGAGCATAACGATAAGGGATTCCATCAATAGGGGAAATCAATACCTTAGTCCTTCTCCATATTATTTTACCCAACATTCAATTCTTTCTTTTTAGCCTTTTTAATTCTTGCAAAAGTAGTAGTTCGAAATTCACAATAAACATATACTCGAACTTTTGGGAACTTGATTTGAAAGTACTATTGGGTTGTGAAAGTTGTAATTGGTAGATTAATTCTCTGTGGGATCGATTCTAGACTTATTAGACCAGGTTATATTGACTACGACTGTTGTTTGAACGTGAATAAGGTACACTAACATTGTGAATGCAAGAAGAGACTCATGTGAAAGTCGTGTTAACAAGGTAAGAGACAAAAAAGTTTTTTTTAGAATCAATAGATTTTTAACTTTATTCATAAACTTCTTTGAATATATGCTTTCTATTATACAATTCAAGTATTTATACGATGGAATTAAATGCATTACATTGGCAAGTACTACCATGAAGATATGTGAAATATCATTTCAAATATTGCACTTGAGCTTTAGTGTATAAAAGCTTTAAACATTAAACCTCTCTATATTTAATAGTTGGATTGCTACTGAAAATAGAACAATTCTTAAGATGCAACTAATTGATCTAATCGCGAGGCAAAATGAAGTATTTCATACAATCCAAATAATGACTGACACTCTATGTTTAAGTAGACAACATCCTTTAAATTCATACTCGACTTTATATCCCACAAACTCAAAAGAGACCAATATTGTACAAACATAGTAAAATAAATAATATAAGATGCCTTCATTTCAAATAAGTGATTGATGATCTTTATGCAGAAAAAAGAAGAAGATGAGTTGAGTTGCTAAATTATGAAGAGGCTTGATAGTGCTATGGTAAACAAGGGTTTTCGGCCGAAAGATAAGACTGAACAACCATACAAATAGGTGAGAAATAGGTTGATGCATAAATGGTTATGAAATCATCGAATATAATAGATAATGGTCCAGATTGAATTGTGTATGTGCAAGAAATTTATAATTTTAGTGTGTATCCATATGAAGAAAATGTTTGCGCTCATGTGTTTTCTGTATTAGTTGTGTGCGAATATGAATGTGATAGTGAATTTGTGGAGTTTTTGTGTCGCTCTATAATGTTCAAACTTCAAAGTAAATTGAAAATTCAAACAATTAGAAGGAAAATTGGCAAGAAATTTTATCCATAAAACTACTAAACTAATAAGATATCACTATATAAATCAACCGAAAATCCTCATAGCAGTTGTAAACATGCATTCTCTGGAGATTTTGTTTTTTGGTATTGCACATGGCTGATTTTTGAAGTACAAAGATGAAGATGAATTAGTGATTGTAAGAGGTTCACCAAGATATGCTAGGTGGTCTAGGAAGCATCTCAAGTAGATTTCTCTCATTATCATTATCTACTATTTTGAATAGGCTGTGAATGTAAAAGTTAATTACTAGGTTTATATTTTTGGTGTTGTAATTTAGCATAATTACCTCTAAAGTAACTTTATTGATTTTGCTTGGATCATTAAGTTTTTTTTGGTAATATAGGATGAAACATCAAGTCTTAGTATTCAGAACTATAGCAACATAAAAAATAGGAAAAAGTTAAGCTTGGAATTATCGGGTTAAAAATTTGCTTTTTTTCAAAGTGCATACAATGAGTGAATATGCTTTTGATTGCTTGCTTCCATTATTAAATTTTAGCTTATGGCGGTTTAGGAGCTTCTCTATTTCGCATAAATATTTTTCAGAAGGTTAATTGATAAAAAAGGAATAATTAGCACCAATTTATTATTATAACCATTTTCTTCAAGATGACCAACATTGTTGAAGGCAAGTAACGGTAAGAAAGTAATATATTTAATTTTTATTCAATATTTGTATTTATTGGACCACCAACATGATCATGAACAATCATTCTTTTTTTCTTTCGGATTATTATAGAAGCAAAACTAAAAAATATAAGTGTACAAATTTGTACCCAAATAAATATACCAACACCTTTTGATTAATGGATCAAACCAATATTATAAATTTATGTTGTCTTCCTTTTCAAATGACTTAATTAAAAAATTATACGACATGGTAGATGTTATTAGCATGTGTCAATTATGTTATTTTTCAGGGCGATGTTTTATTGATTTTGAGCCAATATGTAGGGAGCTTTTTCTTTACTTCCCATCCTTTTAAGACTCAATGACAAAAGAGAACCAAAACCCACAAGTGAGGTTTATGGTTGGTTTTAGTCGATGCTTCTAACGGTATTATAACCTTGAACTAACATTTCATGTCTTGACATTTTCTACTTTGGTAATAGGTATCATTTAAAGCACCACTTCATATATATGTTAACAGATAATTGAGGATGTGATAAGACAACAAAAATAAGTGAATAAAAGACAAGATAAGGTATATGAATGTGTTAGTCATTCTCTCCAAGTCGGGGAACGATAATTTTTTTAAATATATTATTTTCATATTTGTTGTAGGTCCGCATCATCTGTGTCTGCTACAGAGTAGACTAATCGAATTCCTTCTAACAGTGGTGGTAATGGAACATAATGCAAATTAAAGTTTATTCATTGCAATTTTATTTTGCAGATTCTTTATATATTTTTCTTTTCCATGAATATGGTTGCTATCATGGAATTCTGATCCTTAGCCATACACTTTCTTATATTCTTGAATGGCTTGATAAGAAAGTCAGGTAATGATGTTGTTGACAAACTTAAGTCTCAACTTTACATCTTTTCTACTTATATATAAGTCCAGTTATAATGTATTGTGGACAACTTTTCGAGATACTACAAGTAACTTTGTGAGGGTTAATAACTATTTTTTATTTAGTTATCGTGTGTAACTTTTTCCTTTCAAGACTCTTTTGTTTAAAGCTGTTTTTGCTTTAATAATTTTTGTCAGTCCTTTTTATATCGAGTTATTTCTTTGTTCAGCAACAGAGACACAGAAAACATAAAAATTAAAGTTGTCCTTCTCATTGTTGGCTTAGAGGCTGATTTTGAAGTTTAATTTGGACATAAGGTTGAGCAACACAACCTTGAGGGGACAAATCCTCAACAAATGGTTATCGCCATGCCAAACAGTATAACATTATAAGTGTAGAGCAAGGTTAATGTTGGAGGTTACATGGCGTCGCTTCAGCCAACCGGTGCCGATGATATCCAGACACTTTTAATTGGAGATCTGCAGTTTTGGATAGATGAATAATATCTCTATAGCTGCTTTTGGAGATGTAATAAAGTTTCTGAAATAAATTTCTGTTACCGAGTGTTTTAATATGTAAAACATCTATTAAATTGCGGTGAGAATACTGTTTTCATATACTTTGGATTGATTTTCTATTAGGGTAATGCATGCTTATTTGAGGTAAATGAATATTACACATTGATATTTATATGCATCAACTAATCTTATATGATAACTAAGTATCAGTAACGTTCCTCTATATTATCTCGATTGACAAGTTTGAGAAATTTGCCAAAATAATTATCCGTTAAAATCTTTTATTTTCCCTAAAGTTTCTAAATTACAGTCTTTCCTTTGTACTCAAAATTGCACGGGCCAGCTAGCATGACTATTCTTGCAAGATTTCCTTCACAATATATGAAGAATGCATGGAGCTTTAGGTTAACTTAAATTTTATATCAATGTAAAGTTTATTGCTTGAAACGTGCAAAGTAAAGTATTTTATAATATAGTATAATATAATTAGGGCTCCAAGAAACAGTTTCTTAGAAGTTCTAACAATATAGCAGTGAAAATAACAATATTGGTAAAATGGGCATTTTGTGAAATTACTTCTATTCATTATTTTTCGCGCATCACGCGGGTATATATACTAGTAAAGTTAAAAATGGTAGAGCAATATAATTCCGACCCTTTAGTGATTGAATATCAAATTGAGATAAGGTAAAATATATAACTTTTATAACAAGTGATATTTAACGTCACACGAATTACTTTAATGTTGTGTGTATCCTTCACTAAAAAAACAATTATGGAACTCTATTTATACGGTATAATATTTTACACAGTGTTCGAGCCGTGAAAACGTTTTCTTTTAAAAATGTAAGGTAAGGCTGCGTACGATAGACCCTTGAGGTCCGGCCCTTCCCTGCCCGGACCCACGGGCGAAGTTACATGTTATAAAGGGTGGTCAACTAACCACCCTTCGTCCAAAAATTATACTGCACATATAGGTAAAATATTAGATTTTAGAGATATATGACGTATATTGAACACTCTTTTTCAGCTATTTATTTTTACTTCTTTCAAGTTTGAATGGCATTGAGTAATTTTTTGGCTTCGTTAATATGCGAACCTCGTGTAAAGCGGAAGCTTAGTGCACCGTATTGTCCTTTTTAATTTTTTAACATAAAAGATTCAATTGAATCTCTGGATAGGTAGCTCTGCCACTGATGATAACCCGACCCGTTTTGTAACAAACCATATCGACCACTGTCTAGAATCTAACTTTTGTGTTGGTAAACCTTAAAATGTCAATTTGCATTTATGTAAAAATTATAAATTTCTTAAGTTCTGTGACAAAAAAGGTTTAGTATTCAAACTTTACACATCTTTCCTTTTGGCCACTCAGCAGTGGACACAAAACCGAACAAATCACCATCTTAACTTAGTTCCACGATCTGGACCCGTATGGTGACCAGTTTGAATTTACCTTTACTAGTCATATTTTTCAACAAATGATTTATTCAATAATCACAAAAGACCCACAAAGTATTGCAAAATGCTAAAATTCCATCCATATGATAGACAACAACAATAACAACGATCCAGTGAAATTTATTAGTGGAGTCTGGGGAGGGTTATGAGTACACAGACCATCCATATGTTGACACATTCATAAAATATTCAATATAATACATAAATCTAATACATAGTATTTTTAAGATTACAAGTTGTAAAATTCTTCCTTTAAAAGAATATATATATATATATTTATTATCAAATACCACCATTTTAATTGAAACGAAAGAAATAGCTATTAAATATTCTGAACCGAAAAGAAAAAAAAATTAAGGAGAGCATCACAAGCCAAACAATCATAACAATAACATTGGGATGTGACTTTGACTACCGAATTTTTCTTGAGTCGAAAGTCTATTGAAAATAATTTTTTTTATCATTACAAAGTAGAAATAAAATATGTATATATATTATCCTTCCCAAATTGCACTTCTGAAATTTTATTGGTAATTGTTATTAACGTAACATTGGAATGTTACCAAGTAATTCTTATTTACAATAACAAGAATGCTTCCAAAAATCAGAACAATAAAAGAACACTAGAAATTATTTTCAATACTAAAATACCATCTATGTATAGACATAATGTTAAAATATCCTGGCAATATTACAGTATATCTACAATTTTGATACAAAATTTAAAAAGAAAAAGTCAAACACACAAAACCTATGTAACCACTCTAAAAGCCAAGAGCCATCATATCTGATATTTCATCATCCTATATACTATAGCATTATTATCTAATCCCAACTTCTAACTTATCCCATTTAGTCCTTGCATTTTTTCTTATTTCATCTTTCACCCTCTAACTTTTCATCTTGCTGACACTATACACATTATTGTTCTTACAGACAAAGCTATCAAACACTGGCCTTCTTGGGAGAAAAGCACAAGTGTTTGGTTTGGTGTATTTGGGGGAATTATGCTAATTTTTGGTATATAAAAGGATTAATATTCTATAAGTAGTCCTCCCATTGGGGATCTATGTGGAATTCCCTTTCTTCGCTTGGCCGTTTTGTAATTAACTGAAGTTGGAGGGGGCGTCGACGGAGTAAAACTTTGCACCTTGTTGTTGTGGCTCTTGTACCTACCATGGCTGCTACTGCAGTAAGAGTCATCGGAGTCCGATGCCATCGCCACCGACCGCCGCCTTTTCGCCAATAATTGCTTTGGTTTCTTAACGAAGTTCTTTGAGGACCCGACAACCTGCAATGATCAAGTTGGAATCGACTATATAAATCATCTATATTCGTTATATTCTATTTGGACCAATTCAATAATTCACATAGTATCTATTGTATATCAAAGATTGCTAATAATCAAAATTTGAATGTCATTTCCATTTGGATACTAAATAAATGCAAGAGTGAGTCCTTGATAATTACAATGTCTAACAACTTTGAAATTTCCAATTAAAAAAAGTTGATTATGCCAAAGTTTTCCTATCAATAGATTAGTAAATATGAGTAAAATTTCCACGCCCCATTTAATTGCTTCACACATTTGTCAAACCACACTATCAACGACCATTAAACCAAAATATACCTTGAAATCCACGTAATTCAAGATTCTTAGACACGCCCAATTCAATTCAATGCCATTAAAAGTCAAAATTAATGCAAGAAAATTTGGTCAAGATGAAAAACATGGAATAATTTAATGAAACTACAGCCTAAATAGTCATCCACGCAATCGTTTAAACTAAAAATAGTCACCAAATGTGTAATAATATACATAGAATTCATGTATAATATGTGTATACTCATGTATAATTAATATATACCGGCTAGGAAAAGTAAACAGTAATATACCTTGCAACCAAGAGAGCAGAATTTGAAGGAATCAAGAAGGCTCCTCTCACAAACTTGACAAGTATTTGTTACACCTTTGCCTGGCCTAGGTTGTGGCCTTTCATTCAAAAAGACAACCTTTGCACTGTTGATAATGTATGTTTGGACTGAAGAAATGTCCAAATACTTTTGAATTTCATTCACCCTTATCACATCATGGTATGATGACCTCCTTATCTGAACAACCAAACATAAAACAGAGCACTCAAAATCAAATCATTCATAATTTCTAGACTTATCCTTTGAAATGTCATAGCTATACACTATGTAAAATGACAATTTAGGGGTTCAATTGAATCCCTTGTCGAAAAATTATACTGAAAAGTAGGGCAAAAATATACTTTTTTACATTTTGAATATCTTTTACATAAAAAGGATTTTAGTATAGCTGTATAAAGGTAGGTTAAAAATTGCTTTAAATAACATGATCAATCTTTAGGTGTGACACTTAAGCATTTTCTTGAACCCCATTGTTAGAATTTTGGCTTCGTCACATGTGCAGCTATAAAGTCTTTTTAAAATTTCTGGCTCCACTGCTGTATATACTGTACCAAAAAGCCTATTAAGTGGACAAAGCATCCCGTATTTATGCAGGATTCGAAGAAGTGTAGTCTACCATAATACAAGTATTAATGGCTGCTAAATAGAGAGAACTAAAGTGAAAATTTGTTACAAATTGACCCAAAAAGACCACAACAACAACAACTATCAGTAGGTCTGGGGAAGGGAATGTGTACGCACACCTTACCTGATAGGACATGGAAGTTATTTTCGATAGACACTCAGCTCATACAGACGAAAATAAAAAATAAGAAAAGACAATTCATTAATACAGGGAAAAAAGAGATACCTGAATGGCAATATGGTCCTTGTGATGTGCTAAACAAAGAGAACAAAGAGGGCCATCAATACAATCAAGACAATACATATTGCATTCACTCTTGTGAGAATCAGCATGTAATTTGCAATGACCAAAGAATTTTTCTTTAAGTAATGGCTTTAACCATAGTGGCCAATTATTTTCTTCTTCATCAGGTATTCCAGCTCCCTAATACCAAAAAAAAAAAAAAGACAGTTTTAAAATAAATGAACAAAAAAGAGAGTTGAAACCAATCAAATTGATGAAAAATACTAAAGGAGTTTTTGGGATTGTTGGAAATTTACCATTATTCTTCTATTTTTAGGCTTGAGTTCTAAGACTGTGGAATCTTGATTATCAATCGCCAGTTTGAAAGACTTTAGTAGTAAAGCTCTGGTTTTTCAAAACCAATTTTTTTTAGAGAGAGAGGGAGAGAGAGGTGTTTGGTTTTTGGAAAGTTTAGGAAGTAAGGAGAGAGAGAGAGAGAGAGAAAGCAGGGTACTTGTAATGGAATGGGGAAAAAAAGAGGTGGGATTGGGTTGGTTTTCGGGGGTAAGGGGAGGGGTTGGGGTGGGGGGGGAGTAAATAATATCTCCAAGACAAAGAAAAAAAAGAAATATCTCCAAGAAAATGAGAAGAGTTTCATAAAATAACTTTCACTATAAATATAAGTGATAAAAATTGTAAAATTTGGTAGAAGAAAAAAAGCGATAAAAATTTCAAGTAAAAATGATATTTCAAAACTAGAGTGTGTTTGATCATAAATATAATTTTGACTGTTTTTAAATTTTTGTGATTAATTCGAAGAGAAAATTTTGAAAAATAGTTTTTTGAAGTTTTTTAAATTTTCGAAATTCATCGTCAAGTAAAAATAAATTTTTTTATGATATTTGAAAAAAGAGTGAAAAAAAGAATTTCTTTATGGCCAAACTAGGGGTGTGCATTCGATTTGTCGATTCGATTTTGACTCTTATCAATAATTACTTATCGATTATCGATTTGTACATATGCTTATCGTTATCGTTTCAATAAGGTTTCGATTTTTTCGATTTTGATTTATGAATTTTGGGGCTTATCGATTCGGTTATCGATTTCACCAATAAGAAAATTTGCGGGATTCCACGGAAAGTATATCGCTATAAATTTGTCAAACTAATATGGATAAAAAGAAGCTAAAATAAGATGAACAATGTTTATAACATAAAAATTGTGTCAATAGACATGCAACTAAACTAAAGTAAATGATCAATTATATGTCACCAACACTCCAACGATACTAACAAAAATAAAAATACATCATCACTGCCAATTCTATTTTCCATTAATTTGAACTTCATTTCCTTCAGCTTTAAATATGATCATTCCTTAAATGTGGTAGATGAAATAATTAGGGGTGTGCATTCGATTTATCGATTCAATTTTGACCTTTATCGATAATTACTTATCGATTATCGATTTGTATATATGCTTATCGTTATCGTTTCAATAAAGTTTCGATTTTTTCGATTTCATTTATCGATAAACCGATAACAAATAATCGATTCGATTTATCAATAAACTGATTCGAATGCACACCCCGAGGCCAAACGGACCCTATATTTAGAGAAAAACGTTTAGTGAACTAGTAAAAGAGTCGGTAAAAATTATCCTTACTTTTGCTACCATTTAAATTATGCTCTCATTAGTTTATCACAATAATATATACAGTATATTATTTATATAAGCGAGATCTAATAATAGTAGTATATAGTAGCAGAGCCAGAATTTTCATAAGGGGAGTCAAAATATAAAAAAATAAACTCACCAAGAAGTTAACGAATATATATATTCTTTTATAAAAAAAATTATCGAGCTAAACAGTGCAATTGGTAGTGTACATACAGATCTTATTCCTATATCATATATGTAGAGTGATTATTTCTAATATATTCTCATCTCAAACAAACTAAATTTATCTACGAAAAAAAAAAGAATATATCATACTAGTTTTAAAACTTAGACAACTAAACAAATAAGGACATAATTTAACGAGTGGACTCAAAAAAAATCATAGGTTGCAAATAATCTATCATTAAGGATTTGAACTCGCGCGTATAAGATTTGGTCTGAACAACCCAACTAATAATATTGTCCGTTTTAGGTTTAGGTCCGCACAATTTTAAAATATGTCATTAGAGTCTAATATCTATTTATTTACAACAAACAACAACTACTACTATCCAGTGTAGTCCCACTTAGGGGGTCTGGAGAGGGTAATATGTACACAGACATTACACTCAACCGCAAGGACAGAGAGGATGTTTCCAATAGACCCTCGTCTTAGGGGAAGGAAAGGAAGAACAAAAACAAAAATAAAAACAAAAGAAAATTAATAACTCCAATTTGAATCAATACATAATTGTATAAACATAGATCATAAATAACAAGGCATGCCAAAGGAAAGATAAACAAGAAACAGAAGCAAAAGGGCATCCACAAATATTTGTTTAGCCACATCCCGTAAATAAAATGGCATGCAATCCCAACGACTACTAACTACCAAAAAGGCGCACTACAATACATAAATCATATATGGAGAGCCCCATCTAACTCCAACCAGTCCAACCATCTCCGGGAGAGAATTGGGAAAATTTTTATTCATTTAAATACTCAATATTTTTTCGTATTTATTAATTAATGTGAGATTTCTAAAAGATATCATATGAACCTAATAAGTTATGATAAAAATTATAATTTCTTTCGCTACTTGTAATAAAATCTGCGTGAGGCCGTTGCACGTAAATAAATATAAACTTTTTCAACTTAAAGATGAAAATATAATAATTATATTAAGCATAAATTAGTAATATAAAAAATAAAACGATGACATATTACAACCAATTAAATTATATATTATTTATGTAAATAAAATTCTATATCATTGTACATAATTTTTGCAATATATAGTTCCTTGAGGAGGTGACCGTGGGGCTGTCGACAAGTGCGTAGGTGAACAAAGTAGAAGTTCGTTCGTTCTTATCCTTTTGAAGTCACGCGTAACAGAATTCCGAACCTAACTCCGAGCCAAAACCAAGAGATTCATTTCTACAAGGAACCGAGCCGACCTCCATCCTTCCTTTTTAATTTTCCATTTCATTATCAAAATGTTCTTTTTTTCTTTTTTGTTTTAACCATATGGTTTATATTCATTGAATCGATTAATTTAAATTTATATTACATATCATTCATTAAAGAGTCATTACTTGTATACGAGATCTTTGATTTACGGCGGAGAGATAATCCACCTCTCACTATTTGAGACTGATATACCAGTCTGGCATTAAATTCTGATCTTATTATTTTCGATGTGAATATAATTTTTTATAAAAATTCACTAAAATTATTAGGTCGGAATTCATAATTTTAAAAATAAAATGAATTCAAAAACTAAGAAACTTAAATTTAAGGAATCAATCCATCCCACCATCAGAGATAGATGTAGCAGTCGTGCATTGAATTTACTGAATCTATTACTTTCGACGCGAAATATATATTTATATGTAAAAACTCGCAAAACTTACAAACAAAACAAAAAAAAATTAGAGAACCATAACTTTAAGAATGCGATAAATTCAATATCTAAAGCACGTAAAGGTTAAAACGATAGAATTTAAATTTTAAAATTTTTGCTTGTGAAATTATATTGAATTGTTGTTGTTGTTGCTGCATGCCCGGCCACATCATTTCTTGACGGTCATTTTCAATGTATTACATATTCTTTCTTAGGTGTTATCGATACTGTTGTTTTCTTTTTTATTCCTCCTTTTATATTTTTAATTATATTGTATTAGTTGTAGTTCACGATATTATCATGTCCTTTATCTTTTTCTAATATTTAAGGCTTAGGCCTCATTTGTTTGCACTTAATGGAGGTCTGAATCTTAATCATTCAGATATCAAATATTAAGTGCGTTTGTTTTTAAAATCTGAATCTTAATTATTTAGATCTTAGTCATTAAGTGTGTTTGTTTTTTTTACTTCACAACCACTTAATGTGTCCGAATAGGTCTGTATGATTCAGATCTATAACAGAGACTTAATTTCATTAAGATGCTATCATATATTTATTATTAACTGCCGCCACCGTCTACCATTATCAACTACCACCATGCCGCCACCACCACCATACTCAACCAACCTCACCACCACCACCACCTCCACCACCACCACAACCACCACCACGGCACCATCATCCTCAATTATAGCCGCCACCATTATTGACCATCAACGCCCACTATCCCCACCACTTTGACCACCATCACCCACAATTAACATTCATCCACCTCAACTAACACAATTGACCACCCTATCACCATCAACAACCATGGTCGACACTGCCCATCATTATAACCTACCACCACCCACCCACCATCTTCCTCAGTCACAACTACTACCACCACCAACCATTATTAACTATTATAGCCACCACCACCACCACCACCACCATCCTGAAACATAATCGCCACCACTACCAATAGCTACTAGTTACTAGCATGAACCACTATCATCAACCAATACTACCACCATCCACCGTTGCTAATTAGTATTCACCCGTTAACCATCACCACCAACAACTATCATATTTTTAAAAACTATAAATTTTATTGATAAAATATTAGATTAGTTAGTATTTCATTTGAATTTTATGTTTATTAATTTTCAAATAGAGTTAAATTTTATATATTCATATGTTAAAAATCAAACAGTCTTAATTATTTAGTATTCAGATCTTAATACACATCTTAATATATTCAGATGTGTATTCAGATTCATATGTCTTAATCTTAATACACATCTTAATATTCAGATATATATTCAGATTCAGACGTCTTAATCATAAAAAAAACAAATGAGGCCTTAGGGTATTTTCAATAGTGAGTTGGCATATTATTTTTGTTAGCAAATTTGGTATCTTTAGTTCATTATTGACCATTAAGGTGTTGTTAAAGTGGGCATAGCATATATGTGGAACAAATATTCTTCGTAATCTTTAATAATTATTTTAAAATCGGGAATATCACTTAATTCGTACTTGATTTGTTTTTTTTTCAAAGAAAATTCTAATTCTAAAAACAGTCTTACCTTTCTATAACAATATTTTTATATAACAGTTATTTACTAAAAAAGACAAATTTTTCTCAAAATTTATTATTTATATTATGTTATAATATATGTCCTCTGTAACGGTAATTCTCTATAGCTATCAAAAATTATCAAAACAAACGAGATTGTTATACTGTTGTGTATTTTTACCTTTTACTAATTTCTTTTATTCTGTGAATAAAAAGAGCTTGAAGCAAGCTAAAATGTCATTTCACATGTAGTTCATTAACTACATATAACGATTTTTTTTGGTAACATTAATTTCCGAGTTATTTTATCAATTTTTCAAAGACCAAACTAATCGACAAGATAGAGGACCGTTACCTAACATTTCCTTTAGAATAATGTTTTAAATATTTAAAAAAAAAATGTCACCACTAATTAGATGCAATTGATCAAACAGATATATTTCTTTGTTGAGCAAATTAATGCCACATATTTGTTTGTAAAAGTTGGCCATTAGAATCAATTCTTTAGTTTAGGTCATTGATTAAAGAAATGCTATATTTCCTTTTCCATGTCAATGGGTTTGTGGTTTATGACAGTTCAATCCACCTCATGAAAACAAAAGGTTTCAATTATTGGGGCAATTTGATCATTTTTAGTATGGACTTCTTTTGTCATTTTAGAGTTACATTAATTAAATCTATAGGATAATGTATTGGGTTAAATATAGAGATAGAAGATGAGCACACCTGCTATGGTCCCGATTAATCCAAATTTACCTCGGAAAGTTTCACTTTGGGAGTAAAACTTAAAGAAAAGAGCAAGGAATGTGGAAAGTTTTCTCTAATCTTTGTATTCGCAGTGTAACCTCTATATATACAATCTATCTACTGAAAACAACTAATAAAAGAATATTACTTTACACTTGTCTTACTCCTATTTGTCTACGGTGTAACAGAAAAACCATAAATTCTTCTCCTATGTTCTCATGTGATAGGCACGTGAGAGTGTATATAGAAACTTTCATTATGTACAGGTGTTGATTTTGAGATCAGATGGCTAATATTGAATGATCATGGCCATCATGATTATGCCACGTGTATCATCTCTAAATTGACAAAATAGTATAGACCACCTAGAAAAGTTCGAAGACTTAAGGTGTTAGTCTGAAAACCTTCACCTTCTTCTTTCTTCTCTTTGATGTGCGAAATTGATGGAATCTTCTTCATGGAATCCTTCGTTTCTTCATCACCCCTCCCCCCCCTCAAGTTGGAGGGTAGAGAATAAACCCCCAGCTTATTGACGATATTTGTATGAGAAACCCCAGATAAGACTTTGGTAAAAAGATCGGCGACTTGGGATTTTGAAGGAACGAAAGAGAGGTTGATTAAACCTGCAAGAAATTGTTGTCTAACAAAGTGACAATCCAGCTTCACATGCTTAGTTCGTTCATGAAAGACGAGATTTCGAGCAATATGTATCGCCGCCTGACTATCAGAATGTAAAGGCACCGGCAGAGTTGGAGAAGCAGACAAATCAGCAAGAAGGCGAACAAGCCAAGTTATTTCAGCAGTCACACGCCTCATAGATCTATACTCAGACTCAGCGGATGACAAAGAGATGGAGGTATGTTTCTTGGATTTCCATGAAATGGGAGCACCACAAAGGGTAATGAAGAAGCCACTGACGGAGCGACGTGAATCTTTACAAGCAGCCCAGTCTGCGTCGCAAAAGGCTATGAGGTCAAAGGAAGGAGCAGAAGAAAGAAGGATTCCTTGACCTGGATTAGATTGGAGATAACGAAGCACTTTGAGAGCAACATCAAAGTGGGATAACGATGATTTTTGCATAAATTGACTGAGGCAGAGGACAACAAAGCAAATATCTGGTCGAGTGTTGGTGAGATAATTAAGTTTCCTAACCAAATGACGATAAAGTGTGGCATCCTCCATGGGTGGCTCTAATTCAGCATGCAACTTGGAGTATAGATCGAAATGAGAAGAAATAAGAGTTCCTTGACAATCAAATTCACTCAGAAGTTCCAAGGTAAACTTTCTCTGACTGACTATGTATCCTTGAGGTTCTTTTATTATTTCCATTCCCAAATAATAGTGTATGTGGCCTAAGTTCTTGACTTTGAATTCAGAATCCAAAAACTGAGTTATGTCTTCTATTTCTTGGACATCATTTCCTGTAATGAGTATATCATCAACATAGATTGCTATGATTGAAGTGTGTGTGTTTGTGCGTTTGTAGAATAAGGAATAATCATTCAAAGAACTTGAATACCCTTTGTAGCTTAGAGAACCTGCTAAACGAGCATACCATTGTCTTGAGGCCTATTTGAGGCCATAGAGTGATTTCTTCAATAAACACACCTGATTAGGATGAGAGGGAGTGAGACCAGCTTGAAATTCATATAGACTTCTTCTTGTAAATCTCCATGCAAAAATGCATTATTAATATCTAATTGTGAGACCTCCCAACCTTTCTTGATAGCTACAGTTAATAGGCATCTGATACTGAAAGTTTCAGAATAATCAATGCCTTCCCTTTGTATATTCCCCCTCACAATCAACCTAGCTTTCAACCTTTCAATTGAACCATCAGACTTGTATTTTACCTTGTAAACCCATTTGCAAGGCAAAGACTTCTTGCCATTAGGTAAGTGGAAAACATCCCAGGTGTGATTAAGTTGAAGAGCTTGTATTTTAGCTTTCATAGCTTTTCTCCAACTAATATCTTGGCAAACCTGGGCATAACTAGTAGGTTCAACAGTTCTAGAAATAGACTGGAACACATCCTGATTGCTAAAAGAAAGAGCCCCCAAAAGAAAACACATTAGGGTGAGAAACATGGTGAAAACAAGATGAGGAAAGATCAGAAAAGATTATGCTATTGCAGATATAGTCATTGAGATAAGTGGGTTTCTGGGTAATTCTCTCAGACTTCCTTATAGGAGGTGGTGGTGATGGTATTATAGGTTGTGGATCAGGATAAATAATAGGACTAGGAGTTTGGAAACTAGGATCTGTAGGAATGGTAACAGTATGAGGAGTACTAGGATGATTGGGAGAAACAGGGGTATTGTTCTCAGTATTCTGTGAGTGTAAAGAAGCAGGTGAGTATTTATGATGATTGGTAGTTAAAATATAAAAAATGGGGTTTAAAAAGTAGGATCATTAAAACTAGATGAGTGAGGAAAGAAAGGATGAGAAGGGAAAAATGGGGTTTAAACCACAGGTATAGAGGCAAAGGCAAAGATAGTTTCATGAAACTTAACATCTCTGGAGGTAAAAAGCTTTTTGGAATGCAATTCCAAAAGTTTTTAGGCTTTCTGATGTTGTGCATATCCCAAGAAAATACATTTGTGTGCCCTAAGATCAAATTTGCCCCTGTTATATGATAAAGTGGAAGCATAGCATAAACATCCAAATGACTTTAGATGTTTATAATCTGGACTCCTTTTAAACAAAACCTCATAAGGAGTTTTTCCTTTTAGAACTCTAGAAGGAAACCTGTTGACTAGGAAAGTGGCAGTTAAAATACACTCCCCCAGTATTGAATATGAATTTCGGAGTGAAAATACAAGCTTATTGCCACTTCCAAAAGATGTCTATGCTTCATTTCAACTACTCCATTCTGGTGGGGTATTGCCACACATGAGGTTTCATGTAAAACCCCTTGTGATTTAAAGAAATCAGACCGAAAAGATCCCTTTCCCAATTCCATTGCATTATCATATCTTATTCTTTTGACTTTTCTTGCAAATTTTGTCTCTACCATCACTAAGAAAGACTGCAACACCGTGAAAGCATTGCTCTTAGAACTTAAAAGAAAAGTCCAAGTTCCCCTGCTGAAATCATCAACCACAGTTAAGAAATATCTGTATCCATTGTAGGTGGTATTTTTAAAAGGTCCCCACACATCAATGTGAATAAGATCAAAAATTTCATGAGTTCTGATTTGACTTAGAGGAAATGGCAGTCTAGTTAGTCTGGCTTGAGGACATATATCACACACACAACTAAAATTAGAAGGAAAATGAACGAACTAGAATTTTTTCATTACTGAAAATGGAAAATGCCCCAGTCTGACATGCCATTGAATTACATTAGACTCTTGTGTATTTGAACTAGAAACAGAACAAGAAACATCACTAGGAACCAGAATGAAATTGCTTCCTTTTGGAATTGAAAATACATTGCTACTTGAATTAAAAATAGAATCTATCTTAGATATGCTACGCTCCAGCAAGTATAATGCCCCTCTTAATTCACTAAAAACTTGTCCCTTCTTCATTAAAGGGTCCTGCATTATGCATTCACTAGAAGTTATATTGAGTGAGCAATGAAACTGGACACAAAACTTATGAACTGAGAGCAGATTATAGTTGAAAGAAGGGATATAAAGAACCTTTTCAAGAGTCATATTAGACTGAATAGGAACTCTACCTATGTGTGTGACATATAATTAAAAAGAGTTAGGAAGACTAATGCGTATAGGAACAGGGAGTGGATCTGAAGAGAAGCAACAATTTGAATCAAAGCACATATGTTCAGAAGCCCCTGAATCAATAATCCAGGTTTTAGTCTTAAAAGCGGCCATGCAATTTCCAGTATACTTAAGTATGGTACCATCTATTGCATTTGCATTGATTGCATTTCCTGGTGTTGTTGTATTCCTAAATTGTGCCTGTTTGATGAGGTTCATCAGCTCACATACTTGTTCCTTACTGAAAACTTGAGTTTGAGTTGTTGTATCATTGGTTGGAATACTCACATTTTCATTCTCCTATCCTTCAATCACAGCATGGACCTTGATGTGTGTTGACTTGGTGAATTGAAAACCATATGGAAAACCATTTAATCTATAACAATCTCCCATGACATGTCCAGTCTTCATGCAATGTGTACAGCTCACATTAGGATTAAACTTAGTTTTCCTTTCCTTAGCTTTCTGTTGTATGTTGTTAACTTTCTAAGAATTAGTCTATGTCCTTTGTTGTTGCTGATTGTTATTCCTGTGTGTTCCCCTACCTTGAACTCCTACCATGAAAGAGGAAGCATCAGCATTCAATTGTGGTCTTGCAAATATCTCTCTTTGATTTTCATCTTGAAATAGAAGGGAATAGGCGAAATCTATCCCAAGTAGTGGATACATTATGAGGATATTTCCTCTTGCCTGATAATAAACATCATTTAGCCCCTTTAGGAACTGAGTGATCCTCTGGTCTTCCAAAAAATTTGTCACTTTGCTTTTTCCATCACAAACACACTCACAAGACCACACTAGATGAGAGTTAAGAGAGTCAAGTTCATCCCATAATTTCTTGAGTGTGGTGAAGTATCCAGCAATGCTATTGTTTCCTTGCACTAACATTGATATTTCCTTTTGCAGTTGATACAGCTTGGCTCCATTGCTTTGGTCAAATCTGTGTTCAAGACTGTTCCACAAATCTCTTACAGATTTTCAGTAGATGACACTGTCACCTATCTCTTTTGATAATGAATTTAGAAGCCAAGAAGTCACCATGAAGTTGCAACTACTCTACTGAGGGTATTCCGATGCATCAGATTTTGGTTCCTTGTAGCCCCCATCTATAAAGCCTAACTTGTTTTTGGCTGATAGTAATATGAGAAGGGATCTCCTCCATCCTGCAAAACCTCTACCATCAAAAGGAAAGACTACAAGACTTAAATCAGGAGCATCAGATGAGTGAAGATAGTAAGGATGATTGATGTCCTGTGAAATTGGTTGACTGGATTAACCAGAAGTAATGGGAGTAGGAGGAGTATTGACGGTGTCCTCTCCTGCCATAGATGAGTGTTATGTTCTTGAGAGAAGAGAGATTTGGATCGAGCTATTTTGCTTTGATACCATTAAAGAAGAGAGCAAGGAATGTGGAAAATTTTCTCTGATCTTTGTATTCACAGTGTAACCTCTATATATACAATTCTATCCTACTGAAAACAACTAATAAAAGAATATTACTTTACACTTGTCTTACTCCTATTTGTCTATAGTGTAACAGAAAAATCATAAATATTCTTCTCCTATGTTCTCATGTGATAGGCACGTGAGAGTGTATCTAAAAACTTTCATTATGTACAGGTGTTGATTTTGAGATCAGATGGCTAATATTGAATGATCATGGCCATCATGATTATGCCACGTGTATCATCTCTAAATTGACAAAATAGTATAGACCACCTAGAAAAGTCCGAAGACCTTAGGTGTTTGTCTAAAAACCTTCACCTTCTTCTTTCTTATTTTTGATGTGTGAAATTGATGAAATCTTCATCATGGATTCCTTCTTTTCTTCATCAACACCTCAGGACTCTCCGAGATCTCTTGTTAAAGATGTAGGACTATTTGATGTCACTCTATCACGACTTTTAATGATGTTTAACCTTAGCTCTTTGTTATAATTTACTTTATTTGTTTCATATTATGTGTCGTATTTCTCTTTTACACGCCCCTTAAAAGATAATATTAATTAAGAAAAGGATTGGACTATTCTACCCGTATTTATATCTTAAGATATAATCTCTCTTCATTGAATATTTATTATATTTATGTCTTATCTCTATCATCAACAACAATTATTACTAAAGGTAAAAAAGAAAAAAATTATTTTGAATTTATAAAATAATAAATAATTTGAGACAATTAATTTTAGCAACCACGTGAGACTGCGGGAGTATAAAGGTAGATTGAAAATAAATATTAACTTAAAAATCTCCAAGGAATTATGCTCATTCATTCACCATAATTGCATACTTAACTTTAAGAGATCATTTGCTATAGGGATAAGAAAATCATCTCAAGATTTAAATGTGAGATAATTGTATTTCGCGTTTGATTGAAATTTTTATAATTTTGTAATAAATAATTTCAGAAATTTTTAATTTAGAGAAATGCCCCAACTAGAAAATGGCTATTTTCCGACTAGCAAAACGGTCGAAATCCGGTTAGAAAATGCTAATTTTTGACTACATTCCGGCTGAAATATCATAGTCGCAAAATAGCTGGTTCGAAAAGATTAACGACCGAATTGGTACGTAATATGCGACTACAATGGTCGTAAAATCAAAAAAGAAAAATGACTAATAAATGAAGTCAATTGTCCGACTAATGCGGTCGCAAATAATTTAAATTAAATTTTAATTTTAAATTAATTTTGCCACTACTTCAATCGCAAAGGGTATATATAATTATAATTTTATTCGATCTTTCCCATCGTAGTGGTCGTATTTATTAAATAGATTACTTGAAATTACAAGTATGCCCATCTATTAGAATACTTTGTTACAATCAAGTAATTAAAAGAAAATCCTTAGATTGATTTGTGGTGACATAAATTCCTCCCTACTGCTCATGATTTAAAAACTCTCACAGCAACAAGACTCACACTATACAAATTCGCTTCAATTAAATCTTGACATAAATATTTTACAAAATTTTCAATAATACTAATATTATCGAGTAAATGCAAATATCGACGGGTCCATTTCGTTCAAAAAAAAAAATAGTGGAATATACGCGTGTGATCTTATTATAAGAAGCCAATAAATGATTTCATGTAATTAGTCATTTTATTCTTGAGAATTATTGAGAGAGAGAATATTAATGTTAAAGCAAAAATCCAAAAGAGTTACTTAATTCTTTGAAAATGATATGAGCATCGATTGTTCATTTTTTTTTCATTTTATTATTTTACCCAAAAGAAGACATTGGAATCTTTCTTTTTTCTTCTTCTTTTTTTTTATAAAAAAATTATGGAAAGTTTCTAATTTGTCATAGATATATCTTCTTCTCCTTTTTTCTTCAATTGCCAAGAGAATATTAGAGCTCAATAATTGAAGTGGTTTATCCAAACTGTCAACATAATTGATTGAGAGAAGTACAACATCAGAAACCAGAGATTATCAAAGAATATTGCATTAATACTATTTTTTTCTTTTTTTCTTTTAATATTTGTTATGTTCTAATGTTCCAGCTCTTCTAGGTTGGCCAAATCCACATTATATCATATCATGATTATTAATTAAATCCGACAGGAGAGGTACAAATAATAGTGCTACAACTAATAAAGTCCAACTCCAAAGTTCCAAAATTTTTATAAAAAAATGAAAAGAAACAATGGAGGATTAATTGCAACTTCCATTAATATTGTAAATGTAATTTAAGGATCATCAAGAGGTGTGGTGTGAGATGTACGAGATTTCAGGATTCAAACACTGTAAATGAAGAAATATTTTATTGGAAACGTTTATCCCTTTAATGAATTTTATGTGACGTAAAACTTAATTAATCGGATCAATAAATTTGAATTCCAAATTATTATAGCAAAAAAAAAAAAAAATTTCAATCTAAAGACAACTAAAAGGGGGGAAAAGAAAAATAATTAAAAATGGATTAGTTGTTAGTTGAAGAAAATGATTGCCAAAGAAAATCAAAGGGAGCTTTGGACTATTGTTTCTCTTTAATTTCGTAACAAATTAAAGTCAGGAATAACATACTCTTCTTTTGTGATAGTCGTGTAGAATAAATTCTTGAAAGATACTTTTAGTTGACCATATTAATATATTTGATAGAAGACGCAAGTAGCACACAATAAACAAGAGAAAATCGCTCGAGATGGTTTTATAATATTATGGGTAGGCCTCCAAAAAAAAGGTTAGTAGGGAAATTAATCCAAAGGCGGATTCGGTAGATGAGTGCATTATTACAAAAACGTGAATTTAGACTTTATATTCGACGGGTTCAACTTCTTATTATGAATCTATTACTCCACCATTTAGAATTTATACTTTAAATTAAAGACTTTATTATAATGTTCGTGATTTATAACATGTATACCTATACTCCATATCAAAATAAAGAGATCATTGAACCATGCTATGTCATCTACTATTTTAAATTTTAATTATATAAAATTTTGCAATGGCAAAGAGAGATCAAAAATTTCAATGTATTAGATTTAAAAAATTTGTATGAATCAAATGAAAAAATTACTTAATTAAAAGGCGAAATACATAAACGACCCCTTCAAGTTGTCCTCAACGATCAGCTAAACACCTTAAGTGAGCCTATTTTCAATTAGACCCTTTATTTGTTAACAAAAGAGATCAACTAAACACCCAACCGTGTCAGCCCACATTGCGTGAAATCCACACTCTAGGACGCGAGTTGACAACCTAAAATTAGATTTTTTCTTTTATTTTACTAAAATAATGTGGACCCCACTTAATTTCACTCTCCCTTCTCCTCCAATTCTCTCCTCCGCCATTAACACCCTTCTCTAACCCTAAATTACCTTTGCCTCCATCACAAAAGAACAAAATTACCAAATATATCATCACATCAAATTCAACAAAATTTTCAGAAACACTCGTCCAAACTCCATCCAAACTCCATTACAAAATAACAAATTCAACACATCAAATTCAAAAAATAATTCAAAACCGCCATCCAAACTCCATTACAAAAGAAACAATCCAACTAATTATGTAAACCACCGTCCAAACTTCAATCAAATTAGGACCTAAATAGAACCAAGTTAAATACACCAAAAAATGATCGTTGCCGGAAGATATCAAGAATTCAATTGGAGAATTGAAAAGAAAACTATTTTGATAACTAGGATCTTATCATTAATAGATTTTTCTTTACTATTTTATATATCCCTTAGTTCTCTATTTGGTATGAGTTTTAATTTGTTGGATCAATTTGCCAAAGGTAGGGGACAAGGGACGGGAATGGAAGCATAGAAGATGAGAAGAACATGAAAGGGAGGGGGAAAGAGAGAGTAGGAGGAGGGGTGAGGGGGGGGGGGGAAGGATAGGTGTTGGTATTGATAAAAGTATAGGAAATGGGTTTGTTTTTATTCTTTAGATGTATTTTTTATTTTTTGTTAATTATATGTAGTTTTTATATTATAAATTACACGTGTCGCACTTTAATTGGCTCATTTGACAAGGAATTGGCAGTTGTAACTCACGCACGTAGTCTGCTACAATCGAGTGTTTACCTGATACACTTAATAGTCACTTGAAGTGTCTAAATGGTAAATGGGTCACTTGAAGTGTTTGTTTGACCGTTGAGGACAACTTCAATGGGTCGTTTATATATTTCGCCTAATTAAAACACAAGAGGGGACACTGACATGCATATAAACTAAGAATAAAAAATCTAACTTCACTTGTAAAGGTACTCAATAATTATTAAACCATAGGACTCTTTGAGTTTGGGTGCACAAATGTATATTTAAGTAATTTTTAAAAAATATAATATTATGATATTATTGTACATGCTATAGAGAGAAAAGCATGAGTTAATGTGTCTTATGCTCCTAAAACATAGATACGCCCCTGAATTAATCCAAGACGTTATCGAAACGAAAGGGAAAACATTTTGTTTTTTTAAGATTAGAGCTGATATTTAATTATTTAACTAGTAGCCACATTTGTTAATTGTTAGAATTGGCTATGGCTATTATTGTAATTAGATAGCCAGGATGTTAGTTGATGTCATGATATTAGTTAGTGGTAGTTTTAGGCGGTTAGTCGAGGATGACAACTGCATAAGTATAGTGTCTTGTATATGAACGAGCTAATCTTCTGATTTCTTGTTAATGAGAAATAGTTTCCCCAATCTCAAATTCTCTCGAAACTTCTTCTTCTCCTTTGAGCTTCATGGCTCTCAGCCATCGCAGTTGAGCTTCAGCTCAAGTTTTCTCCATTAGCTCTCAATTTTGAAATGATATCAGAGCGTAGGAATCATATTCTAAGGTAATTCACAAGTTATTACTTCATCTTCTCTTCAATTTTTAGATCGAAGAATCTAGGTTTTCTTCGAAATCGCTAATCGTTAGAAATTATGTTCGAAATTGTAATGTCGTTGTGATCTCGTCTTGTAGCAACAATTCTTAGTACTTTTAGCCTATGGCTTTATCGAAGAATGGTTATCTGTGTTGTCTCTTTTGAGTTTCCATTTCTCGCTTTCGATTCATGGTTAAACCAGTTGAGATCTGTGATCTAAGTAATGGCCAGAGACAAGGAAAATGCTATATAAAAGGACATATTAGATACCTCGAGTCCCATATACATACATCCATCGGAGAGTGCAAGTTCAGTATTAGTACATGTGGCTTTGATGGCACAGGATACAGATCTTTAAGGAGAGGTGTACTTTAACAGAAAAATATCAAAAATCAACAATTGGACATGCAACTTTTGATCAGTGGGAGCGACGTGATGATATGATAACTCCATGGGTTCTAATTCCCTTTCAAAGGATCTAGTAGTTAGTATGCAATATGTGAATAATGCAAAGGAGTTGTGGTAGGAGTTATAAGATAGGTATGATCAAACCAACTGAGTAAAACTCTACCAACTTCAGAAGGAAATTAATAATTTGAGTGAGGGAACCCTTGTTATAACGGGCTATTATATAAAAATAAAGAATTTGTGGGAGCAGTTAAACACACTGAACGCACATGCACAAAGCAGTTGCCAGTGCACATGTGGAGCTAAAGCTAATATGCACAAGATTGAGCAAGACAGAAGACTGATACAATTTTTTATACGCTTAAATGAGGTGTATATTATTGTGAGAGGGAGCACATTGATGATGAACCCTCTTCCAAGCATTGCTGAAGCTTTTTCCATTCTCATACAAGAAGAGAAGCAAAGTGAAGTTAACCACAAAATCAGCAACTAGTGAGTGAGTCCACGTCATTGAACGTTAATGGTCCAAGTCCAGGAAACAACACATTTAGGACAAACTACAAGAAACACACAAATGCTACTAGGAACATGTCATGACCCAACCCCGGTCGTGATGGCCCCCAACACATTGCTAGGCAAGCCCAACTTTTTGAACAACATTCCCAACATTGAACAGATTCATATATATAAAGTACAGATAATAATTACTAAGCTATTTAAGCAAATTCTAAAAAATAACGGATAGTTAACAAAATACTGCAACATAACTCCTAAATAGGACCCGATATCACGAATATGAGCCTCTAATATAGAGTATCCACCTAATACAGTTTATCTAGAAAAATGCAGAAATAGAGAATAAAGATAGGAAGGATAGATAAAGGCTGCGAACACCATGTGGCTACCTCAGTGCTCCCCTAATATTGCTGCTCAGCTAAAGCAAGTCATCACTCAGCATGTGGGGTACCTAGATATGCACGCAAGGTATAGGGAGTAATGTGAGTACTCTGACCTAGTGAGTAATAAATATAAATAAAAGGCTGAGAATAAGAAATCAGGGAAAAATACAAAGTAGACTATAACTGGCAGTACCAAACCTTTAACAGTAAACAACAAGTCAATAAGATAATAGTATAAAAAGAACCATGACAGGTAAAACAGGTAAGTAATAATGTATGAATGCAATATAATTCATATACGGTACTCTCAGGTACCCACTGCAGCGTGCAGCCCGAGCCATCCATATATTTATCGTCGACTGCGCTCACAGGGGGTATGTACAGACTTCGGATGGACTCCTACAGCCCAAGCGCAAATAATCAAGCCATCTCGTGGCACCAACTAGGTCCTCGGCCTCAATATCAATATAATACTGCTGCGGCATGCAGCCCGATCCATCCTTAGTCCAGAAATCACAATAATCCCCTCGGACATTTTTAAAATAGTAATTCACAGCCCAAATATCATTTAAGTTTTCAAATCTTAGACTGAGTTTGCAAAATAGTACTTAAAACCTTGGAATGAGGTTAAATAATATGCAAAGTATGCGAAAATAGTGATATCAATCCCTGAAGGATTCAAATATACAACACAAAGCCCAAATATAACAATCAAATCCAAGTAACGATGGTTTCCAACAAGTTCTAGTATAAAAACATAGTAAAAATATCGCCCAAGACGGAACAAGTCACAATCCCCAATAACAAACGACCCGCACTCATCATAGAGCGCGTGCCTTGCCTCAATATAGCGTTACGATGTGAAATTCTGGGGTTCCAAACGCTCATATCATCATTTACATATATTACTCACCTCAAGCCGACCCAAAGTCTAGCTCACTATGCCTTTTCCTATCGAATCGACCTCCTCGCGCGTCGAATATGTTCAAAACCACAAGGAATATATCACAATAGGCTAAGGAAATATAACCTAATCGAAAAGACTCAAAAAATATCGAAAATTACGAAGTTGGCAAAACCCGAGCCCCGAGACCACTTCTCAAAAAATTACAAAATTTACATCATCGGATTCATCATCTCGCCACGAGTCCATACATATCGAATTTGTCAAAATTAGAGTTCATTTGACCCTTCGAATTTCACTTTTAAATTACCAATTCTCAAGCCCTAATGTTGCCCCCTTTTGATGAATTTCAATCAATTTACATGTTAAATCTGTCATAATCTCGTGTATTTAGGCCAAAGAACTTACCTCCAATCAATCCTCCTTGAATCCCTCTTCAATTTGTCCCAAATAGCTCATAACATACCCGACAATAATGGAAAATGACCTAAGCTCGCGGACGAAATATTTTAAAAACCCTTCTGCCCAGCTATAATTTCCTTCTATGCGATCGCATAGCAAAAAAATATTTACCTCTAATTTAACCCTATACGATCGTATAAGGTACCTCGTGACTGCATTGACCAGACAACTTCAGTTGTGTGATCGCATTGACCAGACAACTTCAATTGTGCGATCGCATATACTTCACAGCGATCGCATTGAACAAAAATCTAGGCTCCAAATGTTCCTCTGTGCAATCTCACCACTGCCACGCAATCGCATTGAACAAATGACCATGCCCCCAAAATCATTCTATACGATCACATCCCTACTCATGCAATCACATAGAACAAATGTTTACAACACTGATCTGCAATTTTCTACACAGCCCAAGCCTTAGAAAAACTTCTGTTAACCATCTGAAATCACCCGAAGGCCCTCGGGACCTCAACCAAAAGCACCAACACATCTCAAAACATCATTCAAACTTGTTCAAATGATCAAATCACAACAAACAATGCTAAAACCATCAAATCACATTGGATTCAAGCCTAAGTTCTTCAAAAACTTCCGAAATATGCATTTGATCAAAAACCCAACCAAAACACCTCCAAATGACCAAACATTTTGCACACACATCCAAAATCACCTAAAGACACTACTGCAACTCTCGGAATTCCATTCTGACCTGTCGGATCAAAAGCTCACCTACCAATCGGATTTCGCCAAAATACTAACTTCGCCAATTCAAGCTTAATTCTACACCGGACCTCCAAAATTAATTTTGATCGCACTCCTAAGTAATAAATGACCTCCCGAAGCTAACCGAATTACCGAAAATCACATCCGGGCCCTCTAACTCAATAGTCAACATCCGGTTGACTTTTCCAAAACAAGTCTTCCTTAAAGAGATTAAGTGTCATATTTTCTACCAAAACCAAACCAATTCAACTATAACTCACCAAATGCCGATAATGGAACATGAAGAAGCATAATATGGGGAAACATGGCAATAATACATGAGATGACGGGCCAGGTCGTCACATCCTCCCCAACTTAAACAAACTTTCATCCTCGAGCGGGTCAAGAAATATACTTGAGGTCTCAAATAGGTGAGGATATTTGCTCTAGATCTTCCGCTTGGTCTCCCAGGTAGCCTCCTCCATGGGCCGACCTCTCCATTGCACCTTCACCAATGCTATATCTTTTGATCTCAATTTGCGAACCTGACGACCCAAAATAGCTATTGGCTCTACATTATAGGTCAAATCATCATCCAACTGAACCGTGCTGAAGTCCAAAACATGGGACGAGTCCCCAACATACTTCTGAAGCATATAAACATAGAATATTTGATGAACCCCCGACAAGCTGGGTGGCAAAGCAAGCATATAGGACACCTCCCCAATCCTCCTAAGTACCTCAAAATGCTTAATGAACCGCAGACACAACTTCCCTTTCTTCCCAAACTTCATAACGCCCTTCATGGGCGAAACCTTCAACAAGACCTTCTCACCCACCATATAAGATACATCTCGAACCTTCCGATCTGCATAACTCTTCTAACGTAAATGAGTTGTGCGATGTCTCTCCTGGATCACTTTCACCTTATCTAAGGCATCCTGGACCAACTCTGTCCCCAATAGTCTAGCCTCGTCGGGCTCAAACCAGCCAATCAGAGATCTACACCGTCTCCCATATAAGGCATCATACGGTGCCATCTGAATGTTGGTCTGAAAGCTGTTGTTGTAGGCAAACTCTGCAAGTGGCAGGAACTCAGCCCAAGAACCTCCAAAATCATTAACACAGGCATGCAACATATCCTCCAATATCTGAATAGTACACTCAGACTGCCCGTCCATCTGAGGATGAAACGATGTGCTCAACTCCACCTGTGTACCCAACTCCCACTGAAAAGTCCTTCAAAACTCGGAAGTAAACTGAGTACCTCTATACGAGATAATAGAAACTGGGACCCCATGTAACCGAACAATCTCCCAGAAGAAAATCCCTGCCAACCACTCCGAAGAATAGGTAGTACACACCAGAATGAAGTGCACGGATTTGGTCAGTCGATCCACAATCACCCAAATCAAATCAAACTTCTTTGAGGTACGAGGGAGACCACTCACAAAATCCATAGTAAACCTCTCCCACATCCACTCTGGAATATCCATCTGCTGAAGTACACCACCCGGCCTATGATGCTCATATTTCACCTGCTGATAGTTGAGACACCGAGCCACATACCCTACGATATCTTTCTTCATTCTCCTCTACCAGAAGTGCTGCCTCAAATCTTGATACATCTTTGCGGCACCCAGATGAATGGAATACCGCGAGCTATGGGCCTCCGCTAATATCAATTCCCGAAGATCTTCCATATTGGGCATGCAAATCCAGTCACACATCCTCAACACGCTATCATCATCAATAGTCACATCTCTGGCATCACCATGCTGGACTCTTTCCTTAAGGACAAACAAATACAGATCATCATACTGGCACTCTCTAATGCGGTCATATAAGGAAGACCGAGAAACCACACAAACCAACATCCAACTAGGATCCAAAATATCTAATCGTACCATCTGATTGCCAAAGCCTGGACATCAACTACAAAGGGCCTCTCCCTAACTAGAAAGTATGCAAAACTACCCATACTAACCACCTTCCGTCTCAAAGCATCGGCCACTATATTGGCCTTCCCCCAGTGATACAAAATAGTAATATCATGGTCCTTGAGTAACTCAAGCCACCTCCGCTGCCTCAAATTAAGATCCTTCTGCTTGAACAAATGATGTAGACTACGGTGACCAGTGAATACCTTACAAGACACGCCATATAAGTAGTGCCTCCAAATCTTCAAAGCAGGAACTATAGCAGCCAACTCCAAATCATATACAATGTAGTTCTTCTTATGGGGCTTCAACTGATGAGAAGCATATGCAATAACTCTACACTCCTGCATCAACACACACCCGATCCCAACTCTCAAAGCATCACAATATATAGTGTAAGAACCTGAAGTTGATGACAACACCAATACTAGAGTTGTGGTCAAAGCTGTCTTGAGCTTCTGAAAGCTCTCCTCACACTAATCCGACAATACAAATGGTGCACCCTTATGTGGAAACTTGGTCAAGGGAGAAGCAATAAATGAAAAACCCCGAACTAACCGACGATAATAACCCGCCAAATCGAGGAAAATTCGAATCACCATGGCTGAGGACGGTCTAATCCAACTTTGAATCGCCTCTATCTTTTTTGGATCAACCTGAATACCATTGTCGGACACCACGTGCCCCAGAAAATCCACATGACCAAGCCAAAACTCATACTTAGAGAACTTTGCATAAAGCTTCTCCTCCCTCAATCTCTGTAATACCACTCTCAAATGTTATGCGTGCTCCTCCTGGATACGCGAGTAAACCAGGATATCATCAGTAAAAACAATAACAAATGAATCCAGATACGGTCAAAATACACTGTTCATCAAGTGCGTGATGTTGTTGCGGCATTAGTCAGCCCAAAGGACATAATCAGAAACTCATAGTGCCCATATCTGGTCCCGAAAGCAGTCTTCATAATATTTGAATCCTTGATCTTCAGATGGTAATAGCTTGAACGGAGATCAATCTTGGAGAATACTCTTTCCCCCTGATGCTGGTCAAACAAATCATCAATACAAGGTAGGGGATACTTGTTCTTCACTGTCACTTTATTCAGTTGCCTTTAGTCAATGCACATTCTCATTATGCCATCCTTCTTCTTCACAAATAGGACCAGTGCACCCCACGGTGACACACTCGGACGGATAAACCCCTTATCTAGGAGTTCCTGAAACTGATCTTTTAATTTTTTCAAATCCACTGGTGACATACGATACGGAGGAATGGGCTGAGTGCCCGGCACCAGGTCAATACCAAAATCAATGTCCCTGTCTGGCGGCATGTCCGGCAGGTCTACTGGGAACACATCAAGCAAATCCTTCAAAACGGGAATGGAATCAACACTAAGAGTCTCAGCTCCAACATCTCTCACAAAAGACAAATATGATAGACAACCTTTCCCAACCATCCGTTAGGCCTTTAGGAAAGAAATCAGCCTGCTAGGAACATAGTCAGTCATACCACGCCACTCAATCCTCGGAACACCCGGTATAGCCAACGTGACTGTCTTAGCATGACAGTCCAGAATAACATGGCACAGGGTTAACCAGTCCATGCCTAGAATAACATCAAAATCTACCATGCTCAACAGTAACAAATCAACTCAATCCTCGGAACACCCGGTATAGCCAACGTGACTATCTTAGCATGACAGTCTAAAATAGCATGGCACAGGGTCAACCAGTCCATGCCCAGAATAACATCAAAATCTATCATGCTCAACAGTAACAAATTAACTCGGGTCTATAGACCCCCAATAGTTAACAGACAAGACCGATACACATGGTCTAAAATATTATATCACCTATCGGGGTAGATACGTGAACAGGTAAAGCAAGACACCCTCGAGTTATACCCAGATACAACAACAACAACAACAACTACCCAGTTTATTCCCACAAAGTGTTGTTTGGGGAGGGTAATACGTATATAAGCCTTACCCCTACCCGAAAGGGCAGAGAGGTTGTTTCCAATCGACCCTCGGCTCGAGTGAAAGGGAAGAGAAAGAGGAGAAAAAGAAAAGGAAAAACAAAAGAGCATTAGTGCCTCCAGCAGAAAATGCATAAACAGATAACTACACATAAAATCGTAAATTAAAAGGCATGCAATAACACATAACAGTAACTACCATAGGGAGCACGACACAAAACACAAGACATTTATGGGGGGCCCTACTAAACCATACCTAGCCTCAGGAAAGATGTACGAAAAGCTCTAGAAGCCCCTATCCTACAACCCTAATTCTAGACCTCCAGACTTTCCTATCAATGGCCATGTGCTCGGAAATCTGCATTATTGCCATATCCTGCCTAATCACCTCTCCCCAATACTTCTTAGGCCTCTCTCTACCTCGTCTTGTGCCGACCACCGCCAGCTGCTCACAACTCCTTACTGGGGCATTAGGGCTTCTCCTCCGCACATTTCCGAACCACCTGAGCCTTGCTTCCCGCATCTTATCATCCGTTGGGGCCACCCCAACCTTCTCCCGAATAACTTCATTATTGATCTTATCTAACCTAGTGTGCCCGCACATCTACCTAAGCATCCTCATCTCTGCAACCTTCACTTTCTGAACATGAGAGTTTTTAACCGGCTAGCACTCCGCGCCATACAACATGGCAGGTCTAACCACAGCTCTATAAAACTTCCCCTTGAGTTACGGTGGTAGTTTCTTATCACACAAGACTCCTGATACAAGCCTCCATTTCGACCACCCCGCCCCTATACGGTGGGTGACATCCACGTCGATCTCTTCGTCTGCCTGAATCACCGACCCAAGATATTTGAAATTGTCCCTCTTGGGGATGACCTGTGCTCCAAGCTTCACATCCCTTCCTACTTCGCTCGACTCGGCGCTAAACTTGCACTTCAGGTATTCTGCCTTAGACTTGCTTAGTTTGAAACCCTTAGACTCGAGGGTCTGTTTCCAGGCCTCCAACCTCTCGTTAATGCCGACCCTCATCTCGTCTATCAGGACTATGTCATCAGCAAATAGCATACACCAAGGTACATCCCCTTGAATATGGCGTGTCAATGCATCCATCACCAAGTCAAATAAGAAAGGACTAAGGGCTGATCCTTGATGAAGCCCCATATCCACGGGGAAGTGGTTTGAGTCTCCACCCACCGTCCTAACCCTAGACTTCGCTCCATCGTACATGTCCTTGATTGTTCTGATATAGGCTTCCTGCATGCTCTTCGCCTCCAGGAACCTCCATAATGCCTCCATTGGGACCTTGTCATATGCCTTCTCCAAGTCAATAAACACCATATGCAGGTCCTTTTTATCTCTGAACTGTTTCCCCAATCTCCTGACAAGGTGGATAGCTTCTGTAGTGGAGCGGCCCTGCATGAAACTGAACTGGTTCACAGATATGGACGTCATCCCCCTCACTCTCACCTCAACCATCCGCTCCCAGACTTTCATGGTGTGACTTAGTAATTTGATGCTCCTATAGTTGTTACAGCATTGGATATCCCATTTGTTCTTATACAGGGGCACGACTGTACTCCACCTCCACTCCTCTGGCATCCTTTTAGACCTGAAGATCACATTGAACAATCTAGTCAGCCACTCCACACCTGTCCTACCCACGCCTTTCCAGAACTCCACCGGGATCTCGTCTGGCCCGGTCGCTCGACCCCTACTCATCCTACGCAAAGCCCCCACGACCTCATCTACCCTAATGCGCCTGCAGTACCCAAGGTCTATATGATGCTCTAACTACCCCAGCTCCCCTAGATCTATGACTCAATCCCCTTCCTCATTGAGCAGGTCTCGAAAGTACGACTGCCACCTCTGCTTGACTTGAGACTCCCCCATCAAAACTCTACCTTCCTTGTCCTTGATGAACCTAACTTGGTGTAGGTCCTGAGCCTTCCTCTCTCTCTCACTTTAGCCAAACAAAATAACTTTTTCTCCTCTCCTTTCTCCCATAATTCCTCGTACATACGACCGAACGCCACATTTTTAGCTTCCGTGACCGCCATCTTAGCTTTCCTTCTCGCCACCTTGTATCTCTCCCTGTTTAGACTCCTCTCTTCCTCGCTCGTACTCCTTGCCAGCTTAGCAAATGCCACATTCTTTGCCTCCACTTTTCCTTAGACTACATCGTTCCACCACCAGTTACCCTGATGTCTGCCTAAATAGCCTTTTGCTACCCCAAGCACTACTGGCGCTACCTCCCTAATCAAGTTTTCCGTCTCTGACCACATTGCGTCTGCATCCCCAGCACTTCTCCAAGCTCTACCATCAACCAACCTCATTTCTAACTCCTAGGCTTTCTCCTTGGTCAAAGCTCCCCATCTAATCCGCGGTCGGCCCCGAGCACCACTCCTCTTCCTCTTCACCCAGAGACCGACATCCATCACTAGGAGCCTATGTGGAGTAGATAGGGACTATCCCAGAATAACCTTGCAGTCCTTGCACAACCTGCTATCGCATCTTCTGAGGAGGAGGTAATCAATCTGAGTCCTCGCCGCTGAACTTTTGAACGTAACCAAATACTCCTCCCTCTTTGGAAATAACAAGTTCGCAATCAAAAGGTCGGAAGCCCTGGAGAAATCAAGCAGTGAAGTGCCTCCTCCGTTCCCAACCCAAAACCAAAGCCACCATGCACCTCACCATAACCACCGGCAACAACCCCAATATGACCATTAAAGTCCCTTCCAATAACTAACTTCTCCGAGTGGGGAATACTACTCACCAACTCATCCAAGCCCTCCCAAAAGTGCCTCTTAACCTCCTCATCAAGGCCTGCTTGCGGCGTATAAGCGCTTATGACATGAAGGACGCATTCACCAATAACCAACTTAATAGACATTAACTTATCATTCACTCGCCTAACTTCAACCACGAATTCCCTAAGATCCCTATCCACCAAGATTCCCACTCCATTTTTACCCCTTATGAACCCAGAGTACCACAACTTAAACCCGTCTACATTCCTTGCCCTTGACCCTGCCCAGATAATGAGCAAAATATGAGGACACGTAAGAATAGGTAGAACCAGGATCAAATAAGACAGAGGCATCCCTATGGAAGACTAAGATAATACCTGTAATAACAACATCTAATGCAATGACATCCTTCATGTCTGGAAGAGCATAGAATCGGGCCTGGTCACTGCCAGATTGGAGGCTACCTGGCCCCCACCCGTATCTGACTAGGAGGTTGCTAAAGTAGATGGAGTAAAAGACGAGGGCTGATCCCTCTGCTAAAACTTACTACCACGACGTCATGGGCACTATCTCTTCATACGGCCAAACTCACCGTACTCGTAGTAACTACCTGGTGCTGGAGAAGGGGACTGAAGGGAACCTGTCGCTGCAGAAGAAACCTAGGCTAAAGAGGCATGATAAGAGCTTTGTGCTGGGAGGGCACTAAGTGAAGGCTGGCCCTACTGGAATCCCTGATAATCACTTCCTGAAGAAGCCCCACTATACTCTAGTCAAGCTGACTTAGGAGGCCTATAGGAACGACCTTTACCACGCTGGAACTGGCACCTAGACGGAGCACCACTGAAACTGCTTAAACCTCGAGGCCTCTTAACCTCCGTCTCCTCACACTCCATACGGCGAACCATCTCAGTATCACGAGCAATGTCAACTACCTCCTCGAATGAGGCACCCAAAACCCTCTCTCCGGTCATCAAAATGTGGAGTGAATAGTTGAGCCCATTCACGAACCTTATAATCCTCTCCTGATCTATCGGGATCATCCAAGTAGCATGATGAGCTAGCTACAAAAATCTCATCTCGTACTAGGTCACAAAAATGTCCCCCTAAGTCAACCACTCAAACTGACGATGCAGCTCCTCCCTGCGAGACTACGGTACGTACTTCTCTAGAAAGAGAGTGGAGAACTGTTGCCATGTAAGGGGAGCTGCACCAACGGGCCTACACCTCTCAAAATCCTCCCACCAGGTAAATGCAGCCCCTAAGAACTAGAAAGTAGTAAAATCCACACCACTCGACTCCAAAATCCATGCGGTGTGAAGCATGCGCTGACACTTGTCAAGAAAAACCTGGGCATCCTCGCCCTTAACACCACTAAACATCGGAGGCTGGAGCCTACCGAATCTCTGAAGACGGTGTTGTTCATCGTCTGGCATAGCTGGAACCACATAGTCTGGAACTAGTGCAACTGGAGCAACTGGCTGAGCTGGGGCTGCTCCCGCTGTCTGCAATCCCTGAACAACCTGCTTAGGCGTGCGAGTAGTAGGGGTCTGACTACCTCCCCCGTCCTGAGATGTAGCTACTGCAGTAGTGGCTGAGACTGCCTGAGCCATGCTAGTGCAAACTGATAGTATCTGAGCCAAGGCCTCTTGGAGACTCGGAATCACAATGGGCACTGTTGGTGCCTGCATAGGCACTGCTGGAGCATCTACAGCTAGAGTCTGGTCCTAAACTGGGGTAGCTGGTGGATCAATAGGTGCTGCCCTCGTTGGTCTGTCTCGACCACGACCGCCTCCACGACCTCTAGTGGGTGGTACCGGTGGTCGTCTGTCACGTCCGATAGCACGAGTCCTCGCTATCTGTGAGAGAATAGAATACAGAAGTTTAGTTCTCGAATCAACAAAGTCGCACAACAAGAATTTCAAGAATATGAAGTTTCTCCTGAAGGTTCTGCAACCTTTCGAGGATAAATACAGACATCTCCATACCGATCCGCAAGACTCTACTTAACCGGCTCATGATTCACGAGACCAAGTAACCTAGGCTCTGATATCAACTTGTCACGACCCAACCCCGATCGTGATGGTGCCCAACACATTACTAGGCAAGCCCGACCTTTTGACCAACATTCCCGATATTGGACAAATTCATAGATGTAAAGCAAAGTTAATAATTATTAAACTATATAAGCAAAAATCTAGAAAATAACGAATAATAACAAAAATTGACACATAACTCCCAAATAGAACCCGATGTCACAAAAATGAGCCTCTAATACAGAGTATCTACCTAATATAACCTGTTTAGGAAATTGCAAAAATAGAGAATAAAAATAGGAATGAGAGATATTGGTTGCGAACGTCATGCCGCTACCTTAGTGCTCCCCCAATGTTGCTGCTCTCCTAAAGTAAGTCCTCACTCAGCCTGTGGTGTACCTAGATCTGCACGCAAGGTGCAGGGAGTAATGTGAGTACTTCGACCCAATGAGTAATAAATATAAATAAAAGGTTGAGAACAAAAAATCATGGAAAAACACAAAGTAGGCTATAACTGGCAGTATCAAACCTTTAACAGTAAACAACAAGTCAATGAGATAATAGTACAAAAAGAACCATGACAGGTAAAATAGGTAAGTAATAATGTATGAATGCATTGCAATGCATATGCCGGTACTCTCAGGTACCCATTGCGGCATGCAACCTGAGCCATCCATATATATATTGTCGACGGTGCTCACTATGGGTGTGTACAGGCTCCGAAGGGCTCTTACAGCCTAAGCGCAAATAATCAATCCATCTTGTGGCACCAACTAGGACCTCGGCCTCAATATCAATATAATATCGCTGTGGCGCGTACCCCGATCCATCCTTAGTCCAGAAATCACAATAAGCCCCTCGGGCATTTTTAAAATAGTAATTCACAGCCCAAAATATCCTTTAGAAATATCATTAAGTTTTCAAATCTTAGAAAGGGGGCTGAGTTTGCAAAATAGTACTTCAAATGTTCGAATGAGGTTAAATAATATGCAAAGTATGTGAAAATAGTGATATCAATCCCTGAAGGATTCAAATAGTCGGAACGAAGCCCAAATATAACAATCAAATCCAAGTAACGATGGTTTCCAACAAGTTCTAGTAGAAAAATACAGTAAAACATTACCCGGGACGGGCCAAGTCACAATCCTCAATAACAAATAACCCCGCACTCATCATAGAGTGCATGACTCACCTCAATATAGGGTTACGATGTGAAATTCTGTGGTTTCAATCCCTTAGATCATCATTTACATCTATTACTCACCTCAAGCACATCCAAAGTCTAGATCACTATGCCCTTTCCTCTCGAATCGACCTCCTCGCGCGTTGAATCTGATCAAAACCACAAGGAACACATTACAAAAGGGTAAGGAAATATAACTCAATCGAAAAGACTCGAAATTATCGAAAATCACAAAGTTGGAAAAGCCCAAGCCCCAGGCCTATCTCTCGAAAAATTATAAAATTTACGCCACTGGATTCCTCGTCTTGCCACAAGTCCATACATATTAAATTTACCAAAATCGATTTAAATTACCAATTCTCAAGCCCCAACTTTACCCCCTTTTGATGAATTTCAACCAATTTCCATGTTAAATCTATTATAATCTTGTGTATTTCGGCCAAGGAACTTACCTACAATCAATCCTCCATGAATCCCTCTTCTATTTGTCCCCAAGAGCTCTCAAAATACCCAATAATGGTAGAAAAATGACCTAAGTTCGCGGCTGAAATATTTTAAAAACCTTTCTGCCCATCTATAATTTCCTTCTATGTGATCGCATACAAGCCATTGCGATCGCATAGCACAAAAATATTTACCTCTGATTTAACCCTATGCGATCGTATAAGGGACCCTGCGATCGAATTGACCAGACAACTTTAACTGTGCGATCGCATATACATCATTTTGATCATATTGAACAAAAATCCAGGCTCCAAATTTTCCTCTGTGCGATTGCACCACTGCCACACGATCGCATTGAACAAACGACCATGCCCCCAAAATCCTTCTATGTGATCGCAACCCTACTCATGCCATCGCACAGAACAAATGTCTGCAACACTGATCTACAATTTTCTGCACATCCCAAGCCTTAGAAAAACTTTCGTTAACCATCTGAAATCACCCCGAGACCTCAACCAAAAGCCCCAAAACATCCCAAAATATCATTCAAAGTTAACCAATCATCAAATCATATCAAACAACGCTAAAACCATCAAATCACATCGGATTCAAGCCTAAGTTCTTCAAAAACTTCCGAAATACGCATTTGATCAAAAACCCAACCAAAACCCCTCCGAATGACCTAACATTTTGCGTACACATCCAAAATCAGCTAAATACGCTACTACAACTTCAAAATTCCATTCCGACTCCCAGATCAAAATCTCACCTACCAACCAGAATTCACCAAAATACTAACTTCGTCAATTCAAGCTTAATTCTACACCGAACCTCCGAAATCAATTCTAATCGTACTCCTAAGTCACAATTCACCTCCCAAAGCTAACCAAATCATCGAAAATTATATTCAAGCCCTCTAACTCAATAATCAATATCCAGTTGACTTTCACCAAACAAGCCTTTCTTAAAGAGACTAAGTGTCTTATTTTCTACCAAAACCAAACCAATTCAACTCTAACTCACCAAATGCCGATAATGGAACATGAAGAATCATAAAATAGGGGAAATGGGGCTGTAATACATGAGACAACGGGTCAAATCATCACAGAACAACAGCGATGGAAGATGTTATATGGGAAATACACCTAGGTCATTCTGTGATTTCTGCAAAAGTTCATTGCACACTAAGGATAAATCCTACAAACTACATGGATATCCTTAGAATTTGAAGTACAAAGTTGGCAACAGGGGAAGGAAACTAGCAGCTAATGTGTTTGAAATAGCAAGTGATGGAACAAGTATTCTAGATGAAGGAGGAAATCTTCAGGAGAAAGGTCGAACCACGCAACAATTGAGCAATGAGCAATATGGACAACTACTGAGCATATTGGAGACCTTTAAGAATGGGAAAATGGATAAAACTTAGGAAACATAAATATGACAGGTGGTGCTGTTAACTTTGCAGGTATGTCTGCTTGTACCTCCTATGTTGAGTCAAGTAAACAACCTTATGAAAGTTTCAAAGAAAATGTTGGTTCATGGATTCTTGACTCAGGAGCTACTAACCATATGACCTATTACAAAGCCTTATTAAACAATTTCAAAACTTCAGTTTACCGTTTTTTAGTCTCTTTGCCAAATGGATACAAAGTAAAGGTGACAATAATTGGATATGTCATTCTCAATCCTCAATTCACTCTAAAAAGAGTTTCTATGTGTGCCCAGTTTTAAATTCATTTAACTTTTATTTATTCATTGACAGTCCAGCTTTATTGCATTATCATATTCACTAAACTCTCGTGTATTCTTCAACATGGACTTTCACCGATGAGGCCCGGGAGATTGGTAAGGCTAAAGGTAGCCTTTATCTTCACCATTCAAGTTCATGAAAGAACAATTCTTCTACTGTAAATAGAGTCTTCACCATATCACTCACACACAACTCTGCACCTAGTGCACCCACCTCAGGTAGTCACGCTATCAATAATGTACACTGTCAACACCCTTGTAGTTTAGCACCTAATGTATCCATTTCTTCTCATGATTGTGATAATAAAAGTGTACAAGTCTTCTTTAATTTCAATAAAATTTTAGACTCAGTGAGCAATTCATATATGTCTAATGAAAGTCATGTGGATCTCTTGTGGAAAAATAGGCTGGGCCATGTGCCTTTTACCAGGATGGAGGGTATCAATTCCATGCCAATAACATTTTCTGTGTTTTTGTGTCCTATGGCCAGACAACCTAGATCCCCCTTCCCAGAGAAAATTGCTTCCACAACCAAAATATTTGAAATCTTACATGTGGACATGTGGGGTCCTTATCTTGCACTAACTCATCATAATTACACGTATTCCATTAACTTAGTTGATGACTATAGTAGATGTACCTGGACACATCTACTAACCAGCAAAAGCAATTCCATGCATGTTATAAAGGCCTTCTATGCAATGGTCCAAAACCAGTTCAACACCTCAATAAAGACTATAAGAATTGATAATGGTTCAGAATTTGTGAACACCAAAACATCCATGTTCTTCCAAGCCAAGGGAGTCACACACCAGAAAACTTGCCCATACACTCCACAACAAAATGACATAGTCAAAACACAAATACCTACTTGGCAACAGGCCATGGACCAGGAATTTGGTGCACGTTACTCCAATCATACATGGGATCTTGCTCCACTACCTGCAAGGAAGAAGGCAATAGGTTATAAGTGGGTATACAAAATTAAGCATAAAGCAGATGGGAGTTTTGAAAGATTTAAAGCTGTGATGGTTGTTAAGGGCTATACTCAACAGGAAGGAATAGATTATACTGAGAGGGCTATACTCAGCAAGCAGGAATAGATTATACCGAGACTTTCTCACTAGTTGTAAAGATGACTACTGTCAGAGCACTGGTTAGCATAGTAACGAAGAAGAACTGGGAGATCTTTCAGCTTGATGTAAATAATGCATTATTACATGAAGACCTGAATGAAGAAGTATATATTCAAGTGCCACCAGGGCTATTAGTAGACAAACAGAATTTGGTGTGTAAGCTAAATAAGTCATTGTATGGGTTGATGCAGGAAAGCAGGAATTGGTATAAAAAGTTAACTAAGGTCCTATGTTCTAGGGGATATGTGCACTCCATGCTAGATTATTCTCTGTTTTATAGAAGAGTAGGAAATTCAATGGTTTTTGTAGCAGTTTATGTGCATGATGTTCTCTAGACAAATTTAGAAGAAATTAAGGCATTGAAAACTTTTCTATATGAGACTTTTAAGAGAAAGCACCTGGGAGATTACATTACTTCCTAGCTTTGGAGATACTATACAAACATGATGGAGTAATAATCACACAAAGAAAATTTACAAGGGATCTGATACAGGAGTTTGAATGTTCACACTGTACTCCAATATCCTCTCCACTTGATCCTTCGACAAAGTTAAAGAAAATGAAGGGAATCTGCTCACAGTCCTACTCAATATAGGAAACTAGTGGGGGATCTGAACTTTCTCACCAACACACGACTCAATATTGCTTACAATTTTCAACATCTCAGCCAATATATACAGAGTCATCGAGATTCTCATCTCAAAGCTTCTATACATGTTCTCATATACTTGAAATGTAATCCAGGTATGGGGATCTTCTTGTCAAACAGTGCAGATTATAGAGTGAGAGTATTTTACGACTCAGATTGAGCAGCTTGTCATGAGACCAGAAAGTCTGTTAATGGTTTTATTGTATTGCTTGGGGACAGTCCAATCAGTTGGATATCAAAGGATCAGTCCACTGTTTTTTAAGCTCTGCAGAGGCAGAATACATGTCTGCGAAAAAGATAGTTGCAGAGCTTGTTTGGATATCTAAACTTCTGGAGGAGCTGATCATAACTCTAACTCTTCCCATTCCAATCTACTGTGATAACCAAGCAACCTTACAAATTGTGAAGAATCCAGTATTTCAGGAACGGATAAAACAAATAGAGGTAGATTGCCACTTTATTAGGGACAAGCTCCTTGAAGGTGTAATTTCTTTGCATTATTTCCACACAAACGAACAACTAGTAGACATCCTCACTAAATTCTTGACAGGCATCAAACATTCGTCATTACTTCACAAGTTGCAGTGAGTACCTCCCTTCCAACTTGAGGGGGAGTGTTAAGATTAGAGTTGCATTGTAATTATTTAACTAGTAGCCACATTTGTTAATTGTTAAAATTAGTTATGGCTATTATTGTAATAGATAGTTAGATATTAGTTAATGTCAGGATATTAGTTAGTGGTTGTTTTAGTCGGTTAATGAAGGATGACAACGGTACAAGTACAATGTCCTATATATAAACGAACTAATCTTTTGATTTCTAGTTAATGAGAATTCCCAATCTGAAATTCTCTCAAAGCTTCTTCTTCTCCTTTGAGCTTCATGGCGCTCAGCCATGACAGTTGAGCGTTAGCTCTAAGTTTTCTCCATAAATTCTCTATTTTGAAATGTTTAATGTGCAAGGTTAATTAAAGAATAAAAAAAATTGTCTAGGCCTCGTTTGTCCAAATAAAAAAAGTTCTTTTTCTTCAAATAAAAAATATGTTTCTTCATGAAATTTTGCAAGTTATAAAAATAAAATCGAAAATGAGGTTTTCAAAAATCAAATCAAAATTTTCAGAAACAGAATTGCAGCATTTCTTTTTCCAGTGAAATACATGTCTAAACATAACTTTAAATTCCAAATACTATTTTTCAACTTAACTTTAAATACTACTGTTTTTCAGAAATTATAATTTTTCATGTCAAAACACCTGCTAATTATATCTTAAAGACATAAAGATGATCTTTACTTTGGTAATTGATGATCTTTTCCTGGTTGATTGGTATTTATGAAGCTGTAAAACGGAATGAAGACTTTTGTAGGCAAGCTAGAGAATCATAACCCATAGATGGAAAATAATGGAAAAGACAAGTGCAAAAATGATGAGGAAAAGAAGCCAAAATACAAAGACTTGACCCCCCTCTCTCTCTCTCTCTCTCTCTCTCTCTCTCTCTCTCTATATATATATATATATATATATATATATATATATATATATATATATATATATATATATATATAAGGTTCCTTAATTTGACCTTGTGTCATTTTAGTCAAAAAGTAACGATTTGAACCCCAAGTCCATGGCACACCACAGATGACCTCTTACCAAATAAATAAAATAAATAAAATCTCCTAGGACCCCGTCATTATCGACCACAAATCCACAATTAAATTAATAGAGGAAAAAAAAAGGAAATGTAATCTCTTATTTTTGTTTTATTTTCTGTTCTTTTGTATCACTCATATATACTTTCTTGAAGTTGTTCTACATCCCTTGCCCCATTCAATCATAAAAATATTTATCTTATTTAAAATTGTTAGTACTCTTATCTCAATTGTTCATTTTGTCTCAAGAAACATATTTGTAGTGGAAAACAATAAGTTCAACCCCACCCACAAAACTTATCATAAATCTACGTCGGCCTAGAGGAGTGTATTATAATGCTCTTTCTTTTTTATATTTGTAATGTTCGAGTCAGCTTGAGCGTAATTTATTAATTATTTCAGTAGATATTTGTTATCTTTTATCACTACTGATAGCAAATAATTCTAACCATTAAAGCTAGTCGGAGGAGCAAATAATAGTACTAGTTTTTGTTCGTTAAAATTTAAATTATTCTGATGTTCAAGAATGCTGCTAAGGTTGTGCAGAATAGACCAATTTAACATAAAAAAGTAGACGTTGTCAAGCCTAGAATTGTATCAGATAATTTTTGTCTCATTTCATTGATCACTAGGTCACATCGTGCAAACTTAAATTTCTTTAAACTTCCTTATATAGTTCTCTTAATTTGAGTACTATTTTTCAGGTGGTTGTTTCATATTCACACAAACAGTTGACTCAACTTGCACACCCGAAGGCAAGTGGGAATATTGAAAGAGTTCTAATAATAATAAGAATAATAATCATAATAATAATAATCATAATATCAAACAGTGTGTCTTTAGGAGGGAACCTTAACGTAACTGGTAAAGTTGTTGTCATGACAAGAAGATTACGGATTTGAGCTGTGAACAATAACTTCTTGTAGAAATATAAAATAACACAGCATACAATAAACTTTTATGATCGGGCTCTTTCCAGAATTCTACATATAACGAGAGCTAACTTCTTATAGAAATATAATATAACACGGCATACAATAAACTCTTATGATCGGACTCTTTCTAGAATTTCACATATAACGAGAGCTTAGTATCCGTACGACCCTACTAATAGGTCTTCACTTCATATTTACTTTTTCTGCAGCAGCCATAATTTCATGAAAACTACATTTAGTTGGCCGGCCATAAAAGAAAGACCTTTTCAGCAGCCTTTTCTCTTCTACTTTGTATTTTCCTAATATACTTTCACCAAACCTTATTTCCCTCTCTACATTTGTGAATGCTTGCATTTACATTTTGTTAACATAACGGCAGTTGTATTTGGATATAGAACTAAGTGAACCCACACAACTTTGTTTCTAAAAGTTGTAGGCTAGTTCGGTTAATATATTGACTTATGTCCACGGTAAAAATGAGCAATTTCCTATATAAAGAGAGTAAAAAATATTAAGAGAACAATCTTAAAAAAAGACAAACACAAGTAACACACTAACACTTATCTCAAAAAGTTCTCCCCATAAACAAGACTCTCAAGCCACATATGGCTACAGTGTGGATGCTACTGCATGAGAAGGAAGAATCCTCAATATATAAAAGCCTTAATCTTTTCTCCCAAGAAAACGGAGTAGCCAAATATGAGAGATTTATGTTTCTTTCTAAGAATAGAAAAAACTAATTATGATAAAGATATGTTGCCCCTTCCTTCGAGAGATAGTAAAATAACATATGAAAAGAAAATCGGGATAAACACCTAACACATCTTTCATATGTAAGTACTTATGTTGAGTATGCGAACAAAAAATATTGATAGATGAAAAGATTATAGGCCTATATATAATGTAAGAATTTTTTAACTATATGAGGTATTTTGAGAAAACTATACGGGCTTTCCTAAAGCTACAATATAACAGTATGTCACTACAAAAAAACGGGTAAATTGCGGAGGTTAAAATTGCAGTTTGCGGAGGGTAGAACCCTCCGCTATTTGCTGTCACGGCGATTGAGCAAGCCCCCGCAGTATGCATCGCCGCTATTAATTTGCGGCAGACAAATGCGGGGGTTTCTTGAACCGCCGTGACAGCAAATAGCGGAGGTTCCTACCCTCCGCAAACTTCAATTTTAACCTCCGCAATTTCATCAGCGAAAATAGATTTTACTTTTAAAATTTAATTACTGTTTTTGAGTGTAGGGGTTGTAAACCCCCGCAATCTGTAATTTCTTTTGGGGGTTATATTCCCATCTATTTTTAAATATATTATAGAATTGATTTTTATCAACAATTTGCCATATTTTTCATCTAATATCAATTAAAATATTTATGCTCAAACCAAAATATTAAAAATTAAGAAACATCAACATTTCATTAACCGTGAAAAATAGTAGTATCATATGTCTTCAAACAAAAATTGGAATATAGTTAACCATTTATATCAGTGATCAACTATTACATTGTCCTAATACATCCACTTCAATTAAAATGAATCTCATGATTGTCAATGGGATTACTTCCGCTAGAAGATCTTCTTGCATCCATCGGTGAAACGGGTCCACTAGCTGCATCACTTGGCTGCAACAAAAGTAAAAAAAAATATAACTATTACGAGCAAATGTTACTTGAGAAACAAATATAACTGCATTTACTCGGAAGAAAAAAGAAAAATTCAAACAGATTGAACAAAATAAACTAAGAGACATTTCAACAAATTACACTGTCTGCCATTTAGAGGAACTTCGACATTCTTTAACAAAAGTTTCCATTTCATTTCAAGCAAAACAACAAAACACCATTACATACCACATTCACCATAAACACCATAACCAAGTCAAATGACATCTAAATGCTTAAACTTCAATACAGCCGAAAGTATGTACAGCAAATACAAAAGGAATGCCTGTTTATAAACGACAACAAGGTGTCTCATTTTCTTGTTTTCTTTCTTTTCTAACAGTTAGCATTATGTATGTATTTAGATTCATTGCTTGTTCAGTGCTACTAATCTTATAAGTAAATTACAAAATCATCATAGATTCTTTATTCCCCTTCGAAGAAATTACGTATTTGCTCGTTCAAACGTTTGTTTAAATTGGGAAATAATTGTTTGTTTCCCAATTTTCTCGTCATATTTTCCTTTTTAGTCTCATTCACTTTCAGCCTTTTTCTTGATCTTGACATTAACAACAACAAAATGGAGGGTGAGAGTTTGTCTGATCATTTCTTTGATGATTCTGAATTTGACATTTTTAGTATTTTAGAGGCTTTAGAAGGCAGCGATGCGTCGGAGTTTAGATTTGGTTTACCTTGTGGAGGGAAGATAGAGGACATTTCATAAGCCTCATTAAGATTTGGTTCATCATTCACACGTCTAGGCCTATTAAGCCTTGACTCAATCCCCTCAAAGTAACGAGAACAAAAAGTTAGAGCTTCTTCAACAATGTAACCTTCAACTATGGAACCTTCTGGTTGAGCCTTATTCCCTACGAGAGACTTAAAATGACCTAACAATCTATAACATAAAATGAAACATGTTTAGAATAAGCACTTAACTTGAATTAATATTACGTACATCAAAATTTCGAATAAGAAATGTTTTACCTTTCAACAAAATACATCCACCTGTAATGTACCGGACCACCTTGTATTGCTTCATCTACTAGATGGACAGTTAAATGGACCATTACAGTAAAGAACGATGGTGGGAATAATATCTCCATGTGGCAAAGTGTGAGCACAATGCGATCTTGTAGTTTTTCTAGATCCGCCAAACTCAAACTTTTAAGACAAAGTTCTCTGAAAAAGAGGAAAGCTCTACTAAGACTGCAACAACCTCCTTTGGCAGCACATTACGAATTGCTATTGGTAACAATTGCTCCATAATAATATGAAAATCATGACTCTTTAATTCAAAGATTCTCCTTTGATCGGGATCAATGCAACCAGAAATATTACTCGAGTAACCATCCGGCACTGAAATATTCTTTAAAGTTGTGAGGAAAGCCACTTTCTTTTCCTTTGGAATGGTAAACACAGCAAGCCGACACTCATCATTCTCATCGGGCCAAAGATCATGCCTTATACCCATATCTTGCAGATCTTTCCGCGCCTTAATATTATCTTTTGACTTGTCTTTATCATTGAGCAAAGAATATATAATATTGTCAAACACATTCTTTTCGATGTGCATGACGTCTAAATTGTGGCGCAACGAGTTGAACTCCCAATATGGAAGATTAAAGAATATACTTTTTTTCCTCCATTGTTGTGTTGCACCTTGCCCAATATTTCTTTGTCTAGCTCTTTTTCTTCTCTCACTCAACTCAGCCGGTTTTCCAAATGTAACATCAATATCTTTCACTTGTTGCAAAATATCAGACCCGGATAACTTTCTCGGTGGGTTTCTTTCTTCCACATTTCCATCAAAGCGATGTCTCATCAGTCTAAATTTATGATTTCTTGCTAAAAATCTACGATGACCAATAAAGCACCACTTTCTACTATGGCGAAGCCGACAAGGTTCTGCATCAAAATTACAAGTAGGACATGCTAGACCAGTATGTGAGTTCCAACCAGATAAGATATCGAGTCCAGGAAAGTCACTAATTGTCCACATAAGAGCAGCTCGCAACCTAAACATCTCTTTCTTTGATGAATCAAAAGTTTCAACACCTTCACTCCACAACTCATTCAACTCCTTAATAAGGGGTTGTAGGAAAACATCTATGTTATTTCCCGTTGTACGTGGACCAGGAATGATCATTGAGAGAATAAAATTGGGTTGTTTCATACACAACCAAGGAGGAAGGTTGTATGGAACTAAAATGACTAGCCAAATGCTATAATTAGTATTCATTGTGCCAAAAGGATTAAAGCCATCACTAGCTAGGCCAAGACGAACATTCCGAGGATCAAAGGCAAATTCAGGAAAAATCATATCAAACCTTTTCCATGCCTCACCATCTCTAGGATGCCTCATGATTCCATCTTTGTTACTATCCTCGGCATGCCATCTCATATATTTTGCTATTTTAGAGCACATGAATAATCTCTGCAACCTTGGTTTTAATGGAAAGTAACGCAAAATCTTTGCAGGCTTCTTAGTTTTCTTCTTGGTTTTCTTCTTGCCTGTAGCAGATACAAAATCTTCATTTATCTGCTTGTTAGGCTTCCACCTAGAAGTATGACAATACTTACATGTTTCCTCATTAGCATCATTCCCCCAAAATAACATACAATCATTTGGACATGCATCTATCTTGATATAATCAAGACAAAGTTTGTTGATAGTTTTCTTGGCCTCATAAAAAGAATGAGGGATCCGTGCAAATGTAAATGCGTCCCTCAACAAATCTAGTATCATGGTCATTCCCTTGTCACTCAGCCCAGACAAACATTTTACGTGATACAATTTTAATAAAAATTCTAGTTTTGAGTACTTGGACCCTTCATACAATTCTTGACTTCCATCTCTAAGCAACTCGAAAAAGTCTTTATCATTTAAAGAAGGCTCATCATTTAACCTTTCTTCACCACTCCCTACTTCTGACGGACCCACATCAACACCATCGTGCCTTAGGCTCCCAAATGCTTCATTGATCAATAATTCTACTGGATTTTCAGGAGGTAATGTATCTTGTATAACCACATTATTTATAGAAGTAGGTAGTATATTTCTTTCACCGTGAATACTCCAAATGACATAATTTTCAGGAAATGGTTTGCAAATCAAATGATCAAGCGCTACATCTCTAGTCTGCCACTTTGCGAATCCACATTTAGGACAAGGACACTTTATTCTATCTCCAACAACGGCATTAGCAAATGCAAAATCTAAAAACTGATTTAAACCAAATAAATATTCCGTGGTGTTTATTGGCTTTTTAATCCAAGATTTATCCATAGAAAAGTATTAAGTTTCAACCGTAGCTGATGAACCTTTCAAAATATAAAGAAAAAATATCAGTTCTCTATTATTAGAATAGAGAATAGTAACATTGAAGCAATAAATACATACAACAAAATATTAGTTCTCTATTATTATAAGTTTTACAGTAGTGTATAATAACAGGTAATACTTCACAACAAAATATAAGTTCTCTGTTAAATACATGCATATGAAAATCTAATCTTAGCAGTCTACTATAAACATGTGTTCTTATGAATAGCATATTCATTAAAATACACAAGCAAGATTGGGATTCTAAACAGCTAATCTTTGAAAATACACAAACAAGATCTTTCTTATTTAGAAAATATCAATCTCTTCAAAGAAGTATAATATAATTAATTACCATCCGTAAGTGCCATCTCTATCTCTTCTGTTTCCCCTCTTCTTAGATTTCCCGACACAAAACCCCTAATCCCTTCTCCAGTGAAATATTTTAAATTGTAAACTAAGGAACTTTGAATCTGGATGTAGGCTTGTTTCTATCCATTGCTTATAAAGACTAAAATTCCTATTTTTAGACTATAAATCATCCTGTCTTTAGTTTATTTTTTCATTATAAGTATGTTATGTGCTTTCCACGTGACTATGTTCAGATTTTCTGAGTTTGAAACTGAATTGTATGGACAAGAGGGGTTGCTCTGATGGTAAGCAACCCCCACTTCCAACCGAGAGGTTGTGAGTTCGAGTCTCCCCAAGAGCAAGGTGGGTAGTTCTTGGAGGGAAGGATGCCGGGGGTCTATTTGGAAACAGCCTCTCTATCTTATCATTATAAGTATGTTATGTGCTTTCCACGTGACTATGTTCAGATTTTTTGAGTTTGAAACTGAATTGTATGTTATATTCTACAAGGTAGACTATATACTGTACGAAAATCATAGCTGGAAGCAAATTACCGAGTAAAGCTAGGTGCAAGTTGTGCTATATAAGCAATTGAATCAACTGTTGCTACGGAGAACAATCACCTGGAGCCTCGAGATGATATGGAATTTGCAATAACTATAAAGAATATGCAAAATCAGCCGGGTTTGGCACCGCCAAATTGAGTAGTCGTCGTTCTAAGGCATCCAAAGAGTTTATTGATGTATGAAAATTGAATGAAAAAGTGTTGCTAACCTTGTGAAGATTTTCGTTTTCTCTGTTACGCGGATCGGAGAGAGATGCTTCTTCTTCTTTTTCTCTGTTAGGCAGAGAGCTGCTTCTTCTTCTTTTCTCTGTTAGGCAGAGAGATGCTTCTTCTTTCTCTGTTAGGCGGAGAGAGAGAGTTAATTAGGGCAATTACGCGGATGTTTCTAGGATGGAAAAAAAGGAGGGAGTGTGAAATAAATTGGGCGCTTATTTTTTAGGGTTGCGGAGGTTTATAACCCCTGCAATTGTTATAATTTTGTGGGGGATAAAAAAGTGCCGCAAATTTATGTAAATTGCGGAGGTTGCTTATACCCTCCGCAATTTACACATTTTTTTGTAGTGTGTTTAGAGTATCTATGGATTGATTGATTCCAACAACTGATATTAAAGCCCCGATTCAGCAAAACAAGTATGGCAATGGCAGGATGAAGGTGCAGGAATCAATTTGCTTACTTTTACGAGCTTAGAGACGCACACAAGAGAAGTTAGTTGTGCGCTTCAGTTGCGATAAATACCTTGATGATGTGGGTGACACACAATGAATCTCGAATATTATCTTGTAGATCATAGTAATAGGTCAAAATTGAAAGTCTACATATAAAGTGTAATGATCTTTTAATGGTGATCTTTTAATGGTGTGAGTTTTTTCGGAAAAAATCGCGCAAGCATAATTCAAAGCGGATAATATTACAATAATCTATTGGCTAATTGAGCCGAACAAGTTGATGTGCCGATTTCCTTTATAAGGATATATTAATACTTTCAGTGTGTATCAGAAATTATATCGAATCCGAAAACTTTTTATATATAGAAAGTCAATGTTATTTTCAGGTACTTTATATTATTACAAACAAATCGATTAATATAAGAAATAAGAGGCACATACCACAATAACCCATCTGATCACTTTTACTTTATCCATGCTTAATTTAGAATTGTCTGCGTGCCGTTACGTAATCTCTTCCGTCAACATTAATATTTAAACTTAAAATATTAATATATAACAACATTTTTAAGTACTCCACTATTAAACAAATCAACAGGAAAAAAAATTGGTTCAAGATAAGTTCAAAGTGAAATAAAACATTATATAAAACGAATAGTTTTCATTGTAGTTTGCCCCTTCATGAAAGCAGTAAGAAATTAATTATTAATTACAAGTTGAAAATAATTTAAATTAGAAAATATATCAAATGTTAAGTCATAATATCAAAACATTGTTTTCTTGATACATAACAAAAAAAAATTATTTATTAATTAATTAATTTGCAAGTGGATTAGATACGTGGTCTCTGTTTTCTTTTTGGGGAGCTTGGGTCGTGGGAAAAGAATGATGCAGGAGAAAAAAACACAATTTTTTAGTTAAAAGTGTCAAATTTGCCCAAGGGCAATTTAAAGTTGAGCTAAGTTTGACCTCAGTTATACTTTAGATCTAATTTTATACCAACAATAATAACACCACAATATAATTCCACATAATCGGGTTTTAGGAGTGTAGTATGTACGCAGACCTTATCTCTACCCTGGAATAGACCGTACCCCTCAGCATCATTTACTTAATTGGAAGTGGAGATTGCTTACCATCAGAGTAACCCCTCTTGTCATTAGAAAAAAAATCTTATTATTGCTTTGACCCCTAATGGAGCTCAAAAGGGGTAAATTAGAATTTATCTCAAAATATTTTGACACGTAAAATTCATTCAATCCACACTTGAGTTGAATTAAACTATAGAGGCAAGAGTACAGAAGAATTTGTATTAGGCTACTTACTTTTGGATTCAATAGGCACTACGTTCCATCCCTTCAATGTTGTAATGTCTTCAATAAATAAAAAGCTTGTTCACAGCAAATATATATATATATATAAAACCGAGCAACTTCGAGTAACACAAGGCAAGTTTGGCCTTTTCCCCAATTCTTTATATCCATAAAGAAATTTATGGCCTTATAAAAATAAATAATAAATAAAAGAAGAAAAAAGGCATAAATACCCTCTTGAACTAACACCAAATTTTCAATTACATATTTTATCTTTGCAAGAATCTTATTATTCATCTCGAAAAAGTTTCAGGAGGGTAATATGATCCAGTAGAAATAAAGTGTATAACTTAAAATTCAACCTTAATTTAAGGGGTTACTTATGTTATTTTCCATGAAAGAAAGAAGAAACATGCCTTTCATTATAATATAATATAATTGTTTAACTTTCTAGATATGATCAAAGATTATACTCCCTCCGTTTCAATTTATGTGAACCTATTTGACTGTGCACGGAGTTTAAGAAAAGAGAGAAGACTTTTGATCTTGTGGTGTAAAATGAGGCACCTTTATTTTGTATGGCTATAAATCATTGCATAAAGGTAAATTATTTCCAAATAAGGAAAGAGGTCATTCTTTTTGGCACGGACTAAAAAAGAAATAACTTCACATAAATTGAAACGGAGAGAGTATATTTTTTCAATTGATGACACCCTTCTATCTCAACCCTTAATCCAAGTAGCTTGCATTTATACGTATGCAAAACCAACTCTCATTTATTTTATTGTCCTATCATCCTTATTGAAAGAGACAGCATGAAATATTAGAACCATAAAATACAGTTTAAGAAAATGTATTATCAACGTAGGTAAAGAGGATACCTAACTTTTACATAATAAAAAATGCGTCATTTCCTCACAAACCAATAGGATTTCAGTCTTATATTTACTTAGGAGTCGTTTGGTCGAATGTATAATAATAAGTTGTATTAATAATGTTGCAATTTGTAATGCTACAATTATTTTTTATCCACGGTTTGATTTGGTGTATTAAAAATAACATGTATATATATACTTATCCAACAACAACTCGGTGAGTTCCCACAAAGGTGTACGCAGATCTTACCCTTACCCCAAAGAGTAGGGGAATGTATACATGCTTATCCATGTAATAAAAATCATGATATTACTAATGTCATAGTTTGCTATGTATTACTTATACATAAGATAATAAATAAGGTGTATAACAAATACATGCATTAGTTATAACAGCAAAGCTAATACATGTATTATTTTCCCCTCCTACCAACGATATACTTTTAAGTTAGAGAAAAGGCATAAGTTGCCCCTTAAACTTGTCCGGCAAAATCATTTACACACTTTAACTTTACGGGCGACCCATCACCACACTATTCTTGTTTGAAGCGAATTATTTACCCCATAATATGTCACGACCGTATCCGATCAAAACTGTATTTTACACGCGCTGACACATGTCGTTACCATATTTTTTCCCTTTTAATTGTTTTTCACTAGAATAAACCCTTCCCCTCACTCCACCCCATTTTTTTCCTCTTTTCTTCCTCCCGGCGTTTGTTCCCCCTTGAGCCAACTACTCGAAATATAATTAAAAAAACAATGAAAATTTTGGAAATCAGCCACATCTAATTAGGAACCCATTAACTATTTGTCAAGCTTATTGAATTTTATAAGAAAAGTGCATATGCTGGTGATTAGAATGGAAAATGTCATATTATTGTTCTTTATAGCTTCTATGATTAATCTTGGGAAATTGTCTTTGGAATTAAATGTCAAATCTGAAGGGCATATTTTAGCTAAGTCTTTTTAGGTTGAATATTGCAGTAATTTAGACAAGAGGGGTTGCTCTGATGGTAAGCAACCCCCACTTCCAACCGAGAGGTTGTGAGTTCGAGTCTCCCCAAGAGCAAGGTGGGAAGTTCTTGGAGGGAAGGATGCCGGGGGTCTATTTGGAAACAGCCTCTCTACCCTAGGGTAGGGGTAAGGTCTGCGTACACACTACCCTCCCCAGACCCCACTAAGTGGGATTATACTGGGTTGTTGTTGTTGTTTGGGTATGGAGAGAAATGAGGGAGATTGGCGGCGAAAGGATCAACGATGGAAACGAGAATGTAGGGTCTTGGTGGAGTTTGGAATTTTAGTTGATGGAGAGGTTTATGTGAGGTGACGGAGATGGTAAAAATGGGAGCGAAAGAGGTCGGGTGGTGATAATAATTTTTCAGCCGAACACCAGTCAAATATTCGGACGGTTATGGTGGTTTCACCATTGAAGACTAGAGACCTTAAAGATTAAGAAAAACAAAAAAAGGACAAAAAGAAAAAAGAGAGTAAAGAATAAAAAAATATGCAAAATTATTAAGAATCAATAATTAAGTATAATTAGCTAACAACACTCAATTGAAGTATGACACGTCTACAAATTAGTTAGTTTTTCACAGTTTCTTGCTATCACGCGCTTATGAGAATGTGAAGACACATTCTTTGCCAAGTCACCTTTTAGGCGGTAAATAAATTCGAATTGGACAAAAATAGTGGGGCGATGGGTCGCCCGTAAAGTTAAAGTGTGTAAATGACTTTGCTGGACAAGTTTAAGGGGCAACTTATGCCTTTTCTCTTTAAGTTATATATAAAACTAAAAGGCCAAAATTCAAACAGGTCTCAGGAAAAACATAATATCTAAAAGAGCACGAAGAGACAATAAAAATGAACAATCCGATGAAAACTTGGTACGAAGCACTTCTCCCTTGAATGAACCCTACAAGGCCCGAACCTGAATTAATTAAATAAATGTGTTTCGAGCACCACATGGTTAAATTAAAAAAGCGCAACAGCAGTTTTTCTACTGTTTAAAATAAACTAAAATTAAACACTATAGAACTAGAATCAAGAATGAGAATTGAAGGTTATGAACAATCACATTTGTATAAGATGAAATCTCTTGTGGATTATCCACAGAATTCTTACTTAAGGCATTCTCAACCTCTGCAAACCTAAAACCATCAACCAGTTTGACATTCATCGTTGCATTCCTTTCAGCGTATTTTGCATCAGAATACACTGAAGACAGAAATGTGCCAAGCCTCAAATTCAGAACAAATAATGAGGGATTGAAAGGCAACAAAATCCAAATTGCTCTTTCAAATTTGCTATTCTTGTACTGTGGATGCAAATAGCATTTACATTCATACTTCTTTATAACAGCGTCTTCTATAACGCTTCACTATAACAGCAAGTTTTTTTTGGAGCCAATTTTTCATATTATGTTATAATATACTATATTTTTTATAAGATTTCGCTATAAAAAATGACAACTTGGTGCACTAAGCTCCCGCTATGCGCGGGCTTCGGGGAAGGGCCGGATCCACAAGGATCTATTATACGCATTCTCACTTTGTATTTCTGCAAGAGGATATTTCCACGGCTCGAACCCGTGGCATTCTGGTCACATGGCAGCAACTTTACCAGTTACGTCAAGGCACTGCATTATAGCAGCTAAAAATATCCCACACAAAGGAGTAAGTTATGAAAAGGCTTAATTATACTATGAAAAGATAAATCAGTGGGCAGCCAAGTAACCATAATAAATCACTACCAAAATCACAAAATGGATTGCTGGAAGACAAATGAAGAGACATAACATTTGAAAATATGTTTTCTACTAGTTAAATTTTCCTTATATGAGAAAGGAGAAGAATGCTACCTTTTTTTGATGGAAGTCAAAAGAGAAGAATGCTACCTACACTCCTTAAACTGGCTTCTGGCCTTGATTAATATCTCAACACATCTTCTTGAACATATTTCAACTTGAGCTTTTACCCAAATCAGAGGCTTTACCTGAATGCATTACTAGTAAAGTTATGAACTTTTTAGACCGCCTCAACTAACAAAGAAGAATAAGTCAGGCACAATTAATGAGAACACATTAACAGAAAAGGAAGAACTGAATTAGCCGAGGAAGGAAAAAGCTTTTCTAGGATACAGTAAGCTCGGATCAATGGTTGGTCATATACTAAATTCTACAGCATATTGAGGAAGCAGTCACATAACAAAAACAGAACTATATTATCGATGTAAAGAAACGATAATAAGAAAAACTTGAAGCTTATCAAGTCATGAGGTTTCATGTAAATGGCTACTTATGTAATTCTGCTTTCCTTTGTGTCCCTCTCAATGGAAAAAGTACACCTTCATTGAAGTTGAAGAATCCATTCACTGATTTCTGAGTGGAAGAACATGTGGGGATGTTTTCTGTTTGAGTATGGGGATTATTGTAGTCGTTCAAGTGTGCGAAAATGGGAAGATTTCATAGCTATATGCAATGCACACCCCACTGCTGGTTGATGCATATGGTAATTATTTGATGAAATAACTAAATAACTGCTTATTTGCTGTATGTTGGTTAAGCCTGAACTATTGTATGAGAAACACATGATGCAAAATCAATGAGCTGTATTCTACAAGAGAATCATGTGGATGTAAAAGCTACAGCCTCTGTGATTTTACTGCAGCAAATTTAGATCTTTGAATATGTACATGAATCTAAACCCCAAATCCATAGAACTAACTCAAAATCAATTTCCATTCTTCTCCTAACTCCTAACTATCAAAATTCTCAAACAATGCGGAGATCTTCTTTAAGAGATTCTGGCTAACTGAATCTCTTCAAGAAGCCTTTCCGCAATATTTGACAAACTTAGGTGTACTCTTTCCCTGTCTGAGATGTCATTTAATGGAGCCGTGTATTTGAGTAGGCACAAACTTTTACCTTCCATTTTGCTTCTTTTCACAACAGACGTAGGTAGAGGACAAAAGCTGTTCATATGTACATCATTTTGCTTCAAGGAGCACACGTCAAAATTCTCCATGTTTAACATCTCTCGAAAATTCTGTAGAGCTTTTCCAGTGAAGCAACCTGAACAAAAGTTCCATTTTTAGCCATGGAATTAGGGGGCTTGAAGAAGAGTCTAAGGGCGGGAAACAGAACATGCTGAATCGACCATTCGCGTTGAGCCCAGGCATTTTCAGCCTCCGAAAGTAATTCTTCCTCATATTCAGACTCCATGATATCATTCTCTATGTTTTCCATAGAAGCTGTTCCTACAGAACCACTAGAAAGCACTTTCTTTTTGTAGAATTTCAAGCCATCACCCGACGGATTAGGCAGTAATGGTGGATGCATGGCATACAAATTTCCAAGGGCAGCGGCAATTGTCTGAAAACAAACTTTCTCATCCTCCCAATCAACATCATTGCCCAAACAAAGTACAAATTCTGGGATGCGGTCCATGTCAGGTGTGTATTGATCAAGTATAACAGGAAGTCTAGACAAATTGCCATTTGAATCGATATAAACACTAAAATACTCCTCTAGCATTTCGGCTTTTTCCTTGAGCAGTTCTGTATTCATCTCGGCAATCTTTCCTCTTAGCTCATTGCTTTCATTGCCTTGGGGATCTATACCCTCTTCTTCTTTCAGAGCAAGCATTATTAGCTCGGGTAATGACGCCGGTTCACTCAGTTGAATCGCATTGAAATGTGCAAACCGGCGTAAAACTTGCTGATACATAAGCTCTTTACTCAAGTTAATCACATTAACAAGATAAAGGCGTGTGTTGTGTTGAATCAAAGCAAAAACCTCATCCGCCATCCCAATATACGTGCAATGCCTAACAACATCTAATAGACCAGAGTGACAATCATTATCAATCTCATTAACTAGCTCTTGGATGCTAGTGAGATCCGCGGTTTCACCAGGATTCCTCCTTTTTCTAATAGAAGACCTCACTGAATTCAAGCACGAACCTCCTCTTTCTGAACTACTAGGAGGCTTCATTTGCACGTATGCGTGCAACCTTCCAGAAGGGTCCAGCGTGTCCGTTCGTACCATTTTATGTGGCGCTTTTTGTGACTTTATCCCAGACGAAGACGGAGAATCTTTACTGGAATCTTTAATTGTGGCCACTGGACTTGAAGAACAAAAATCCATGGTCTGTTCCTGGAATCTCCTTGACTCATTCGAGCTTCTCAATTTCAACTCTACCACGGACTGTATCTTCTCAATGATGAATTCTTGATTCATAAGGCTTACCTCTCTCTTTGTCGGGTGTACATTCACATCAACATGCTGAGGTGGCAAAACAATTGACATGTATATAAAAGGTTTTGATGCTTTAGGCAATGTAGCAGTATAGACTAGCTCAATTGCCCTTTTCAAAGCACTACAATCAACGAGCCTATCATTTATAAAAAGTACCATGGTTATCTTCTTCGCAATATAATTCGAGTCAGAAATGAAACCATCCATCTTAAAACCAGTATCAGAAACTTCAATATTCATCAGATTTCGAGCAACTGAAACTCCATAAACAGCTCTAATCGAATCAATCCTCAAACAAGTAGCTAGACTGTGAACATCTGCTCTACCAGCTCCATGTTTTCTACAGGAGAAGCTCACACTTGTGTGATGAATTGCAAACCTACTAATTAGGTCAACAATTTTCGGATAATCATCAGCAGAAGAATTTTCTAGGGTTTTCCTTCGTGCCGCCATGTTATAAAACAAATTCTCAATCATTATCTGTGTACCTTTAACAGCAGCACAAGGTTTTGGTTCATCTACCATTAAACCGTCTTTATACGTTGCTCTGTATCCGTACAGCTGGCCGTCGGTAATTGTAGTGACAGTTACGTGACCGACGTAAGTCATACTAGCTAAAGCTTCACCTCTAAATCCCATTGAACTAATCGTCTGTAAATCTTCAAACTTACTCAGCTTAGACGTCGTGTGCCGCTCACATAAAATTGGTAAATCTTCGTAACGGATGCCGTGGCCGTCGTCGGAAACTTGGATAAGTTTAAGGCCGGAGTCCTTAACGACGACGGAGATAGAGGTGGAATTAGCATCTAAGCTGTTTTCGATGAGCTCTTTTACTGCAGATACTGGCCGTTGGATTACTTCCCCAGCCGCGATTCTGTTCACTACCGATTCCTCTAACCTATTTATCATCGGTGGCTCCTTCGGTATCGCTGTTGCTATGGGTTCCATTTCCACTTCGTTAATAGCCTCTTCGATCTCCATGGCGGCGGATTCTGCACCGTTCTGCTCTGTATTCCGTGGGAAGCAAATTGCAATGTTATTTGGGTTTTTAGGGTTTAGAGTATTTGGGCGGGAAGAGAATGGGCTGGTGTAGCTGAAAATTTACGAGACAATTTCATAAGTGGGTAATATTTAAGAATGAGATAATACATAAATTACCCATTAAACTTGTCCGAAAAAATTATTTACACACCTAAACTTTACGGGCGACCTTTCACCCCACTCTTCTAAACTTAAGTGAATTTAATACCCCCTCTGCGCAAAACGTATAGTTAACGTAGTAGCTGCGCGTGAAGGCAAAAAAAAAAATTTTTTAAATTAATTTACAGGTCCATGTGTCACTTTTTAATAGGATATTATAACTAATTAACTTAATATTGTTTTTTTCTCTTTTATTTTTCATTTTTTCTTCTTTAACATGAAAATATTATGTTAAAAACAATTTTTTTTTCTAGTTTTACAAAATTTATTTTTGTAGTTTTTACACAAAAAAAATCTTTAAAAATAATTGAAACACTAAAGAAAAAAAAATTCAAAAACATAAATATTTTGTTGGAAACATTTTCTTCATTTTTTTAAAAACGAAAAATATTTTGTTAAAGCTATTTTTTTCGTTTTTACTATTTTTTCAAATTTTACAAAAAACAAGTTTTTACAATTTGTTAAAAAATAGTTTTTTTAACAAAATATTTTTGTTTTTGAAAAACTGAAGAAAAAAATTCAAGCAAAGTATTTTCGTTTTTGAAAAATGTTATTTTTTTTTCTGTTTTTAATATTTTTTTTTTGTAAAAACCGATTTTTTTTTGTAAAACTGAATTTTTTTTTCCTGAAAACAGAAAAAATATATTTCATTTTTTACAAAATATTTTTGTTTTTAAAAACTGAAAAGATTATTGTCAACAAAATACTTTCTTTTTTTTAAACTATATGTATATATATATATATATATATATATTTTTTTTTTTTAAATTCGTATAACTGGGAACACAAATTTGTAAAAACTTTTTTTTTTGTTTTTTAACATAAAATTTTCTTTTTTTAAAAACGAAAATTAAAAAAAAATATAGAAAAACTGAAAATAGGGGACTGGTGCGTGTAACACACAGCCATCATAAGACTTGGTTCAGTTTTTTGAAGGGGGTATTAAATTCACTTAAATTTAGAATAGTGGGGTAAAAGGTCGCCCGTAAAGTTTAGGTGTGTAAATGGTTTTTTCGGACAAGTTTGATGGGTATTTTATGTGTTATCTCTTTAAGAATTAAATACACCATCCTAGCACTATTGCTTAATAACAAAAGGAGCAGTAAAATAATTATAAAATTAACCACAAGCAAGAAACGGCATCCGTAAATCTCGCTCACCCATCCAAGCAAACCAATCCCATCTAGTTGCTTCTTTAATATGTGCGTGCAAATTAACTATTTTAATTTATTAATATACGGTAGAAATAGTTGTCAGAATTAATTATATGCATTATCCCTTGTCAGAATTTATATGCATTATTCGCTACCGCATATCTGAATGATTGTGTTTACTTATATACATAGTATAATATATATTTAAATATGATTTTAAGGAATATAAACTCAAAATGGATATTATATAAATTGCATAATAATGAAATATTTCTTATACAATGTATAATGATATAATGTGAATCAAAATATTTAAATTTTAAACACATATTATATAAGTTTAAACTATATGTCATATAAATTGCATAATAATGGAATAATTTTTATACGATATGTAATAATGATATAATGTGTATTTAAAATGTGAATCAAAATATATAAATTTGAAATACATATGATATAAGTTAAAGCACCAAATCTTAATACAAAAATATAAAGAATATATATATATTAGAAATGTGTAAAAAAGAGAGGAAGATTCCTTCCAGAATGGGGATATATGAGTATCTTCGAGAAAATCCAGTGAGGAAGAGAAAGAAAATGATTTCTATTTATGGAATAAATTATAAGAATCGATATATATTTCTTAAAAGTGGGGTACTAAACAATTTGTGGAGTCCGTTTATTGCTTAATCTACACATAATATTTGAAACCTACATACTTGTAAAAAAGAGAGGCCATTTATGAAATAAACAAAAAATAATGCTATATAAAAATATTATTAGATAAAAGATTACCCGTGTAAAAAAACCAAAATTTACAGATCCTCACTGTGATTTTTTTTTTTGGGAAAAATTAAGTGTAACCAACTTATATACTGTATTTATCATATATAAATATACTTTAAACTAATTACAATCTGTAGCGACTATAGAGTGTATACAATATGGAGTCACATATACTGATATAGTAACTATATGTATCACTATATTTCAGTGTATTGTATACGTTGATACAACCATTTAAAGCGAATGAATATAAATAATACATGCGAATAATATAGTGCTTTATGAAAAATTCTTTATGAAAACTATAGTTAGTCAAAACTATATAACTATAATTATGTATAGTAATTAGGCTCTAAACTATAGTGCTTTATAAAAAAAATCTTATTTACTTGGTGTTGACATCCAATTTTGTCCCTCCTTTCTTTCAAACTATTTCTTTAAGCTTCTAATATTACTAATAACGTAAGAATAGTTATTTTACTATTTTTAGCGCAAACTAGACCTAATTATTTTTATTATTTACTTGATATCACAATTACTAGTATTATTAATGTTATTATCACTACTACTGCTACTTTTCCTTCTTTATATCGTTAGTATTATCACTATCGTCTTTATCATTCATACCTTAATAGTATTTATTGCTACTTTTTACGAAGAGTATTTTTATTTCTTTTATCTCACTAAGCGAGAATATATATATATTTTTTTGCAATAACTTTTAAGTATTTTGTAATTATATTTAATAAATCTTACGGCATCTTACGATTAGTATTTTATTTAAACGTTAGTAACTATAATTAGGTATAATAAATAATTTAGTTACTTGCATATATTTTTTTTTAAATATTAATATTATTGTTGATTATTAGAAGCCCAAAGAATGTGGAAAGAAGAAAAGAAATTTGGCCTAGTTAGTAGTCCAATATTTTCTATTAAAAATAGCTTAAATCGGAGGCCCACACCCATCAACCCACCTACTCTATCCTCTCTTCCACATCGTCTCCATGTAGATTTCATGTCATCGCCCTATAGGCTGCCAACAGTCAAATGCACATGCCCCTACACATCAAGGCTGTGACGACCCCCCCCCCCCCCCCCCCCCCCCCCCCCACTCCGGTATCTTGCATTTATGTGTTTTATGTTTTTATATCAGTGTTAGAGTCTATCGGATAAGTTAGGAGTGAGTTGGATTGAAAATGAGGCATATAGCCTTTTTGTAGGAAACTTGAATATGGAAAGTCAACCTGAAGTTGACTATTTAGTTAGAGGGATCGGAATCAGATTCTGCTGATTCGATTAGTTCCGGGAGGTGATTTGTGACTTAGGGGAGCGATCGGAATCGAAATTGGAGGTCCGGTGTAGAAATAGGCTTGAATTGGCTAAGGTTGAATTTTGGCGAAATCCGAACGGTAGGTGGGATTTTGATCCGGGGGTCATAATGGAATTCTGACAATTCCTGTAGCTTAGTCATGTGATTTTGGATATGTCCGCAAATTTTTAGGTCATTCGGACGTCGTTTGGTCGGGTTTTTGATTGGATGTTAGTTTCGGAAGTTTTGAAGAAACTTAGGCTTGAATCCGTGTGAAAATGGTGATATTGATGTTTAGGATGGTGTTTTTATGATTGGAACAAGTTCCTATCATGTTTTGGAGTATGTTGGTAGTTTTCGTTGGGGTCCCGGGGGCCTCGGGGTGAATCTGGACTATCATCCGGCATTTTTGAACTTGAAGAATCTGCAGAAAAATTGCAAAAACTGTGCAGAAGATTAAGCCTTGGCGTTCGCGAGGCAAGGCCCGCGTTCGCGTAGGAAGAGTTCAGTTAGTCATCGCGTTCGCGAGGATGGGTTCGCGTTCGCGTAAGAGGAAGCTGGGAAGCATCGCGTTCGCGAGGGTGACCCGTGTTAAAATGGGGTATAACAGCATGGCGACTCTGCTGGGGATGCAAGGTTCTTAACCATAACAAACATAGGTTAATAAAATTGAATTGTGTGTTTGTAATTATTTATGATGCTTATTTGAATTGCCTTTATGCGATAAACTTTATCTTATGAATTGTTTATCTGTTCTTATTGCTTTATATAAATTATCATTTCGTTTCACTTCCTCGACTTTTGAAAAATTCACACAAAGCAGACACCTAGCAGTTACGCGGTTTGCGGCCGTACACTACTAAAAATACCTTTTAGGGGAAAGTTCGTGGGTAAGTCGATCAGCGGTGCAGTCGACAGTCACGTGCTTTCCACTCTCAAGTTGTCCACTTAGGGGCAGACCAGTCTATAAAACCCACTCTTAGTCAACCTAAGATAGAGCTAAACCAATACCCATTTAAGAGCATGCATCATTTTAACCCTAGGTGGCTTAATACCCGTAGTATATTAAATCCATTAGTTAACCTTACCTAAATGTCCAAGTGGGTTTTCAACCCCAAGTAACACTTATCATATTTATGTGCATTATCTGAAGGATGAAGATGCCAATTATGTGGATAATTTACTTTAAATTAATTAAATCCTAGTTAAAGGAGCATGACTATATTTCTTATAACTTGTGTAAAGTTTTCAAATGGCAATCTTGCAGAACAACGCGAAATTTACACATGACAAAAATATCTTTTATTGTAATCTTTTCAATTTTTTAAAGTAAAAATAAATAAAATGGCTTAAGCAATTTATGTACTTTATTTTCTTTTGAAAATAGAATACTTAATTAATTTATTATATTTGATTATTATGAATATATTCTATTATACTTTCTTTTGTTCTTTTAATGTAAATACACTCCCTTTTTTACAAAAGAAAGAAAGAAAGTTGTTTAAGCAGTTATACTTTACTATTTATCATTTTTCAAAAAATAAAAATACTTAATTAATTTACATCAATAGGATGATACATAATGGCATGCTTATCCTTCAAATACACGTTAGACCTACCTCTTGCACAAAGAGGTCCCTTACGTAATAGGATGCGCAATTATTTGTTATATTTTGAAATTTGTAACATGCTTGCTTGTTTATTTGCTTACTTGCTATATTGCTTTATTGACTTTATTATTATTTTTACTAACATCATTTTCTATTTTGTTTAGAAGAAAAGGTGTTGACTATCCGACTTGATTACATATTATTTAAATGTATTTGTTCATACATTTTATCTTCTGCATATTTTTTCTATCACCTTCCTGCATAGATAATTATAATCACCAATCGTTCCGCGTTTACACTCTTTAGCAACTCTAGAGCACCGTTTAGGTATTTTTCTTAAGTCCAAATTTTTCTTAGGTCCATTCCAAATTTTAGAGTCCAATTAAGATATCCTCTCATTTTCAAAAAAGGACGTTTTGCCCGCAAACTCTTCAACAAGCTCGGTTTGTCATGAAATTCCTCAATATTCGTGCCTTAAACTAGCCTTAATACTTTTCTTTACACAACAATGAGAATCTGACTCCCTAAGCAAGATAGCATTCTCAAAAAAAAAATGGCGTAATCTTTTATAATATGAGAATATTTTGCCGATCTAATTTTGTGAGTTGATTTTATTCGCGTTCTTTTCTTACAAATATAGTTACATATTTTTTTTTAAATATCGCAACTCATGCCTTACATAATTTTTTAATTTATCCAATTCTAGCGCAATCTTTCACCTCTAATTTTTGTTTCATAGCTTCATATCTTTCAGAATTTAAATATTCATGCCAATTCTCATATACAAGTAGGTAGGTGTCCAATTTTGCAACATCTACCCAACAATAGAAGGCCGCTATTTGGCAAATTTTCAGCATCAAATTCTTTTCAATTTCACCTATTCAATTCAAGTGTTTGCATCGTCTTATTTCGGGTGGTCGAGATTAATCTTCACACACTCGTTAATTCTAAGTCTTGGCATGTGAGTCGAGGTACTATCCCATAAGTTTTAAAATGGTTGATACCGTATTCCGGGCCTTGATAACTTTATGACTTGCCAACGCTAAATAATAATATAGTCATTTTATGTCCAATTGACTCTTATATCCTAATTACGTATCTTGATTTTGAGCTTGTCGATATTCAAACAGCCAAAAATTGCTTTCAACGTCAAAATTATTCGCCTATGGCCTCTTTGAAACACAGTCTATTTAAGACTCAGTCTCATTATAACAAAATTTCCATTTATCTTTAAAAAAATGGGGGCACATTTTTAGCCCGCATGTTGAGTATGCTTGAAAGGGACATCATGCCATGGAGTAATAATTATAAAAACTTCCTAAAAATCGGGGCAATTTTTTTAATTCCAGAATCATGTAAGGAAAAGGACTCGCTTTAGAGCTAAAACTTTGATATTCGACATAAGCCAACCCTTCATAAAACTTCAAATTATTTGGCTTCCATGTCAACAAGTCTCATGCGTTAGAGCCCTCTAGATAACAAGTCATTCTTGTCCATCAATTTTGCAACTTAGGCTACTGTTTCTAGTTTAGGGCTCATTCTTAACCATAGCATCGATTAATCTATCTAATAATATATTTTATTATTTTTGTGCATTTATCTGTAATGACGAATATGCTAACACTTTATTTTATTTTGTAAAAGTTTTATTTTTCTTTAAAGGTTGTCTAGCATTGAACACTGTTTTGGCTGCGAATCTGCATTAAGGACGCACCTATAATGACAAATCGATTTGGGAACTCAGTACTGGAAAATGTTTGTTGCAAGTTGAGACTGATGCTGAGAATACAAATGTTGTACGGAGGAACATTTTGGTCAATCTGGGAAATACTTTCAACCTTCTCCCCAAGCCAAATTCTGCTTCCAGCTCAACCCGAAATGTCTCTTTGACCATATCACCTCATCCAGCAACTATTTACATAAGTCCTCCACCGATACTGCCAAAATTTACTATCAATCCAGAGGCTTTGCCAATCATCATGATGACCAATGCCCAATCATCTGCACTTGCAACGTCAGTCACAGAAAGCCAACAAAATCAATTGGTGTTATGTCCATACAAAAGGTCAGGAAAGGAAATTAAGACGACTAGCTGGGATGATCCAGATAGAGAGCTCCATAGCCTAAGAAAGATCGTGGAGGAATAAATGCGTGCAAGAGATATTCAGAGTTTAAAATATGCATGCATCCAAATGTTGAGCTTCTGCCAGGATTTAAAATTCCAAAATTCAATACTTTCAATGGGAAAGAAAATCTGATTTCTCATTTGAAAGACTACTGCAGCAGATTGGTGGGGATTGGACATAATGAAGCCATTCAAATGAAGTTGTTCATTCAGAGTCTATTAGTACTAGCGCTTGATTGGTACACTGAACAAGATTTTAGCAAATGGTACACGTGGGAGGACATGGCCCGCGATTTTATAGAACAATATAAGTTTAATATTAGAGATAGTCCAATTCTTTATGATATGCGTGAAGTAGAAAGAATACAAGACGAGTCTTTTGCAGAACATGCCATGCGATGGAGAATGGAAGCTTCAAAAATACGCCCTTAATTGCCCGAGAATGAGTTGATTTCCACCTTCATCAATATGCAAAAAGGAATATATTATGAGAAGTTGTTATGTGCGCGATTACATGACTTCTCGGATTTGGTTAGAGTTGGAAAGATAATAGAAGCAAGCATTCGAGCAGGAAAAATTATTGACAATTCAAAATTACAAGCCACTTTCCAAGAAGAGACACTCGAGAATTTACAAGGCAAAAAGAGGAAGACAGATTCTGCTTGCATTCCCGTTCATCAACCACAATCTCAACAAAATAGCCAACTGCTAAAAACTCATATACAAATCGAACCTACTCAACAAAGCGTTCAACATCAAGCTTATCAAGCACAATCTAGTTATCGTCATTCAGAGAACCTGAAATTTTGCACTTTTATACCTCTGAAAGAATCATTGACAAGCATATTTGAAAGATTGAAAGCGAAAGGACTTTTACAGCCAAGGAAAGGATGGATACCGCAAAATCTTCCTCCAGATTTTGATTGGTCTAAAACTTGTGCGTACCATTCATATATTCAAGGCCATGACACAGAATAGTGCCCAGCACTTAAGCATAAGATTCAGAATATGATTGAAAACAACAAAATAATTGTGCAGCAAGAGCAACCATGCAACAGCTATGACCCTTTAGTTACTAATACCATCGTGGAAGGTGATCTTTCAAATTTGGCACCAAGACCTTTGAAGAGAAAACGTGAAGCTAAACAAGATTATTGACTAGAGCTTTTCATCACTACTATTTTGCCCGTCCTTTTATGATTGACTCTGTTTCATGTACTTTTGTTAAACTTTCTTATGAACTACGTTTTGACCTGATTTCCATTTAAGAGGGGATATGTAGGCAGCCCTATGAGTTCGGTCTCATCATAATAAAATCCTATTTACCCCAAAAGTCAAAATTGGGGCAGCTTTTGCAAAAAGATCCTCATCATTCGGCAAAGCAGAAAATAAAATTTCAAGCTACATATGTCTGCGAAAAAGATAGTTGCAGAGCTTGTTTGGCTATCTAAACTTCTGGAGGAGCTGATCATACCTCTAACTCTTCCCATTCCAGTCTACTGTGATAACCAAGCAACCTTACAAATTGTGAAGAATCCAGTATTTCAGGAACATACAAAACAAATAGAGGAGATTGCCACTTTATTAGGGACAAGCTCCTTGAAGGTATAATTTCTTTGCATTATGTCCACACAGACGAACAACTAGTAGACATCCTCACTAAATCCTTGACAGGCATCAAACATTCGTCATTACTTCACAAGTTGGCAGTGAGTACCTCCCTTCCAACTTGAGGGGGAGTGTTAAGATTAGAGTTGCATTGTAATTATTTAACTAGTAGCCACATTTGTTAATTGTTAAAACTGGTTATGGCTATTATTGTAATAGATAGTTAGATATTAGTTAATGTCAGGATATTAGTTAGTGGTTGTTTTAGGCGGTTAGTGAAGGATGACAACGGTACAAGTACAATGTCCTATATATAAACGAACTAATCTTCTGATTTCTAGTTAATGAGAATTCCCAATCTGAAATTCTCTCAAAGCTTCTTCTTCTCCTCTGAGCTTCGTGGCGCTCATCCATGACAGTTGTGTGTCAGCTCAAATTTTCTCCATAAAGTCTCCATTTTGAAATGTTTAATGTGCAAGGTTAATTAAAGAATAAAAAAATTGTCCAGGCCTCGTTTGTCCATATAAAAAAAATTCTTTTTCGTCAAATAGAAAATAAAAAATATGTTTCTTCATGAAATTTTACAAGTTTTTAAAAAAAATCAAAAATGAGTTTTTCAAAAACCAAATCAAAATTTTCAGAAACAAAATTGCAGCACTTTTTCCCCCAGTGAAATGCATGTCTAAACATAACTTTAAATTTCAAATACTATTTTTCAACTTAACTCTAAATATTATTGTTTTTCAGAAATTATAATTTTTCATGTCAAAACACTTGCTAATTATATCTTAAAGACATAAAGATGATCTTTCCTTTGGTAATTGATGATCTTTTCCTGGTTGCTTGGTATTTACGAAGCAGTAAAACGGAATGAAGACTTTTGTAGGCAAGCTAGAGAATCATAACCCATGGATGGAAAATAATGGAAAAGACAAGTGCAAAAATGATGAGGAAAAGAAGCCAAAATACAAAGACTTGACCTCTCTCTCTCTCTCTCTCTCTCTCTCTCTCTCTCTCTCTCTCTATATATATATATATATATATATATATATATATATATATATATATATATATATATATATATATATATATATATATATATATATATATATATATATATATATATATATAAAGGTTCCTAATTTGACTAGCGTATATATGTCAACTTGTGTCATTTTAGTCAAAAAGTAACGATTTGAACCCCAAGTCCATGGCACACCACAGTGATTGAAAACAACAAAATAATTGTGCAGCAAGAGCAACCATGCAACAACTATGTCCCTTCA